>VWPU01012309.1:0-322161 GCA_013398955.1 Callaeas wilsoni | reverse complement strand
AAAGAAACAGGCCCTGCTTGGGGGACAAGGCCTTGTATTTCTCAAGCCAGACTCTGGTGGACGTTTTGGTGAAAATGGCATGATTTCAGTGCTCTGAAGATTGAAAGAACAGCAGGTCGTGCACACATGCAAAGAAAACATTTTTCTTTGAGAATAACTTGTAGGTAACCAGACAGCTTGTTTATGGTCCAAGTTGCTCCATTATGTTGTGATTAAAGCATTGCATTGATGACTGGCAGCTGATGACAGGAGCGCTGCCAGCTTCTCTGAAGCTCTTCACCTTTCTAAAAAGCCTGTAAGCTTAAGGGCAATCACAAGAATATAGATGTGTAGACGGCTGTGTTCAACACTTCGCCTGCAAAACAGGAGGCAGAAGTAACTGATGAGCTAAAGAAATAAAGCACCCGCCATGAGCATCACCATCACCATCACCACCACCACCATTTACCTTTCCCACTGCAAAAGCAAATTGTCTCCAGAGGGGACAAGGAGCCAGTAGCAGCTCCTAGACCCAGGGTGCTGACATGGGCTGGCAGCAAGTGGCCCCATCCAGAACAGGGAGTTACATGGGACGTGGCCAGCAGGTGTCAATGGCATGTACCTGTTCATATATTTGGGAGAAAACATCGTGCTGAGGGCACAGGTCTTTAATCACCTGCAGGGCTAAGTGAGACCTACACTTCCCAAGTGGTGGTTTCAGTGCTGGTGAACATCTCCATCTGCCAGCTGGCTGTGGTGCTTCACAGCTCAAGGGCTGCTGAAATATCCTTCCCTGCAAGGCAGCTCTGCACAAGGGCTTGTCTTGCATTTCCCCTTGAAAAATTCTTCTGTTTCATCAACAGAGTTTTCACTTCCTGGGGATGGAAACCCCAAGGAAAAATAAACCATCACAAACTTCTTTACCTACCCACTACCACTGCATGTGGTGCACCTAGGGATCATCTAAGGGCATTTGCAATCAGAACACCAAATTTCTTGCTGCTTGAGGAGAAAGGAAAAAAAAAAGAAGATGGTTATTTTGTTACACTGGTATTTCTAGTCTCTCTGGATTAAAAGAGAAAAGTTTGCTGCAAGTTGTCCAATACAAAAAGCACTGCTTCCTTTTGTAAAGCAACTTTTTAACAGGTATTTTTAGGATAGGAATTCTTTAGTTCTCTATTGAAGTTTGTGGATTTCATAGGCTGCCTATTTGGGAAGCTGTGCTTTTACTTCTTCCCACAGATCCAAACCACTGCTTTGATTTGTTTGCTTGTTTTACACCTGCTCCAGAAGTTTTCAGTATTTTTTAGCAATTTGCTATGGTGTGCTGAAAACTGCAAGTCAGCTTTGCTAAACACAGACTAGTTTTGATTAATATGGGAGATGAAAGCAAATGGTACAGGAGTGGTTGATGGGGTATTGATGCTTCGAAGTGGTAAGAGGCAGTTTTAGAGGCTGATGTAACAAGCTTGCCTGCCAAATATTTCTGGTAAGGTACTGGCTGTCACATAGCTTCAGGTAAGCCACAAAACCATGGAGGGGTGAACAATTCAAAAATTAAATTAAATTTAAATTTAAAAACCCAAAAATAAAACAGGATGGGTTAACATTATCCCAATATTATCCTCTAGAAAAATGACTGTTCTTTGCAACTTCCCTTGGTTTCCATTTCACTCACAGGACTTCAGGCCTGAAATGTGTTTTCCTGGACATTAAACCCACTGAGCAAAACAGGAGTGAGCCTTGGATGGCTGCTGTCCCTGTTCCCACCACAGGCACGTGCCATGCCATGGCAACATGATGCACTTTCACTCTTGTTTTTTCCCGTTGGTAACGTGGGAATAATGTCACTCATTTTCCCTTAGAAAACACACACTCTAAGTATTCATGTGCTCCGTCGGAAAGAGATCTCTGAAAGCCGTGAGATTATTTGATTCATAATAGTTAGGGTTTCTTCTTCCCTTAACATGACTTCAGATACCTAAAATTCTTTCTCCAGTACTTATAGTCATTAACTTTTCCTTATTTTGCTCTGCCAGGTGTGTTGTTTATACTCTACACTAATTCCTGCTGCGTCCAACACACAGGGGCAAAATAACGAATTTTATATGTCAGACACAGCTATGGAAAATAAAAACCCTATGTGCCTAATGACTGAGCCTCAGCTAAAGTTAGTGCATTGTCTTTGCACTGCAGCTGAATCCTAATGATTCTCTTCCTAAAACTGGCACAGTAAACCAGCACGTTAGGTGTCCTCATTTAATGAGGAGGAAAATAAAAAAAGTCTGGAATATTTTAAACCAAAATTTTCTGTATCTAGAAGTCATTTCCATTCTGCAATCCATGTAAAGGCTCAGAAAACTGCAATTTTTTCAGACAAAGTCTTTTCCAAGTGCAAGAAAACAAGGCTCATCCTCCTCTCTTCAGACCCACACCTCTGCCTTGCAGTCCCTCAGAGACCGCTGCAATATTATCAGATCACCTGGTGCAGTTCAGGAAAATAGAGGGCGACACGCTTTAATTTTGTTCTCCCAGAGGATGCGCAGGTACATAAATTCACATTTGCTTGCCCCGGGGGTGCAGGAACCCACTGACATTTTCAGTGTCAGGATTCCTCCTCCTTATACTTTGGATTTAATTTAAGACCTGTGTGGAGGTGGAAAACTGAGTGTGTGCACAAAGCACCACCACAGCTGACCCAGCCCTGCTGTGTTGAAAAGGGCAGTTTTTAACAAAGCCACATGGAGAAAGGCAGGGATGTGTTTTCCAGACTACAGATAGCACAGGAATGATTTCTGTGACAGTTCCTCCAAGGAGTATATGGTGCACACCCCACCAAGGAGACAATCCCCAAAGAGCTCATTCCATCATAGCTCATTACATTTCCTATAGGCACAGGAAAATTGTTTCTTTAGAGCTTTGAAAGCCCAGAAAGCAGAGATGCAGTATATTGGCACTCTTCATTTATCAAAAGCCACCCCTTACCTTTGCTCCCAAGACACTGCATGAAGCAGCAGGCTGGCCCCTCCCCACCCGCCCAGCTCCTGTTTATGCTTCTCATTCCACATTTTTCCATCCAGGGATGAGAATACCATCACCTTCACTGTGTTGTGGTCCTGTGCATGCTACTGCTTCAGGGCAGAAAAATTTCAAAGAACTGCTAAAATGTTGTTTAAAAGAAGTCTAAAGTGAGGAACTGTTTGAAGGGGCAAGCATCACTCCAGATTGCATCCTGTACTGGTTTTGAGGCTGGGCACTGGGAACAGGGAGTCGGGCACCAACCTTGAACACTGAGCTTAAAATGGAGTTTTGAACCGTAAGTTTTTAACTACAGAGCTCGCTGCTGGCTGTGTGGAGGGGGCCAGGTGGTGCCCATGTCAAAGGGCTCTTCTTTGGCTGCATGAGGGCAGCAGGCACAGCCTGGACAGAGGCGGATGTTTTCCTCCTCGTAACACCGCGGCTTTTTAGAAGGGGCAAAAGCAGACTGCTTGAGGGAGCAGATGAAAGCAGCACTTCTCAAAAGGGAAGGAGCATGGCTACAGGACAATAACAATTTTCCCCCCTCAGTGAGACCCATCATCATCCTGTACCAAGGACCAGGAACTGAAATGTACTAAACTACTGCACAGATCCCCAGCAAACCCCTCCTTCCAGTGCTCAGCCTTCCTGCTCCTAAGCTGGCAGCTAAGCCTGGCCAACTGAAGGGGACCCAAATACATCCAGGTTTTTGGAGGATGGAAGATACCCCAAAGCCTCCATCCTTTGCCAAGAGAAGCATTTAGGAGGGTGCAAAGCAGCCCCAACAGTAAGAAACCTACCTGGGAGAGAGGGAGGGCGGTATACGAGGCAAAATCTCCCTCGTGATTACACAGTACTGGCACCTGCAAGAAATTATTGGGGTGACAGGGAACACAAGTGCCTCAGGGCCAACTTCTCCGTGGGGTGGACACCCGGTGTCTCTGCTAGCCCCTCGGCCGTGCGCAGTCTGGCACAGGTGCGTGACAGCTTGCCATGGCTCCTAAAGCACCTGGCTCAAGCAGCATGGAAGCACAGTCTGGATCACATCCTGGCCCCATTTATCTCCATCTCCCAGAGGTGCAGGCCAGGCCCTTCATGCAGAGCACTTAGCGGAGCTTAAATTGTAGTGCAGTAGGATTAAGTCTTTTCTGTCCCTGTTTGCAAAGAATGCCCACAGATTTGGAGCTGTGAGGGAGAGACCCAGGCAGAGTGTGGTAAGCAAGCCCAACAAGCCTTGGGCAGAGGAGGGGTTTGTACCCAGTAGGTGCTTTCCCTCCCATCCTGCCTCTTCCTCCCCCTTCCATCAGCAGGGGCTCTGACTGCAAGGGAGGAGCATTTAGACATTTCCATAGCTCACCTTTGAGATTTGACCTGCAAGTCAAATCCTCCCTGATGGTCAGCAGAGCAGCTGCAGGTACCTGCAATCACCTCCTCTGCCCTTTCCATCCATTGTGCTCCAATGCAGTCCGCTGCTAAATCCCAGGGAAAACAGTCTTCCTCCAATTACTTTTTTCTAGTAGCAGCTCTTTGTTGAGCTTCCTAGTAGAAGGCTTCTTTGAAAATGTGCACATGGGCTTCATGAAGATAGGACTGAAAGAGTCTGAGTGTGATCAGACTGGCTGGCATGGGACACCTGCGGCCGCAGCCTGACCTGCAGCACACAGCACTTACCATACTCTGAGGGCTGAAGGTCTGAGATGGTTTTCTCCCTCACATGGTTTTTTCTTGGGATGGTGTGAGCAGCAGAGTTCAGCTCTGGTTCTGAACTCCCCCAAGCTACGTGGATTTCGTTTGGTGTGCTCTTCTTCACCCTTCCTTCCTCACTTTGCCAGCTAAATTCAGACAAGGTGCCTGTATGCATAAGAGCTGTCAAAAGAATAACTTACAAGTACAGGAGCTAGAAAAGTCTTGAAGTGTAAAGCTGGCAGCCCCTGAAGACCTGCAGAGACTATCCAACCCATCTGGTGCTCCAGGGTGCAGAGCAAACAGGCTTTTGACTAGTTCATAACCGCAGCATATGCAAAAGGCTCAATTATTGCTTCTTAAAAAGCCCAAATTATCTCCCGGAGTCGGAGACTGACAGCCACACAGTCTCCACAGTGTTATGCACGACTGAATTTTTGCTGGCTTATTCTCTGCTGTTCTGTACTGCCTGTAATTGCATTGCATTTTAACTGTTTAGCATCGTCAGAACTTCAGCCCCAGGGGCAGCGGAGGTGATGAGAGCTCAATACATCAAATTACTACCCTAAGAGCAAGCAGACAAAAAGCAGAGCAGGGAGGGAGGGAAACAGACAAATGAGCCACATTCATTAGAAAAACAGCAGCCCTGACCAGGGAAGCGTCCTACTATGTAATGAGAAAGGTGAAAGTTGTTAATAATAATAAAGAACACAGTAACACAGTTGCTTTTCTATCAGAAAGCACCAAATCTGGAGAAAATAAATGCTCTGTGGAAAGCAGAGATGAAAACCGATAAAATGCTCCTTGCCCACATAGCCCTTTCTTTCTTCCCAGTTTTATTTAGTGGATTTTTTGTGGTATTGAGCTCTGTAGCTGCACTGCTCAGTGCTGCTCCTTTGAGTGCTGTGATGTGGCCCCAAAAGGTGGCATCGCTGCTACAGAAGACCCGCCATGCGAGGCAGTGAGTCACTTTCCCACAGGCAGGTTTGTGTTTCACCCTTGGCCAGCCAGAGGTCCCTGATTGCTGCGTCTCTCTTTGGAATTCTGCCACCTGTGAGGGTCCTGAAATGTAACAGAGCTCTTGATGGGGCTGCCCTGCTGAGGCACCCCAGCAGCTTTGACCTCAAACAACTGACCAAGCTCTGTGCAGCTTAACATCCTTAAATTACAGGACGCTGTTCTGGGGAATGAGGCCCAGCATGACACAGCAGCCACATATGTGACAGCCATGGAATGAAGGGTTACCTGTGGGTGCCTGAAGAGCAGCCCCAGAGCTGCCCACCATGGCACGGGGTCCCCAGGACGTAGCAGGACCTGCTGAGTGTCCCTTGTAGGCCACCAGCAGGCTACTTGTGGGTCTTTGTCCTGCCTACTTGCAAAGCCATGGGAGGAGAAGATCACAAAATGATTTGGGTTGGAAGTGACCTTAAGGTCTAGTCCAGCCCTCAAGATGAAAGCAAAGAGAGAGGCACATCAACAATGAGAGAGGCACAGCCAGCAACGCCAGCAATAAAGATGCTTGAGGTAGCAGAGAGGTTTCTGTCCTTGTCTCAGTGCAGCCTGATAAGGAGGTGCCTCTGCTGTGGCTCTCCACCCAGGGAATGTTCAAGGTGGATGTGAGGGAGCTGAGAAGATCCTTCAGCTGTCTATGCTGAAAATTTTGAGGGTATTGACGTTTCATATCAGCTGCATTCACCAGGGTTAATTAAAGTCTGTGTTTTATAGATTGCCCTTGGCCATAAACAGAAAAGCTGCCTCAATTGGAAATCAATAAAGTAATCTTTAAGCTCTTTTATTTTATTAGATATAGGGTTCTAATTTGAAGAGATTGAGGAGCCATAATTAATGGTGCCAGAGAGGTCCTGAGATGTATGTTTAAGGCTTCCTGAGGAGAGTGCTTTGCTGTATGCAGTGTGCTGGAGATGTCCAGCATGCCGGGGCACAGCACTGAGGCTGGGGAATGCTCTGGTGAGTGAGCTCCTAGGAACATTGCAGAAATCCAACAGCAAATCAATAGCCAGCACTCTGCCTAAAAACTGAAAGGAAGGCTGTGAAGGCAGTGCTGTCACCACAGGGCACAGCAGAAAAGCCAAATCCTGGGCTGCTGACAACCAAGGAGTCTCACAGATGCTGCCGATGGCCTCCTTGCCCAGAGCCAGTAAGACCGATGTGCTTTATGTCTTTCTCTAAGTCTACTGTGCACTGGTATGTAGTGAAGTGGTTCACCCCTCTTCAGTGGGGTGGAGTCATTCCAAAACCACACGTGCCTTTGGGGGTTTTGGAAGGTGAAGTATCCTGACCGTGCTACTGCTTTCCCTTGCAGCAGCCTTGCTGGCAGGCTGCACAACTTTCCCACCACAAACAGACAAAGGAATATTTTTCATTTAAACAGCTTTCTGAGCAATGGCTGTAAAATAATTCTGTCCACAGACAATGGAGTGTCAAGGGCTGGAATGATTCCTGTGATCCAGTAAGCAGAATAAACCCCAAAAGACTGGCCCATTCATGGGCAGCCAACGTGAGGCCCTCAGCCAAACGTGCGAGAACAAGTACGTAAGTACTTAGAAGGCTGATAAGCAGCTTGTGCTTGAAAAGCACTTAATGCCTACCTCTTCAGCATCTACCTTTTAGAAACAATTATTTTCAACTTTTCTGTGTTGTTTTTCTCATTTCTAGACCTTCTCCCTGTAAATAATGATGAAAGTATTTGTCTTTCTGTGAGTCAAATACTTAGTTGGTACAGCATCTTAGAGGAAAAAGCCAATAGTCAATAGACTGTGCCACACCTTTTTTTTGTGCCTGGTTGGCTCTTTTTTGTCAGTGCTCACTCATCTTGTTTGAGACTGCATCCAAAATCCCAGCATGCTGCAATTGGTCACTCCCAAAATATTGCAAATCTTTTTACTGAGCAGGGTTAGACTCTGGGAAGAGCTCAGGGAAACTTTTCAGTGCTTAAAGATAGTGACTCACCTTCCCAAGTTGAGCCTGAGATGAGCAGTGCTGAAAACACTTTCTCCTGGCAAATCTGAGCCCTGCACACTTTGCTGGCAGTGACTAATGATACCCCAAAGTCTTTGCCAGCCAGATATGTTCTGTAGTCTTGGACTGTAACATGTAGGTCAGAATCATATACTCGACCTACAAACTTGTTTAACAAGTAACTCATGAGCTGAACTAATTTGTAAGGAGATCCAGTTTAATTACACCTCTGTGGGCATGTTCATTCCACAGTGAAGTGGATGTCATTCACTTCTCTAGCAAATTAGGACACAGAAGCTGAAGAACACTAAATTTAGATGGGACTGTCCACAGAAGATTTAGTCAAACTTCAGTGAAAAGACTTTTACTAATGTAGATCCATTTTCCTAGTATTGTCATATAGACAAACCTCACAGTGGAGGACCAACTTTAACTTTTGGGGGCTTTTTTGCCATACTAATGACTAGAAGAACTCTAGTGGCTCTTTTAGACATGTATTACAGCGGAGCTGTTGAGGCAGACAACCTGAATTGATTTTTCATTTCTTTTTCATCTACCTGAGCTGTTGCATGTAACTTCTTTAAATACTGAGTTCTCTCTGCAGACAGTTCATCACCTCCCATTAAAGCCAATTCCAGCAACTCCAGCTTTGCAGAAGAAAAGCATGCCAAATATTCTTCCAAATCCTTTCTGTGCTTTACAGATATTCTTCAAGAAAATCTATCTTCTCTCCTTCATACAAACATCAATTCCCTCGTGATTCTTAACAAGAATGGAAGTTCATATGTCTCTCTTTACCACAAGTTTTGTCATTTCAGGGGTTAAGAGGATCTCAAGCTCTTATTTCTGCTCTCCACTAAACTCACCTCTTTTACTTCATACACACTCAGCACAAGCCAGTTGCTTTAAGAGATGTTTCCCAGCCATCCAATGAATGCTTGGTTCTCTGCCTTATCATGAAGAGCCCAAACACCTTCCCTGTCTTGGTATTTTTCACTTTTCCAGTATCAGGATTTGCAGAGAGGCCTGTCCTCTCCCCATCACTGACTGTAATGAGGAGGAGTTTCCACTTGCCACCTCCAGCATGCCTTCTGCAAGGTTTCATGGAGCCCCTGCCACCACCATGCCCAGAATATCTAATGTCTGCTCTCCAGGCTTGTCATAAAGGGTCCACCTCATTCTGTGATACAGGAATGTGGAGCAATGGACAATAGTTGTGCTAGACATGGGTAATGGATTGCATTTCTGCAAACAGAAAAGGATAGCTACTTCATATAGATAATAAATTTTAATAGGCAGTAAATTTCTTTTTCTTGACAAAATATGGTAGCTTCTGAACAGATTTTGCACACAAATACAAACAGATATTTCACAATATTTCTCTGCTTTCTTCTACTGTCCTTTCACTATGATACAACACACTACAAAATACCCTGGGTTTTTAATCAACGTGAAAATCCACAATGACTCAATTTTTTTTGAGGGAAACCTCATCAGTCAGGAACCAGAATAGCTGCAGATGCCAACTAGCATATTTTAGATGGCCCGACTTTTCCAAAGTAGGCATCCTAGACTTCTCTGCTCCTGAGGAACACAAGTGATCCAGGAATACCTGAACGAACCACAGAAGTTCAGCTAGAGCATGGACACTTGTTTGTTCCCCATCTTTTATTGAGCTTCACCAAAAGTCTCTCATGGTGCCACTAAGACAGAAGATTATGAGACCCACTAAAGTGGAAGTAAGAGCAATGGCCAAGCACAGGGAAATAAACACTTTTCAGATTTGTCTAGAGACATGAACTAATAAATCTGCTCAATGTCTTACCATAATGCTAGGCAAGTTTTAATATTTCAGAGAAGGAAATTGGAGAGAAAAGTTCCTCAAAAGCCTTGTGTCAATAGGTATCAAAACTTAGATGATTGTTCTGGATCTTAGTCCTGCACTTAGACCACCAGTTGTCTTCTTTCCTTTTCCCGATTAAAAAAGGTAATTCTTGGAATGTTACAGTCAGTAGATCGAGACTGAGCAGATGCTCACTGTAAAATAACTGTCAAACATTTATAGTTCTAGAAAGGTAGGGTACATGCAGGTAGAAGCATTACTTGATATTTTAGAACTGCCAGCTCTGTACAAATTAAGAGTGTCTGTAATTAGCACTTGAAACACTCTTTGAAGTTCCAGAGTTATTCAATAACCCGCAGGAATCCCATGCATTACTCAGAACACAGGGAAGAAGGTTCATCTGTGAAATTGCTTACCTTGCTGATCCCTGCTGTGTGCCCCAGGCTATATGGGAGTCATATTTGTAACACACATAATGCAATTGGCCAAGGAACAGGTGAAAGCCAACTATTGCCTGCTACATTACAAGGATTATATTCAGCGATTTACAGAATTTCAGAGAGCCTCAGTACAAGGTCTATTCCTTCCTTCACAGAAAAGCAGCACACACTTCAGCATCTCAGCCAGGCATCCCACCCCGTAAACATTTATGACAAGCAAAGTATGTGCTGCAGTGAGGAGTCTCGTGCAAATCACTGAATTAATTTTCATAGTGGCTGTTTGCCCAGTCCTGTTTCAAGGGTCAGGCCCTATCTGTATTCTGCTAAATACAATTAAAAGATCCCTAGCTACCATAAGTTCAACAAAGTGTGCTGACATATTCCTTCTTGTGTGTGCAGAAAACATTTTTAGTAGCTACTATGCAAACATCACCTAATTTTTACATTATCTTCACCCTTCTTGTTTTTACATTCTCTTCAACCTTGTTTCCCTGCTTTTACTACATGTGAAAATAATAAATATATATGATATACCAGTTATTAAGCCATCAAAAAAATTATATGTCATTCCAGAAGGAAAAGGAGATGCTTGAGATTTAGAAGTCAAAACCTGGTCATTAACACAAGTGTCCTGATGGTAAAAAGCTTCGGCTTCTCCACATTTCCCATTGAAATGCAACTTTGGTGAGATGTTCCTGCATATTGTGATAAAACAGGCTGCTTCACATCTGAAATGACAAGAGTATCTCAAGATTATTATTCCAGGTAAGGTAGTTCAGGAACATAAGAGTCAGCTAAAATGGAAGACACGGAATAAATCCAATATGTGATAGATAATAAGGATTAAATTAATTGTCCAGGCCATTATCTTGGATCCACACAAATTGAACCACCTCTGGGTTTTCAGTAATGTAGGCAAAACTGTATTCTGCTGCTCTAATTCCAGGAGCAAAGGAGGTAATTTTGTCCTTACTACTGGCATCAGGAAAGCTTGGTCTCTACATCCTAGGGGAAATGAGAATAGGTCAAAACCATCAAAGATGTTCTTCACATTTCTGGTCAACCAGGTATTTCTTAGTGGAGGGTGATGGGACCCATTCTGTTCTAGAGGGACTTCATTCTACAGAGCTGGTGGGAGGCTGGGCTTTGCCAGAGCCTCTGTGGGGTCCATCTCACGCATGCTGTGGCATCCAGTTCCTCAGGCCATCCTTGCTCCCTACCTCCCTGCTCTACCCTGGTCACACAGGGCCCTCCCCACAGCTGCTTCCTTCTCCCACCCTCAGCAAAGGACCACAGCTCTCCACAGTTCTCCACAAATGAGAGAAGCACCTCCACGGGAAGTGGATATTGTGATGCCTGAGAAAGATTGATGTATGAAGGAAAATGCAGTGCCCACATAAAAAAATGGGTTTCAGAGTGTTCTGATGGTCTCTGCCCTCTCACACATAAAAATAACACCCAGCACTTGCTACGTATGTTAAGGATTTCAAGCCATAATAAACCACCTCAAACAAAGTGCTGGCTTTTACCTGAAGTGAAAAAGATTCAGATTTTTTCAGGAAAAAAAAGGAGCAAAAAACTTCTAGGTACCAAATTTCTTTTTTTTTTTAAAATAGGTATCTGCCTTTAAAAATCTATTATTTCTCACACAAACAGAAAGAAAATTCACTGAGGGATTTACATCCAGGAAATGCTGAACAGTTAAAGTCACATGCTCTTGCCTATAAAGGTCTGTCTGTGAGCTGGCAGCTTCTTCAGCCACCCAGTTTGCCTGTGAATCTGGTCACGATGGTGTGCTCAAACTGAGCTTTGTTTAAGCCATTTTTCCTTGAGGCTGCTGCCAACTAAAGTAACCTCTCTTTTGGGTTTGCATTTTTAACCCTTTTTTTTTAGTAACATGGCACAATACTGAGACTAAAAAGTATTAAAGGGACTAACAAACACTAATGTTACAGGATGGAAAACAAAGGCTATAAACTTACACATTTATTGCTGAGATGTGAAGAGTTGCCGAGTTTTATTCTTCCCGTGAGATGAGTGCTCTCCTAAGAAACAGAAAACACATTTGCATCAGATAAACATGGAAACACAATAGGACCAATGAGTCTAGCAGGAACACATCACTGACCACTGCACAAATGTACAAACTAGCCAGTCTCCTTGTCAGATTTACTTAACAGCAAAAACTGTCCACACAATAGATTTTTACCACTCTGCCTATTTTACAGATTATTTCCCCTGTGATTTGTTCATAAATGGTGGATTACTACCACAAAGTATTTTCCAAGGCAGTTCTCAAAGGGGTTGAAGAGGAAGAAGACTTTAATTAATTTACAGCTATGATTAGAACATTGAATTATAAAAATAAGAAGATAGAACTATAAAATTAATTTTTGCCAGTAATGCTGACATCAGCTCAGTTCCTCCAAAGCAGAAGGATGAACATTTAAGAACTTCACACAGTTCTCAATCTTCCTTCCCTGGAGAAGCAGAGGCACTACCAGCAGTTACAGGCAGACAAATAAGCCTCCAGATGAGGATGCGTTTACAGCTCCCTATTTCCAAATGCACATTCCAGGAATGGGAGTGGAATTACTTTGTGTCAGAGATTTGTACATGGAGGTGAACAGGCAATGGCATTCACAGACCGGCCAGAGCCACACGGAAACAGGCATGAGGGTGGAAAACCCCAAATGTCTCCTTCCCTGCCTCCCTGCTCACCTGCAGGAGACAATTTAATTCCTCATGCACCCATGAGAGGCAAGGAAGCGATGTATTACATTCCAGGAGAAGTGAATATGTATTAAAAAGCTACAAATGATTGATGGCCTGCGGTTGCAAATTGCAATACAAATTAGGATTATAAAAAAATTCACTGATTAGGCATTTAAATAATTAGCAGCCAAATTAAATAGCTGCACTCCTGAAGAGAATGGAAAAGACTTATCAATAGTTTTCAGACAGCTTTTCTTCACAGTAGAAAAAGGCTCTTTAATTTAGTGCAGCCTTTTGGAGATGAGTAGAAGACTTGGTATCTGCTGAAAACTGTTCAAAAATAATGTGCTGGAATGGTGTTCACTTCCCAAGTGTTCAATTTTGGAAAAAAATATTTAAAAATAATTTTGAAGTGTTGCTAAGATAGAGTTTCAGAAGCTCTGATCATGTAAAGTTTCAGGTAGAGCAAAGGAAAGCACAAGTTTCTGCTAGGAAAAAACTAAAACATCTTAACAAGACATATTTTTGGGAGGTGGAATGTTTTTGTTAGATAAAAATCTTGTTTTGAAAAGCTAAAATAAAGAGAACCAGTTCAAATATTGCACAGTTTTATACTAGCAGAGGAATGAGATTTTCAAGAACTATAATTTCTTTTTTAGTTTATTTTTATTTTTCCTTCTGCATGTTTCTACTTTCCTTGTTTAATATACAGAAATAGAAGATTAAATGGGGGACAGAAGAGAGAAATTGGCAAAACTTTATAAAATAAGGTGTTGGAGAAATTAATTGTGAAATATATCACGATGCAGAAGACAATATTCAATAGTAGTAATAAATATCAGTACTTTGTTATCAGTTCCACTCTTGGCTGGTTGTTCTGCAGACAGATTTACATGGAAGCACTCCAGGAAAACCACAAGTCTAAGGGCAGGCTGCAGAGTAACACAGCTCCCTGGACAACATCCCGTTTACGCCAGTGGAGCGTGGATCAGAGTATGAAATGGGCGAGCAGCGCTGGCTGGGAAGGCAGGGTGCTGGAGTGGTACCTGCCAACAGCGGTGGCCGGGCCAGAGGAGCGACTCTGCCCTTCTGCAGACCCTGAGACCGCAGCACACAAACACTCAAACGCCCTAGCCAGACTTCCATTTTATCCCTGGAATAGCTGGAGGCAACGTCCCCCTACAGTCGCAGTGTCCAGTGAGGGATGGATGCAGGCAGGGATGCTCTACATTGCTTTGCCGCTGCACTTCCAAGAGGGCAGGAGCCTGCCAGCCTTGTGAAACAAAAGCGAGCTGTGGCTACTCCATGGTTACAAATGTGCCTGAAGATATTTGCATTGTAAGGTCTGTAATCATTAGTGCCAGCCAACAATTCAGTGATGAAGAGACAATGATTATATACTGGAGAAGAAGTCACAGATGCTCTCTGTTCAGGAGACAAAAGGGTAGTGGATGGGTTTAGATACAGGGCTGCAGTACACCTGGAGAATGCAGAGAGGTGTCCAGATCAATTTTGGAGTTCAATGGTTCAGCAGTTTGATATTCTACTAAATATCCAGTTGCAGCTCAAAGGGCAAACAAGAAGGAACATTCAGGTTAGCTGCAAGTAAAAAGACATTTATACTGATCTCAAAACAGCATTAACTGACACAGATTCCAAGACTGAAAAAACCCCAAACTTGCTCCTAAACCATCATCCACCGAAACAAATGGATTAAACCTTGCTTCCCACAAGGGAAATGAAAACAAATTACTTGTGTTTAGTAGTTTGTTCGAACAGATGGCCTTTTAATAGATTGAAGAAATTATTTCACACTGAATTTTTTACTGATTGAGAAAATACAGACTGCAGTGGAGGTGCTCAACCAGTCCAGATAGATTACCTGGATCCTTTGAAGGCTGTCACAAAATCATAGAATTGTTAAGTTTGGAAAAGACCTTTAAGATCATCAAGTCCAACCGTCAACCCAGCAACAACACCATGTTCACCACTAAACCATGTCCTCAAGTGCCACATCCACACATTTCTTTGAACACTGCCAGGAATGATGACTCTATCACTGCCCTAGACAGCCTGTTCCAATGCTTAACAACCCTTTTTGTGAAGAAATTTTCCCTAATATTCAATCCAAACTCCCTTGGCGCAACTTGAGGGCATCATTGAAAGAGAAAGGGAATAGTTCTACAAAATACACCAGCAAGAGCAAAATTGCTGCACAACATCATCAGTGAAAAACTGGGATTTTATTTATTCCGGATTACACATTTAGAGAAGGATGACACGCAAACTCTAGTGTTATGCACCAAGAGATGGAAAGTATCAGAAGAAACTTGAACCATCAGCCTCTCACTATATAGGTATTCAGCATCTTGCACAAAGGTATTGTTTGATCCAATTGGATGAGTACTATGGCAATAACTTTCTGTTAATGGGTTGAAAATTCATTGTACATTTGTCTGCCTTAAAAAGTAAGTGAGTGGCCTCAGAAAAATGGGAGACAAAGGGAACTGGAACAAAGTGTTTGGTGCAGTTAAAGTGCTAGCAACTGCACAGCTGCAAGTGCAACATGACCCCCTTTACCTGTGGTCCTTGCCATGTGACACCTCTCCTGATGGAGGAGGAGTTGTGGGCTCAGATAGATTGGCAGAAGGCAGTGAGAAGCCAACCTCATATATATCACGCACTTCTACAAAAACTGAAAGAAATGATGCACAGTTTGAGAAAGAGGCCTTAGGCAGAATATTTGGAAAACGAAATCAAATACTGACATGGAAGTTTTAGCTGGCATGCAAAGCCTGCCATTATACCCTTTATTCTCCTGCTCATCCTCCAGTGTGGCATCTGTTTGTTGATTTTTGTCTGAGATTGGATTGCAAAAACAAAGACATAGGCATCATGAAGTCTCTAACTATTACTGTCACATAACAGACAGATCTGTAGTTAAACTGTCAGGTTTATTGCTGCAGGAGGCTCTAGATATCACAGCAAACAAGACAAATTTGTGGAATTAGAAGCCACTGAAAACTATGAAACACCGAGGATACAAAGCCTGATTAAGGATGTCTCCAAGCCACAGGCTGCTGGAAGACTATGGTGGAGGACACGTTATTGGACTCCTTTCCTGGTTGTCACGCTTCCTTTCACTCCTCATGCCACCCACCCTCTGTGGCAGGATTTGAGGCTACATAGATCCAGGGTCCGAGCAGGTACAGCTGGCTCAGATGAAGGTTCCTCTGCCTCAATACGAAAGGAGATGGTGCTCTAGCAACTACCAGGATACAGCAGTGGTCTTTCATACACACAGCCTCCACGTGGCACCCTTTGAACACTTCTGCTGGAGCCTTGGTCACCGATCCACCCAGGGAAATTGGCAGTGTAGGCACTGGGCCCGATCCAATACACCCTGCACATATCGTCCTTTAAAACAGAGTCATGGTTCAAAAGGATAAAGGCAAGGAAGGTGCACAAGAAAAAAAATTTGTACTCATAAATCCTCATCCTTCAACATATTTGTTTTAAATGCATGGAAAGTAGACCAAGTACATAGATACTGAGGGCTCTTCTGAGCTGAAAGATAACCAGGAAAGAAATAGTGCAGCAGAGACAAAGAAGGGTTTTCTTCCTAATTAAAATTTAACTTGTGCAGTATTTGTTTTGATTTTTCACTCACAAATATACTAATTTCCAACTATTAATGTTGCATCCTGATGCCAGTGTATGTGAATAAGTAATGGGTACAATCAGCTGAAATTACAGATTGCAATAAGATCAGTTTTGAAGCTCTGAAACAAACATTTCTTTGCCTCATTATTGTGGAAGGATATTTTATGAATTTCTCTGCAGTTTGCCCTCTCCTCCTGCCCCTCCACATTTGATTCAGAATCTGAATATATTATTCAGAATACACATAAACTGCAGAACATCATGACATAAAAGAGAGTACAGACTAAGGACTACGAGTACAGAAAGTTTTTGACCTGGGTAAAGCCCTCTGACATTATTGGGAAATCTGGAAGAAAAAGGATATAAAAACAGTCTTTCACATAAAAAATAGGTTGTACTGCATCTCAGATTACATTGTCTATAAGAAAAAATTAGTTGTGCTGTTATTTCACTGTAATATCTGCTGCTAAGAAATTGCTTGTAAGTGGCAATCAGATTTGGAGCAAAGAATTAAAGCAAGTTTTTAATAAAATTTGATTGCAGAAGCCTATCTTTTATAAAAGAATAAAACTACCTCTGCAGACACAGGAATCAAAATGTCTACTTTTACCATGCTGAACTAAAAGAAAGAGGAGTGCATTACAGATGCTGGAGAAGAGCCTTAAGTGGGAACCAGGGGCTGGGTTTGGTGCAGGCCAGTGGGTCCAGCACCTGCAGTGTGCTGCAGCTCCCTTGCCACGCGCTTCACCACTTCCCTGCAAACTGCTCCTCTCCACTGCCAGTGTGACAGAAGGATCCGAACAATCCGCCATGGCAGAGAGAGCGTGTGTGGGAACGTTCAGGTGAAGGACAGGAAGGCAACTGCTGCTCAATGGGCAGCAAAGGACAGGAGGCGGCTCCCTCAGGAGAACACAGAAAATTGCAGGCTGGAAAGTCAGCAAATGCTTCACAGGGGAAAACATCATCTGACCCACAGCAGTCTGAATGTAAGAGACTGCTTTAAAAACCCTTGAAAATATGCACAGCTCACAAACCAAATCAGAAATACAGAAGGAAGCATATGCTATTTTGACTACAGTTTGACTATGTTTTTTGACAACAGTTTTGTCCAAAAGTTTCAGCTGGAAGTGTGTGCAGTCAGAACTTTGTGGTGTGTGTAAACACAAACAGAGTCCAACCACAAGCTGTAAGGAGCTAAGAAAGTTTTATTCTACAGTTTCTGTGAAGAAAGAAACACAACTTCAGGCTATTATAAAATACAGGGTTAAAAAAATAGAGTATCAGAAAATGAGATGCAAAAGGAAAGGGAAGGAGGTACTCGATATCTTTCTCTGTTGCAAGGGGACCCTTTTCTATAAAGCAGCTTCTAGGTGTTCTACCTGCAGGGAAAAAAACATAGCACCCTGAAACTACATCTCAGAATAGGAAACGGAAATAATCAGTATCATATCCTACGTTAGCAGGAACACCTGCTCTTGCCACTCTTAAGCACGCAGCATGCCAGCAGACTGCTCTTCACTGACCTACGCTGCTTATCTTGCAAGTAAGTGGAAGAGGGAAGGGAATTTCCATTGACAGAGTGCCTCATCTAGGGACTCAGGTTCTTCACCTGCTCCTAGAGACATCCATCTAGATCCTAGACATAATGAGAAAGAAGTCAAAGTCCCAATGCATGTTAAGAAACCTCATGGTCCACTACGGAGCCGTGCCCCCTCGCAGGGTTAAATTTCCCTGGGTTGGGTCCCTAATGAGGTAAACCCCAAAGATTTCTTACCTTCTTAAATGCTACAGTCCAAGCTCAGATGTACTCAGCATAACAGGAACCAAGGTCTGCACCAGCTCCTGATTTGTCCCATTGTACCAAAACCACATCTATGGTTTGATGAGTGAGGCAGAACAATTAGTCTCAGCATTTGGAGGGTTATGAAAAGCAGTGGTGAAGACATTGTCTTCCGACCACACTGTTTCAGAACACCAGAGGATTTTCCACATCCAAGCCCTGCACCGCAGTGGGTTGTCTTGAGGTACATCCAGTTGAAGCAGCAGGTAACAGCTCTAAGGCCTTCATTACTGTTGAACAGCAGCAGCTTTTGGAAGACATGTGGAGCATATGGAGAATGCAAGTTTTCCTGCTTCCTCGGTTCATGCTGTTTTGCACTGCACTGCCAGCTGAGAGCACCTCTAGGTATTAACTGATCCCTTTCTCCAGTGTGAGTGCAATAAGTTAAAGGGGTTTCAGATGGAACAGGTTAGGTGTCTCCCAAATATCCATCTTTGCTTGATACATTTTCCCATCTCTGTTTAGTAACAACACGTGAATTGTCATTTTTTGTCCACAGTGGGTATCTTGGGAAGTCCTAATGCAAACATGTGCCACAAATCCTTCTCCAGCCACCTTCCATTTCAGGTGCCTCACCAAAATCTAAGCTACCTCATCTTTGACACATTTAACACCCTTTCAGCAAATTCAGTGCAGAACAGGCAATATCCCTTCAAGCCAAGTAAGTCATATCCTACCCTTTCACCTCAAAACAGCTCAGTCTGGTTATAAATCATGCTTTATTGGATCAGCTTAGGCTTAGGTGCCAGGATTATACCTAACATGTCTGAAATATTATGTCACCTGCACATCCCTATGAGACTTTACACTGAATATTGAACTGGTGTGCTTCTACTAAAAAGGCCTTTCATACATTTTGCCTGCTCTAGAATAGTTATTCCAGGCAAAGGACATAAAGGAAAATTGTCAAGTCATTACTCAGGTGTCAATACTTCTATCACACCTCTATGGAGTAGCCTTACCCAAATTTCTATTCGCCAATCTTTCTGTAACGGAGAAATTTTCATCCCTCAACATTTTTCAAGGGTCCTAAAAAAGTGATCAATACCTTTGCTGTTTTTCAATGTGATACACAAGAACCCTTACAGAAAACCTTAGGTCTGTTTTCAAGACAGGCAATACTTCACCCTCATGGCTGACTGTATTGATCTCTTAGTCATCAGTTAAAACCCTTCATCTTACATTCTCAGGAAATATAACTATCACTGGCAAGCTAAATGTGCAGTTCTGTGGGCTATTTTGCATCTCAAATAAATATTTTTGCAGGTAGATTTTCTAGAATGCTGAATTGTAGAAGACCACTTATGCACCCTAAATTTGCCTGTACAGTCAACGTGAAATGGCTGCCACGAGTCCTGCATTTGTATGTTAGCGTAAAACTTTTGAGATGATTCAGCATCCTGAGCATTTTTATTCAAGCTGAGTTTTCAAGTAAGATGCAAGAACAGGCACTTATCTTCCATCAGGAGTTGCAGTTCACTGACAAACATGCATGAAAAATTTACTGAGTCTAGTTTAGTTTTCTCTATTTTTTACTTTACATCTATTCTACACCAGTTGTGCCTTAGAGCTCAAAGCCATTAGCAATTCCATCTTTCTAAGAAGAGTTATAAAAAATGAGAATATTAAAGCTGCATTTTACCTAGTGTCTCTGAAGATACTAACTCCATTAAAAAACATTACTTTTGTCCAGGCTTAATTGAAAACTTTTCTTTTCCTGTATTCTTTCACATTAATTGCAGGTATTTGAAATAATATTCTTGATTAAATTGAATTCAGCTGTGCCTCTGAAAAAGGAGTCTTTCCTTTTTCTTTCATTTCATATTCAGAAGCTAATTTTCGAAGTCCTAAAATAGGATCCTTCAGTAGTCAATGGACTGCCACAGGTCAGGCCATTCCAGCTCAAGATGGATGTCCAAGACAGATGGGATAAACAACCCTCTGGACACATGCATCTCTTTCAACTGTGTGCAGCTGGCATAGTTTTTAGACAGATAAAATAAGGCAAGATTAAACTCACCATAACCTTTGATCAAGATCTATGCACAACACTGACACAGGGTCTTTCTAGGTTGCTTGCTTGAACAGTTTGTAGGTCCTTATTTGTCCTGATATATATTTTAGAAAATTATATAATCTCAAAGTCTTCTGTTTGGGATAAAAAGCAAAAATAAAAAACCCCCAGTGTATACTTCTAATAAAGCTTATTTTGAATACGTATCAAAGCAGAACTTCATTGTAGATATGCCTGACCTTAGAGGGAGGAGCTGCCTGTTGATAGTGAGAGGATGATGCAGCCCTGCCTGTAAAGTGAAGGCTGCTCTTTAGATCTTTCTAATTTTAGTCTTTCTACTCACAACTTTCTGCAGTTTTTTGGTATGTACAGAGACAGCCACGACACACACTTTCCAAACAGCTGGACCAAGGAAAAAGAAGAACACATGTAAAGAAGTTTTATGCAGGGCAATTGTTGTCAGTAACTGGGAGAAGGCCCATGAGTCAGACAGTTCTTTTATCTATACCATGAGAAACATTTGCCTTCATGCCTGAGTTTTAATGAAGCAAGTAAATCAGATTCAAATGGGGAGGCATCCTAACATATTTAAAATACCTGTGTGAGGGACAAATATTTCTGGAAGAAACAGACCCCTCTGGCAGAGTGCTTTTAATTTAAGAAGTAAAGTGACTCTAAAAACCTAGGCAAAAGCAGGACTTCAATTTCTGTGAAAGCATGTTTAATTTTGAAATATATAACGATGTAAGAATTCAAGAGAAAATGGCAGCTAGTTTAAATATGAATTGTATTAATGAGAAGAGGGCAAGAATCATGTCTTCTAAGTGGTTATGACTCAAACCTTCTAATTATAGCATGTACACATCATACTTCAGTAAAAAAGAATATCAAGCATCCTCTGGATGGAAGATGCTCAGATATTTGGTGAACCAGCAGCTGATTAACAGGCACCAGAGCTCATCTTGTGGGGAAAAAAACCCCCAACCAAACAAGTGAGCCTGTGTCTTTTCCTGTTTACCCTGCTGTAAACCACAAACAATTCTGCTCCTGTCAATGAAGTCACTTTATTTTTGAAACAGCATGAGGGCAGAATCAATCAAAAAATGTCCATTAATTAGTTTCTAACTTCATTCAGCTTTCACAAAAAAAAAGGTATGATCTTAAGAAAACATACACACAACTCCATACTCAAAATAAACCTAAAAGTCCATTCCCGAAGACATATTCTAAAAGAACAAAAAATTTCCCAAATCACGAAGCTCTGAAGTGCAGCCTCTAAAGTGCCAAAGCGTAGTTTGCCTTTGCCCAGCAGCAGTGGGGCAGAATGGTGTGTCCTGTGATGAAGCAGAGCCTTCCCGTCCCCCTCTAGCCCCCAGCTCTGTGTCGAGAGGCCATGGGGAACTTGCACGACCCTGGTTTGCCGCAAGGGCTGCCAGAGACGCCCGCTGGGTCTTTCAGATCACATGAGAGCTTCTGGGAGCTGCAGAGAAGGCTGCAGAGTCCAAACTGCGCCTCTCCAGCAAGCAGAGCATAGATCAGATGAAGTGCTGTGCTTCAGAGGACTTCCCAAGGATTCGGATAAAAGGAGAGAGCAGCTATTGGTCGGCCTCAGAAATGTCAGTAGGAGAAACAGATGGTCAAAAAGCTTAAAAACAAAAGAAGTTTTATACCTAAAAAGTAGAAACTAAGAGATGGAAAGACTTCTGCAGATAAGGTGGGACCTACATGACTGAGAAAGCATTGGGTGAAGGTGTGAAGTTATCACCATGACTAGCTCTACCATGAGAGATTTAGGGGTTTTGATTGATTAGTCTGGATTCTATTCTGCCTCAGTCTTATTTTGTGCTACTCTATTTTTTCTGCAGAACCTATAACTGCATCCATCTCTTTGCTTCGAGATTTTGCTTTCTTTTGTGCATGTTATCAGTAACCTTTGCTCCTTTAGGCTTTATTACCACAGATTTTCTAAGAACCTGAAGCACAGGGCAGAGGGATTTGCAATGAGAGCAGGATTTTGAATGCAAAGGGTGACTGAGCACAGGGCTGACTGAACACTGCTGACACCAACTCCAACAACCCTGATTACATACAGCACTGACTCCCAAACCTTTTGATCCCTGGCATATTAGCTCAGTTGGTTGGAACATGGTAATAATAACACCAAGGTTGCTTGATCTTCACGTGGGTCATTCACTTAAGTTCACCTGAGGGTCCCTTCCAACTCAGAACATTCTGTGATTTTGTTATTGCCAGTCTGCAAACTTCCTTCTACAGCCAGATCTAGCTGATAAAGACCATGATCACTGCTACTCCTGAACATCCCTAGCTAGAACACTTACCATCAATGATTTAAAAAAAAATTTCCCAAACCAGTCATACTTCTCACTCCCAAATACGGACAGCACACACAGTACAGCTGAACTGCAGCTCTACAGGATCCCAGTCTGGGGATTTGCACTGTAGAGGAATTGTTTGCGGTGACTTTGACCTGACAGGAACTGAAGACAGATTTGCTATTGGAAATGACATCCCCAAAACTGCTCTTCCCTGAGCTCAGACAAGGAAACAGACATACACACAAAGGAAACACTCACCAGTCTCAGCAGAAGTTGTCTTCACAGAAAGAAGTTTGACTCCTTCTTTATCTGACTGAGCCCTGTTGAAGTCAGAGAATATTTAAGCAGATAGTCAGCACAGTTGTTGGTCAGCCAAACAAAACTCTAATATTATAGTCTCAAGGAGGCAGCATCTACTCCATTCTACACTGACAGGCTTAAAATGGGCTTTGCATGGGGTCATGTAGTGGAAGTCTTGGTAGTGGAAAACACCATATAACAACATCTCTGAAAATACCTTTCTCTTAAAATATGGAATAAATCAAGTTTCATGACTCCAGGTTTAATCTGGGACTTCACAGAAGAGGTACATCTGGGGGGAAAGGAGTCATATTCTCTCTATCAATGTAAGCCTCTTAGCCATGTTGAATTGCAACGAAGGACCACTTCCAATGTCCAGGGAGTCAGGGCTCCGAAGTAAATCAGCAGCCTAAATGTTGCTTTTGGTCATACAAGCGACCACTGCCAGGCTCAATGGCCTTTAGTGTGTATCTTCTAATTGATCTTTCTCAGCTTCCCCCTCCTCACACTCCTTATGCCACTACAATTTAAACTGAGCCTATGGAAATGGTCTAGTGGAGACAAGATGGGACAGAGAAATTTGATATAATGAGGAACAAGAGAAATATATATATATATATATTCCAGAATTTAAAAAAAAAAAATTCCAGAATAAAAAGGAAACACATTAAAAAGAGAGAAAACATGAACAAAAGAAGAGGGGTGGGAAAAGATTCAGGGGTAGAGGGGAGGGATCAATGGGGCAAAAAGTGAAAAACACCCCAAAAACAACCGGGCCAATGAGTTCTGTGGCACAGCATAAGCTGTTTATCCATTTCAAAAGGATCACTTGCAAAACAGTTGAGAGTCACCACATTTCTATCCATGCTGAAACAGCTGCTTATCATGAGTACAGGTCTACAATAACTGCAAGCGCAGCACTTTCAACCTATTTCTCTTTGGGGTGGTAACTGATTATTATGTTGAAACAGAGAAAGATCAAAGAAAATCCTATGCAAAATCTGCTACATTTACAAGCGTCCTGTGATAGATCTCAAAGCAATGAAAAGGATTCAACCTACTGTTCAGTGCCATTCTCTTGTCTCTCTGGAAGAAGAAGAAAAGTTAGCATCATTTTGACTGCTGGAACTCAACCACCAAGCATTTAGACATGGCTATTGCAGTTGCTGGCAGAAGGCTCTGTTCTAATTTTGCAGTATTGCATTAAGTTCGTTAATACAATCAATCAGCTTGAATAGTAATTGTTATTTTTCTGGTCATCTATGGAAGTGAGCTGATGCTGCTCGTACTGACACTTCTGGAGGCCGGGGAGAATGACATGTGACTTGTCCAAGAGCACAACAGAAGCACGTTTTTCCCTGCAGCTCCCAAATCCCCAGGTAGCTGGCACAGAGGACAAGAGCATGTGATAGTTCTCGAGTACACAACAACTGAGCTAAAAGACACGGGGTAAGGGGACTGAGGGAACAAGGGCATTCCTGGCACAACATCTGAGAAGAGAGTTTGTCATCCCCATTGATGAGGAACAGGTTTGTCTCCAAAATGAATCATATGCTGAATGTATTTCATGCTTATGTGCAAGTGTGGGCAGATGGAAGGGGCTGGGGGTTACATCAGAGACACAGAGCCAACTCCATGGCACCAAGCACAGGGGAAGTGCACTGGACAGATCTGGGCAAATCCTACAGGAAGCACTACACATATCTACTCTATCTTCCAAATGAATTTGCTAATACATTGCCTGATGACATTTGTGCATAGGGGAGGCTGGTAGGGAAATGTTCTTCATCTCACATCTTTATCTCTTGAGTCTGAATACTCTGTAATTTCCTAAGTAAGGATCACACCTTCCTCTGTTTATCTCATGTCATTGGCTAAATTGGTTGTGACACACTGTTTGTCTTGGTTTACAGCTTCAACACCCTGTTGTGATTTTGTATTTCCAAGGCCTGGTGATTTCACAGTTCTGCACAGGTCTGCTAACTCATGCCAGCTCACACGGACAGAAAAACCACAGTCTGGATTCAGATCTGGGTTTTCACTTAATGGAGATCTACACTTGCCTGTGGCCTTCTTGGGCAACCCTGAAACATTTGGCAAATGGACTTTGATGGGCCATTATCTTAAGTATTTAATGGACAGCAGAGAAACAGATACTGACTTTAGCTCCTCTGTCAAAATGACTATTTCTGAAAATACTGTTTGCTCAGTGATTTTGTTCCATGCACATTATACTGCAACTGGAAAATCTTACTCATGCATCGTGTGCACGTGTGTGTATGTATGTATGTTTCAGGTATATCCCAAAAGAAAATACTGCTATTTCTTTGCCTGTACCTAGAAGAAAGATAAAATAAATATAGTGATTTTGTCAAATATCTTCAAATTAAGTTTTCACAGTCTATTTCTATCTGATTGATTGTGTTAGCACAGGTGTTTGTTAGCTCTTTGTAGCTGCAAAAACAAGAACAAAAAGCTTTACAGCATTATATATTCTCCAAAAATAATTTTTGCTCACTCTGGTCTTCCTACTGATTTTGAAAATGAAGTGTTAGTTTCCCACTTTAGGCAAAACACTTCAAAATACAAAAAGCTTTCCCATCAGACTACACAACAATGATGGTTAAGGTAATATAAAAGAGATCTTTTAATAATAAAAAGCACATTGATTTCCCCCACCTGCAGAGAAAGCAAACCAAATACCTGGAGTTTTCTTCTGGCACATTTTGTACAAAGCCACCAGTGAGAAGACAGAGAGAGTAATGACTATCAGGGTGATGACGATTGGCAGGATAACATCTGCAAAAGAGGGAGAACATAATTTTGGCTGCTGCCTCTGACTTACATTGCCTCTGTGTATAGGTACTTGCACACACTAAGGTGAGAGGCACTTCCAGCTCCACTTCACCAAACATTACCCACTTCCCTGGAGCAGGGTAACCTGCTGCTCCTGTTATTCTTCCTGCAACCACTGAGCCTCAGGACGCTTTGTGGAGGGAAGACTTAGGCACCTTCCTTCTCCCACCCTTACGCCTTCCCTGACGCTCTGCCTGCTGCCCTGTGGAACTGGTTTCACCCATTTTTTCAGTAAAAGAACAAGATTTCAGCACCTGCTCCACTGGGCCCACCATAATTTTGATGAAAACACTCATCGTTCAACTCCAGTGTTGATGGCCTCCAAAGGTTTTGTGAAAAAGTCGTGTTCTAGAAATAAATTTTTTAAACATGCAATTTATTTTTTCCTCTTTTTTGGGGGGGGAAAAAAAAAAAAGACCTGTCTGAAATTCAGCAGCTGAAGCGATTATTTTGCTTTTAACATTGTACACCCAGAAAGACACCAAGGAGTTACATAATTCAGTAACATTCCCCACAGCACTTACAACCAGGGATAGAAAATGCAAAAGCTCCTTTTAAAACGAGGACATTTCTTTCCTTTTATTATTTCCCACCATCTGCCATTTCCTGACAGGTGTTTCCCAGCCAAGAAGCAAAAAAAGGAAAGAATTATGTAATGAAGAGAAGCTTTCCCTGGGAAATATATAAGCCCAGCTTCTCCCTGTTTATCTTTTCTCTGGCAGCAAGCGGCCAAATTCAAATTTAGCAAGCACTCTCCCGCCTGCTGGCCTAAGCCCTGTGTCAGGGGGAGGCTGCATTCAATGGCTCTTGATGCAATTAATATTTAATATTTATATAGATGTGTCTGTGCATCTATGGAACTAGAGAGAGACAGTTTACAGTGGAAAAACATCAAACCTATTTTGCTTAGTCAGTACTCTGGGTAGGAAATAGCAAAGCTGCAGCAACCCTCTTGCCCCAGAGACGAATAATATTAAAATGAAAAATTAAGTAGCGTGCATCATGCGAATATCAAGTGCTTAAAGAGTCTGCAGAAGACTGCCTCCTAGACCTCTGCCATGACAATATGAATAATATATCCATATCATACTTTCATAACAATGCTGTCATATAATATGTAGAGCTTGTGTACGAGCAACTTCTTCATATGTTCCCTTGTGTCTTGTCTCACAGGGGATGACTTTTTTCCTCCTTTTTTTTTTATTTCAATTTTACCACCTTGAGTCAGTCCTTGGGAATAATTGTGCTATTCTACTGTGAGAGTGGTCTTGACTTATCGAGCTCTTTTTCTCTTTGAGAGGAGTTTTATGCTGGGCATCTAAATTTGGTTTCTAAGAGGGCCCTATATCTTGTAAGGCTAGAAAGAAAACTGCCAGTTTCACTTGTCTGCTACTCCAATCACTCATCAAAAGTAAAACTGATCAACTGAAAACTCAAAACTTGGGCAATTAAGTAAGAATACTCACTAGAATAGTGGATATCACTCCCTTTCTGAGTCTGGTTTCCAGAACTGCTTTTAGGACTTTCAGAAGTTGGATCTGCAAAAGAAATATTGCCTTTCAGGTAAACACATATTGCCAGAATTCCCCAAACAACGCCCTCTGAAAAATTAGCCTCCCAAAACAACTTTTGTGACCCCAGTTCTGGAGCTACACTTGGTGCTTCACATCTATATTTCTTCTCAATAATACTTGGATAACTTGGCAAGAGGGGTGGAAAAGCTTATCTAGCGTGGCCTAAAAGAAACATGCACTTTGTATGGGCGCAGACTTCCCTAGGATCATCTGCTTGTCCACTTACAGGCTATGAGCTACAAACTTTTTCACTTTTAGGAGGTTATTGTAGTGTTCAACATTAGAAGAGAACTATCAACAAGTAAATAAACAAGAAAGAGAGTGAAAATTAGACCTGTCTCCAAGAGAAGAAAGACCAACATATTTCACTGCTAATTAAAAAAGAAAAAAAGTGCTAATAGTAGATGAAGAAGTCCGGAGAGGTGCAATATTAGTAGATAGCAAGTTTCTTGAGTGTTGTTATAGAGGACTGTGCCTGCTCTCTGCTACATTTGGAGAGAGCAATGTTGTGAGCCTCTGGGACATTTTGTAGGGCTGGGTTTAAAGGAATGCATTTCTACCTTCAGGTGCTAATCTGAATTTGAGTCAGGTATCAACAACGCAAAATATTTATTACCTTGCTGCATACAGCCTATGAAAAAACAATCACTGAGCTTCCAGAGAGAAAACAGAAAATGCAAACATTGGCATTTCCCTAGGTATATTATATAGGGATGCATTCCATATTGGATGGAGGCTTGAGTAGACAAGTGCTCACTGCCACTGAAGGAGCCGCCTGGCTGGACAGATGTGATGTAAGGTCAAGCATTTCCATTGCCTGGCTAAATATCAGAACTGTCTCTCAAACAAAGGCATCTGGGGAAGGTGATCTCTTAAAAGGGGGTCCTGGCAAGGGTTATAGCTCCACATATAAGTAGCGAGAACATGGTAGCAGCCACTGAGGTTTTGTTGTTCAAGTACCTACTCACAATGCACACCTGTAGGATTGCATGGCTCCTCTTCCAAAGAACAGAAGAGGGCTCAAATTGTTGGGTGGAAGCTATGAAATTAATTGAGTCATTAAAACCAATTTCCTATGGCCATTTTGAGGTCTAGAATACAATTTTGTTCCACTAAGTCTCTGAAAGACATGTCCCTATTTTTACAGAAACTTTTATGTAGGCAGTACTTGTAACTCTAATCCACAGAGTTACAGTAATAAATAAGGTTTGTTTGTCCCAACTATGTGGGAATTCCTCTTCCTTGCAAAACTGATTTCAAACTCATTTTAAATTCATTTAAACTATTAAAAAATGTTTTGGTGGTTGTTGCCTTTCCCCTCTCCCCACTCTTCTACCTTCATTTGCCTGGACACAGACAGAAACCTCCTGGGGAAAAATGATCACTTACTAAGTGCTTGTGTGGTGCCTAAACAATACAGCCATAGCTGAGACATTCTGATGCTATAGTGCAGGAAACAATCATTGTCCAAGACTTTATCTCTAGAAAATCACAGCTTCTTTAAAGCAGAAGTTCTCTTTCCCTCGGTGCCTGCCTGCTGAGGGGTGATAATACAAGGTTGGAAACTGAGCCATCATCAAGTGACTAAAATAATTCCTATTAATAATTCTTAAGTCCATGTGATTGCTTCAGATTTCCCAAGGAAATACTACTGCCTTTTTGTTACCTTATCTAGTATACAACATGATATACAGGGCAAGCAGGCAATTATCACGGCAATGAGTTACCCTGGATACTGACTGGAAATGTCAACAGAAACAAACTGCACTGAAAAACAGGAATGCGTATCCCTGCATTTGTGCAGGAAATGTGTGCCTCTCCTCAGGAGAAAAACTGAGGACTGAAATCCACTGGGTTTTTTCCTGGTTATCTGTTATTTGACCAAGATGTGAGTAATGAAGGAAAGAAAAAACCATAGGTTACCATTTTAACTACTGGTGACCATCAACAGGAAATATGACAGCTGAAAAGAAACATTACTGAATAAAACAGAGTAAGGAATTAAAACCTTAAGCTCATTTCCCCACTTCTTTCATTAAAGTTTCTCACAAGTCAGCCCCTCTTGTCTAGATTCTCTGGATCTGGAAGGTATTTTCTGGTTATGGAATAATCTGGTATCAGAATAAAAATGAATTGGAGAAATACATCCATCATGGTAACAGGAGGGACGAGATTTTGCAGGCAGCAGCAGCAGCAGCAAGAACTGCAGGGACCAGTACAGAAGAGACTGTTTCCTGATTAGCACAGAGAAAGGAAAATAGGACAATACAGGTTCATTAGCACAGGAAACTTGCCTTACTCTGGGACTTGCTGCTTCTAACTACAGGACAAGGAATGAGGGCCACTGACAAGAACAAGCTCCTTGGTAAACACTATTTATAACAGCTTCCCATTGCATCATGTAATATGCCAGGCCTGATTTTTTCTGTGGTCTCACCCTGTTTTCTTTCCCGTATCTGATAGTCCAACATGGCATTCAGCTGAAATCACAGCAAAATTACTCAATGCTACAAGCTGAACATCACTCTTCTGCTTCTCAGTACTGTGTTTCAGGTACGTTATTCCCCTAGATCCTTCTTGCTCCCTGAACATTTCCTTTCCTCAGGCTGTCCCTCTTCCACCCCACACCAGCCTTTTTCATCAGTGTGCAAAGAACAACCTCTTCTATTGCTCTTACTTGTTGAATTTGTTGGAGAGATCATGGGAAGGCCTGCAATAAAACAGAAGGAACAGGTTTGTTAGTATCTGTTTTAGATGTCCAGAGTCTTCACATCACGCAAACTGGCAGACTCTAGCAACATGCTCAGTAACCCCACAAAAAATGCTGCCCCCAAAGTGACATGCTAACACTGTTCCCAAGCCCAGAAAGTCTGAGCTGCAGAAGTCTCCAGACATGCCTTATAGCTGGGAGCAGAATCCAAAGCCCAGCCTACGCTACATTGTTATTCTGCTCAAGAGAAGAAAATCCTGAATTAGTTGATACATTCCTTAAAAACTCCTCCTTCCAAAACCAAAAAAGTGCCTGGCAGTGAATAGCTGGCATTTAGCTGACAAGTAAGAGTTTTAATAAAAGAAACTAATTGAGACACATGTTCAAGAGTCCCAAAACCCTTTAAAAAGAAATCTTTGTTTATTATCTTGGTGCTTTGGCTAGCAGACTGCCAAGCAGCAGGAGTAAGAGGCACTGGTAACAAGGAAGAAATCGACCTCACAGAGCGCTGGGCACAATGCTTACTGGCTCACCACTGTCAGCTTCCCCCAGCTACTTCACAAGATTTTGGTGCACAACATGTTTTTTTTTTGTTAGCGTGCTGCTATTCCTGTGTGTCTAGACTGTAGCAGCTTGGCAATTAGGGTGGCTGTGTCCTCCGTGTCCCAGTTATGCCAGGGTGGGAGATCACAGAGGCAACATCATGAAGGCAGCTGTAACTCTGGGCAGGCATTAAGCCTGTCCCCTGACTGCCCAGGTTGCACTGCTCCTCTAAACCAGGTTCCCCAGGGAGTACAAATCCACTCTTACACCCTCATTACACTTTCTGGGCCATGGACTGATGCTTTGCACAAAGACAGCTCCTACCAGCAGAGCTGTAACACCCATTATTTTATTGCTGTGAACATACTCTTTGAAAACCAGAATGCTGCTCTTGTTTTTCCTTCTCTCTACACCCAATTAAAACCATGGATCACTTCAGCCACTGGGGTGCAAATAATTGCTTTTGCTAATGGTACATGTGACAAAACTTTAACTGCATTTTAATCACAAACATTCATGAAAAGTATGTTTAGGCTGAAAAGTTAAGTACTTAAAAGTCAACAGTAAGAGCTCTTCTTGAACATACCAAATATTTGTAATGCTAAGTATCCTGAATGTATACAGTTACCTCACCCTGGCTTCCTAGAATGCAGAGGAGACTGTTTTCCTAAGCTTTTTGTTGTCTCATCAATCCATCTGCAAACAGCAATATCACTGTGCTCTAAGAGGATCTCTGTGATGAATCATTAGGCAATGTTTATGGCACGTTTGGGCAAAATTACCAACAAAGCCAAGCAAAAGCTTTCAGGAGGTTAATAAATCACTTGTGAAAGGAACAACACAGAGTACAGAATGCAGCAGGACACCTACCTGGCATTAAGGAAACATCCAAATATGATACGATTGCTTATTACCAGAACGCTGCCTTTCCTTCAGCCCGTAAGGTGTGGGATGCCATGATAAAAATACCATGTGGTCAAACCAGCAAACTGTAAAGCCCTGTGTGTGCATATCCTCAGAGAAAGGCAGAAGACCTCGTCAAGTCTTACAAAGAGGTCACTTCTCTATGAAGTGACTTTGAACCTTGCACCTCAAGTATGTGGAACTTTCCTTTGAAAGACCTCCAACATTATAATGTAATTATACATTTTCCCTTATATTCACTCTTACAAACAAGGTGAAGCATATTGGCTTAAAATAAAACAAATAAATAAATAGAAAAAGCATCTGAAACCCAAGACTGATACCCAAGTTCACCTCAAAAGACTTAACAGCTTGTCAAACCTGAATGCAGGTGACAAAAGGCTCTGCGAACAGGAAGGGCTGGGGGACATGTGCTTCAGTACCCACTGGCACAACCAAAAGCCATGCAGCTGTCCTGGCCAGACCTTGCCTCTTCAATAAACCCAGACAGTAGAAATTGTCCCAGGGAGGAAACATGACAGCAGCTGCCTGCCCTCTCTTTCTGGGCCTCTGTCATTTTTTAACAACTGCACACACCTACACACGATAAAACTACCAGGATCTTTCCGAAAGGTATCTCACCTAGGTTTTGCTAGAGCATGAAAAATTAAATTGGAAAATATCATGCCTTCCTCTCTCTCCCTGTCTCCATTATGCAAGCAAGGCACTGGTTCACTCTCTATTCAGAGATCTCTCAGTCCTGCCACGCAAACAAAGCTGTGCTTATCGTAGTGATTCAGCAGGTGCTTTCAGTTTGCATTTTCTAAATAACCATCCAGTGCCCTTTTTGGTGCGGGCTCACACGCGGCTGCTCTCCAGAAAGAGAAGGACAGAAGGAAAAGCAGCATTTCACTTGGTAACAGTTACTGTAGTTGCTCTAGCTGCCGGTGCAGAGCTTGCTATGTCCTTTGGGGCTGCAAGCAAGATGCTCTGCATAAATAGTCTGGGAAGATTTCCAGATTCATCATGAAAAGTGAGGTGTGCAACACTGGCTGTGCTGGGTTCCTCCTTGTGCAGTAAGGGGGACAAGGATAAAAAATTTGGCACATGACCATGGTTTGATTTGAAATTACCTGCCTGAGTCAGTTCAGCACTGATGAGAAGCTTGACAGATGGAGAAGGAGACCAATAACTAAACTCTCCCCACTCTGTTCTCCAACAACCGCTACCTAAGCTGCCTGGATACCCTGCAGCTTGCTACTTCTGTTTTTTGTAGTGCAGCCACATCCAGCTGTGTTCACTGGCAAAACAAACGAATAAATTTGGCTGATTACTCAGAGGGGATACCACAATATAAATCAAAGCAAAATTAAAAACTTGAAAAAGCCTTTCTTGCCTTGACCACGACATAGATCTGTAATAGTGTTAACTGAGGCTTTGCTATGTTTTCCATCTCCCAGAAACTTCTATTTTTGTGTCTCTCTCTTTATGAAGGAGCTGAAGATACAGTGGGTAATTTTTATCTAATATCACTATCCAGAGTTCCTACAGTTTGTGTATAGAAAGAGTCAAACCCTACTAGTCTTACTCATAAAAATTTTTCTTAGGGAGATGCCTCCTGTGAATCAAGTGAGTAGGATTTATAATTGGAGGAGTGCAATAAAGATATCAATATATGAAGCAGGTTGATTCATCTGACAGTTTATTATAATAGATCATTTAATCTTACCACCCTGCTGGGTGAACTTAAGCTCATACTGCTTTATGGATTTTTTCGTTGTTTAGATCACAGAATAAAAAGCCACAATACTTGCAGTTTCTCAGATGTATTTAGACTCTAATCTCCAATTTTTCATTAATTAAACAAAAGGAGAAAATTAAATATTAGCAAGCAATCCTCTGTGGAGGTGGAGAAGGAGTGGGAGGTATATTATACATGACAGCCAAAGTTAAAGAAGCGCATGTGTCAATGGCACGCAGGCAGGTTGCTCTCTGCTAAAAACAGTTCTTATTGCCTCCTCTAGCCTGGGTGAGCACTACGCAGCACCTCCTCTGTGGCTGGTGCTTTCAATCTCCTTTAATACAGCAATACTGTTCTCTGATGTTGCTACACGTTCTTTCATAGGCTCCCCCACTCATTTCAGTTGCTCTCCAGCTCTCTGTAGCACTCCTCCCACACCCTGATCTTTTGATATGGCTGATTGGAAATTTCTCTGCAAAATGTGCTTTCTTCTTTTTCTGCATCAAGAAAGGAAACTTTCACCAAAATGGCATTTTTCAAAAGTGGAAAATGGTCTCAAAACTAAATGTATTTAGCCAGCTGGATTATTTTGGTTGGGCATACCAAATAGAAATGTTCTGGTTTGGATCCATTTCACATTAATTTGTCTTCCTCTGAGCTCCCACGCAGAAGACGTGGCTCAGATACCTTCAGCTTGCAAGCTACGCTATCCCCCATGGGCTGCAGCCTTGGCACATCCCAGCCTCTGCTCTGGTGAACAAAAGGCATACAGCCCCTAAATAAGCCCCTGAATGCGAAATTCCAGAGACGTAGAAATAAGTAACCTAATGGCAGGGAGAGAGGTGGCATTTCCTCTAGTCTCAGCACAGGATGAAACAACTGGCTTCACACCTGCATCGCCTTAAAGTTACTAGGGTGCAGCATATGGCTTCCCCTGGGCCTGAGCAACTGCACATAGGAGAAGAAGCTGTTTAGGAGGAACCAAAATATTTTTTCTGTAAGCCTTTACCACATACAGAGAATAAAGGAGCAAGGGTGGTCTAAGGCGTAACCACTTGGGATAAGCTACCTAACACATCAGGGTGAGAAAGGGGACTTCTTGCATACACAAGCTTTAAGAAAGAAGCAAGGAGCTGGTGCTGTGAGGAGACAGGAAAGGTGATAGTGTGGAAATCCTGGTGCGGGCAGAAGTGATTTTGAAATGGCAGTTTTATGGGAACTCAGAGAACTGGCTATGCCAATGATACCTAGACTGACTGCCCCTGGATAGATGGGTTCGTCCTGTCTCAGCCAGGCAATTATAGTTCTGGCATCTTGGGTAGCCTCTGAGCTCAAGAAGATTTATTGGTTTTACAGCAGTGAGCTGAGTAAGATGATGACTTTTGCAAACAGACCCCAGGAAGGCTGTAAAACTTCCTTGACAAATTTTAAGTGTAAAATGTAATTGTATACAAAGCATAATAGGTAATTCAATACACATGATGCATAGTCAGACATGCATTACAATTTATTATTAACCTGGAGAATTTATCTGTGTGAGAGACCTTTTAATTAAAAGTGTTGTAATTTATTGTTTTATTGCAGTATAGCAATGCTGAGGTTTCCATACTATGCCTGTATTTGCCAAAAGACATGAAACCTAGCAGGAGGGTCAAGTAACCACGGGTTACAGTATATGTATTGTGGGGATTTGGCTTACTGAAATAATTACAAAGAATTCTCTCTGCATCAGTGGCCTTGAGTTGACTTTAACTTCCTTAAAATGCTTATAATCTTTTTGCATGCTTCTAAGCATTTCAATGCATACTGAGCATATGATATTTCTCCACTTTTATATCCAATCCTATCCTTTATGAGGAAAAACCACAGTACACACATGTGCTTATCTCCCACAAACACGATCCAGGGGTTGTAAAAAGAGTCTTCTATCCTTTGGGGGATGTTAAACATTACTATTAATAATAGGGATATGCAAACAAAGACAGTGTCCTTGTTGGATTTACACACATGGAGCTAAGAGTAAGTACTAAATGAAGTGAAGGCTCAAGAGACTTTAAGGAAACCTGAAAAAGTGGTTCTTCAAAATCTAGGAAAGCTGAGCCGGCTAGAAGCATAAAAAATGATCATTCACTGCATTCACCACAGTGTTTCTTAGTGAATACATACACCAAAACACACCCAGAAAAACAATAAAACTAGACTGGAGTTGGGAAGAATTAATATATTTTTGACCTTGCATGGGGCCTTTGAACAACATAATTTAATTGGTAATATGCATTAAATTTCTCTCCAGATTTTTTAACAACTGCAAAAATTATAGCTGTTTTTTCCTTTGTCTCCTCTGCCTTGCAGCCAGAGAATTTATCTTGATGACTTCGTCTGACAGTCAATGCTACACAATGACCTTGACGCCTTAGGATTTTAGCTTTTATATTTTTCATATATTTGTAATCCTGCAATTCTTTAGTGTATAACTCTGAGCTCCATATAGAGTGTTAGCTACTGCTTTTCCCATTTTGGTCAGACACAGCAATTCCTCTCTAGGCCTGAGAATCAAGGACACCTCACTGTCTCAGGCCCTGAGAAATGTAAACAAAAGTGAGTTGGGGGGAGCAAACTGGGAGAGTGGGACTCCACTACCTGAAGCTGTAATTGGACAATTAACCTCTGATAGGCAAATGGACAAAACTTATATCTGTCCAAAAAACCTGTGACTGTTATCCATCTTAGGTGCAGTCTCTGCGAGACTCCTGCACTGCCCCAGGTGGGCCCTGTGAAGGCCTTTCAATAAATACCTGCCCTTTATCCTTTCACTCTGTCTAGCCTCTTCTCCAGGTCAGCCTCTACAAGGCATCAACTTCACACAGCACATATGAAGATAACTATTACCATTTGTAATTTATATCCTCCCGTAATGACAGCACGTATCTCAACTGAATGTTTGGAAGTTCACCCATCACTCAACACAACCTCAGGGCTAGATGACATGGACGTAGTGTATCCTGCATGAATAAGGAGATGTAGTCCTCATTCCACAACAATGCACGGCAAATAAAGAAAAGACTCAAAATTATTTGCATCCTTTTAACTGCTTGTGTCAAGAAAGAAAGTGTACGTTTTCAAGACTTACCTGAGGTTGCAGAAGCAGAAGAGTTTCTTTCTGGAGAGACCGTAGAAGAAAAAGACCGTCCCGTGGTAGATGAAGCATTCAAACTCTCATTTTGTGCCATCTGTGTTCCACTTGCTTGTGTAGCTGGAAATGAGACAGATGTTCAGCTAAGATGCACCTGCACAAGCATTGTCTTAGATCCTGGACCATCCCTCAGACAAACACTCTGACCATCATAGAAAAGACTTAAGGTAAGAAAGCACTACATCTTCTGATAACTGCCTCTCAAGGAACAAATCATCCCTATGGAATTGTTACTACTGGCATAGCTGAGGCATCTTCAAAGCACATTGTAGCAAGAGTAACAGCCTCATATCTGTGCCAGAAGACAACCCATAGCTCTGAACTGGGAGCCTAGAATAGTTAGACAGTCTTGCACCAAGAGCAACATGAGCAGAGGAGAGAAGCTCAGTTTACTGCCTTCTATATTTTCCTTCATTTTAAAATCATTCGATCAATCAATCAAGCTTCAGTTACAACTGTCACATAATGTGATACTGTATAAAGTTTAAGGATTGCAATTAAGCAAAGAGTTAATTTTTTCATTCTGTGCTGTTAAGGCCTAGGAAGTAACATATCCCTGAATATTAATGTATGAAAAATAAATTGTCTTATTTCTGCTCTCACTCAGTCAACAGGAGATCAAGGCTATTGTGTCACAAGATTTACAGCTTAAGGTGAGGCAAAGACAACGGTGACCTGAGCATGACCTGAGCCCATGGAACTGAAGGTCACTGAGTGATGAGAAAGAATTTAAAATATTCCAGCATTGCCCAAAATTCCTACATCCGTACTCAAACCTCAGAATAACAAGAGGCAAGACAGTGCCTACTGAATAAAACATAGAGATGCCCAAGAGTAACCTTATACTTCCCGTCTGATATAAATCAGAGAGGTGACTGAGCTGTAAACTGTTTTCAGTGCCTCTTCATATGAATTTTAAACACTGGAACTAAAACAACTTTAAGACATGTTTCAGTCAGCGAGCAACGTTACACACATGCAATATGTAAATCTTGAGGAATGCTTCATCACACACTTTATCTAGAAACTGATTACCAGTTTGGTCCCTCAAAGAACCCAAAGCTCCCTATTCTATCACTACACACCTTTAACTTGGCCCTTCCCTGCCCCTCTTGTTCATTGAGTGCAGTACCTAAGAAAGGCAAGCTTCAAAAATCAATAAGGTAAGAAAGAGTGAGTTGAAGCCACTGGAGTCAGGGGATTCCAAAACTTTGGAAACTGAGAGAAGCTAGGCAGCCAGAGATGGTGTCTGTCAAGGTTGAGGCATGAAAATTATGCAAAACAAGCAAAAAAAAGTGTCTAAAACTTTCACTGGGTTTCTAGTGATGAGAAGCAGAATTTCGTGTTAGCTTCCTGCAGAAACTTCAGCATTGTACCCCTTCAATATGCAAGTCTAACCTGCAGTAGAGAGGAGTGTAAAAAGCCCCTCTACCTCATTTTTTGCTATGGTGTAGTGCAAGGATCTGAGAATGTTAACAATTCCTACATTCTCTTCATGGAAGCTTTGAATGAATCTTTAAAAGCAAACTTTTCCCACATTTGATTCTTATTGTGGCTTCAGACTCAAATTTTATATGTTGAATTTTAATCTGAGATCAATTTTTAAAAAAGGGAAAAAACCCCAGAGGTACCTCCCTCTCCCTATAAGATGCTTGTAGCAGTAACAGCAACCATCTTGTGGCTCCCTTGTCATAGGTTAGTAAAGGACTGCTTGGGAAAATGAAAAGTAAGTCAGAATAACAGTAAGCCTCCATGTGTAGGGGCACTCGAACACAAATATGCTTTGTGAACACTGCAAAACAATCAGGTGTGGGGGAGAGAGGAGGAGGGAGGCAGCCAGTTACCCTGTAGCCCCGCAGAGGGCTGTTTTCCCATGAGGATCACTCGTTCCATGCATCCTATCAGTCCTGGCATCAGCCCAGCCTCGGGTGCTCCTCTTGTGTTTGGGAGCTGTGAGAACAGATTGTTCTCAGGAACGCGGGCTGTGCGCTGGATATGCCTTGGCAGGGGATCGGGAGGGGAGGGATGATGGCATTTCCATTTTATTTTTTTTTCAATTCAGCCTGGGTGAGATTCTTCCAGTGACCCAGGTAGAACCAGGTAGGACTTACACCTTTACCTAGGGCTTGGCACGAAGGTCGTTGCATTTATTTTGCCAGACTGCAGAACAGGCTCACTGCTCCCTGTGTCAAGGGGTAAAGTAGATGTGCTACAGGGCAGAAATCCATGTGCCAGTTTTCACCACTTCCAAGACGAAAAACGCAACCTGGTGGGTAAGGCTCCCTTAATTCCACTGCAAGATTAAATCCTAGCAACCCAATTCTCTGCTGACTCGTGGCTTTGAAGCAGCTTTTAAGCAGCATCCAAGCCTCACCCCTAATGCACAGCACAGGCTCTACCACCAACACATTTAGGAGATGAGACAGCTTCTGCACCAAAAGCCTGTGGGAACAGAAGCATCCGTACCCAGCCACTGCTCTTGCACTCAAGGGCAGCACCGACAGCACAGAACGCCTGCTGGAGAGCTGCCTTTTGGGCAAATCCCGTAACCGCTATCTGTGCGAGCTCTAATTCGGTGTCGGCGGCAGGAGCCAGCACAAGCCCTCGCTGCGGTGCCCGTGCTCCGCGCGGCAGCGGGCGGGGGACTGTGCGCGGGCGCGCCGTGACTCAGTTGTGCCATCGCCGCTGACACATCGCTGCAGTAATCCATCACGCCTCGCCTCGGCCAGCTGCAGCAGACATTCCTGCCCGCTGCCAGGGGGAGGCCTGGCCTCGCAGGAAAGCAGCACCGCACAGAAGGGCGGCTGCGGCTGCTGCTGCGAAAGCGCTCGCATCATCCCTTAATGGGTTTGTTGTCAACAGCTGATTATGAATAGGAAAGGTAACGCAGTATAGAGTGTAAAATAGCTGTCCAAATGGGGACGGTGGCCGCAGCAGCAGAACTCTCTGGCGGTGATGCAGCTCTCCCTGCTGATATTTTGATAAGATAAATGACAGTGTGTTAACATGTATTTGGCAAAGGGATAATCAACAACAGGGAACCTGAAGCTGCTCTGCAAAGCTGCCGTCTGAGCTTCAGGAATTTCCTTACCCTCTATGCTTTGAAAACCCTTCATTTTCTTTAACCAGCTGAAATTCTACACATATCCTCACTTGATCTTAGCATGGTTTTCTACTTCACCTACATAAAATCCACATACATTTTGGCATTTCCTGACAGTACCTTAAATTTTCTTTACAGTAAGCTGCTACTAAATTAGTTTTGACATTGTAAGATACTTCAAGTAACCCAGAAATACTCTGCATGTACTCTGTGGTCTGCAAAGAATAGAAACATCTCTATGTGGGTTGAAACCTTTCTTAACCAATAAATCCATCAAGGAAACACTTTTAAGGGGCAAAATGAACCCCACCCAAACCATGTCAAAATAGCAGCACAAAAGGTTTGTTAGATGGAAGACCAAACCTTTTCCCTTGGGCTCGTATTTTTAGCATTAACATACATATAGGCTTTGCCCCCATAATCAGTAGCCTGAAAAGCCATTTGCATTAAAGAGTGCATGAAAGCTTTGAAAAATCCCATCGTAGCAATCCTAATGACATTTTTGCCCATTCAGAGGAATGATAATTGGCTAGGGAGTTAACCAAACAGATCTCAGTTTTAATGTTTACATCCACAGTTGATTGCATCTGCTGTCTGCAGCTTTATGTTTTCTGGTAAGCAAAACCCTAAAATATTTTAAAGTACATATTTTAAAACTTCTCTCTGCATAAAATGTCTCAGCAGCCAACTATACTCAGTGTTTACCTATAGCAGGTGCTAACAACCTGAGGAAAATTGAGCAATATCTGTTAGCATAATACTTTTCTGGTAGCTTTACTGAAGTAAAACTTCCTTTTTGATTACAAGTAGTTTGATTTAAAAAAAAAGAAATCCTCCACTGTTTCTCTTTGTCGCTTTTTAATATTTAATATATCATTGCACCATCCAGGAGAGTGGCATGAGATAACTCAGAAACACAACAATCAAAAAACCACTCTTATTTGTCACATAACACCTTGAGTACTGATCTTACATAAGATGTTTTTCTATATCCAGGGGAGGAAGACCAGAAATTTTTGTTGCACTTCATTTCTTATTCTCTTTGATAATTTCAAGTGACCCAGGATATGAAATCCTGATTGCAGATGCAATTTTCTGTGGTGTGCCACCATATAAATTCTTGTTTTAGGGGCCTGAACCACACAAGCGAGGTCACTGACTAAATGTGAACTCTTGGATTTGACACCTTATGTTGATAAATAAGAAGGCTAAGGAGACCAGTCTAATGTTGGCTTCTAATACAATAAACAGGGCAGGAAGGCAAGAAGGAGAGATTGTGCTTGTGGCCTGTGGAGGAAAAGAACACCGAAATCTTGAAAAAAATAAAGGACAAAGATGTTTGCATGATTTCAGTGTACGGAGCACTGGGGGCTTTTCCTGAATCTATAATAAAAGGTGACAGCAGCCACAGAAATTGCAGCAGAGACAGGAAGCCCTGTCAAATCTCAGTTGTGTGAATGCAATCATTTGCTGAAGCTTTTAGCAGGGATTGAATCAGAGAAAGGGATGACTTCCATTACAAAATGACAGAGGTGCCTGCTTTTTATTAAAAATCAGGTGTAGCAAAAGTAAATTTTGAAGTGTCATAAAGGCATCACCAATTTCTGCCTACGTTTCACACAACCAGTGCAAAAACGGGGAGAAATGAGAGCTAATGAAAAAGAGAGAGCGGCCAGCTTTCCCCTCTCCTGTCCATCTCGAGAGCAGGAGTCTTGCTGTGCCTGCGCTGGCCCAGGGCGTGCAGCCCCCCAGCCCGGTGCTGCTGCCGGGGGTGCCGGCAGGGGCCGGGAGGATGCGGTGAAGCCAGGGACACCCAGCTGTGCCCCTGCTGGGGTGGAAACGCAGGGATGGCTGTAGCCAGCAGCTGGATGGCGGCCAAGGGGTCCGGGCGCCATGCCCTGTCCCAACACCTTGCGCCCCATCCCACTCCTTTGTGCTGAAGCCAAGGCTATGATTTTCTTGAAATGTAGACCAGAATTTTGTCTTAAAATCCCATTAAAATCGGTTTTCACATACAGATATTTCCAAGTACTACTTTTGCATTAAAAGATGATACAATTTTTTTAAATGCAGGGCATTTCCAATGTCCTGGACACGCTGTCCCAGTTTTCCTTCTTACAAAGGGGATTAAGAGGCAGGTAAGCCCTGTTTTTAGGTTAATTTACCAAGCATTTTTTCATCACAAGTTTGAGGGGGTGGGGGGCCTTAGCTTAAATGAGGAGTTCTAAAACCAAATCACAACGCGAGCAGCTAGGGACTGAACTTTAGCTGGTGGGAAGAGAATGCAAGAGGAATGGAAAGGAAGCACGTTGCTGAAAGCTTTTTGCGCAGACCCATCACATCTCCAGCGCCACTGTACCCCCAGCATCAGTTTTTCAGAGCAGAGCAGTGGCTGGAGCTAAGCTGCACTGGCAGGCATGCCTTTCTTCATTAGCTTTCCTTCCCCTGCCGGGAGCTCTACCTGCCACCAAGGTTTAATTCCAGGTGGCTGTGCTGCTCCAGTAGCCACCAGCCAGGAACCTCTGCCAAACTGAAAGGAGCAGGAATTACATCCGTAACGCAACGTGCCGTGCTGCGGGCTTCTGACAGGCCTGCAGTGCAACAACTGCAAATTTTAAGAGATTCTTTGGGGCCTTTGGTATCACTTTGAGCAGCTTGTGCATTGGCCAGGCTGTGTGTATTCTGCGACTCATTGACACTGGCATTTAAAAGCCAAGCCAAGACCCCAAAGATTTTGGGCTGACAATTAGACCACTCCTTACACAACACACAGCAGGAAAGCTGCATCAATGGAAAGTGAAACCATGAAGTGGAAGGGGAAAAGTTCTCCAGGAAGCTTAGCAGGCTTGGGTCCTTGAGGGGTGGCTTTAAAGGAAAATTTGCACAAAAAAAGCATGCAGACTGCTTCACAGGAGTACCTTTTCAGACAAACAAGCCAAGGGAAGAGAAGTCACATTCTAACAATTTGTCACTGTTCAGTATGCTGTAAACATCAATTCTGAGAGAGTGGTACACCATTGGTGTACAACTGACTGCTGAGGCAAATATCTGGAGTATTTATTTTTAATTTTTTAGTCAATTAAATATAAAAAATGGAGTGCTTGAAAGCTCTGGTTCATCAAAAGACTGGAGCAAATATTTACAGTGCACATCATAGACAAACAAGAGAGACTGAATTTCATCTTAAGTTTACTGACTTCCTTTGTGATGTTATTATACTTTTTAAAGTTAACCCAACTACTTGCTGGGTATGTGGGTTTGATTTTTTGTTTGGTTGGGTTTTCGTTTGGGTTTTTTTAGTATTATTTTTTTTTCTAAAATCCAGTCTGGTATTCCAGGCCAACACACATATTATTCTGAATATTTATGGAAAATAAAAGTATCTCCTTAGATTGATGCAGAATAATTAGTACCACCTCTCTTTCAGTACTATGACTCGTAATAATACGAAACATAGTAAGTACAGTGCTGTAACACATATAAAAATAAGAAACAAAGGTGTTGTTCTGACACCATTCTGATCACATAGAATAATTTATTTTTGACTAAATACTTATTGGAAAAAAAACCCAAACAAACAAGAAAGTAAAGAATTAAAACCCTTCCAAATACATCTCTCCCAGTTACAGAGAGATTAACATCCTGTGTAATGACTTCAGATCACCTCCACTACAAATTAAAGGTGTAATATCCTTCGTGGAGGGTTCTAGGGCAAGCTTCATTAAAGATATATAATATGGTAGGATGAATACCTCTGCTTCCCCAAACCACCAAATCCAAACCAGCAAACTACTCTTTCTGACCTCCTTTTACTGTTTCACAGAGTTTTACAGAAGCATAGCATAGAACAAATCAGAAATTGCTCAACGAAACCATCACTTACAGTGTGTTGTGCTGAAACTTGTGTTTGCTGCTGAAGTCGCTGCCGGTGGTGGTGTTGTTGTACCTTGTGTTGGTTGTGATGTAGCACTAGGTGAAGACACGGCACCTAACACAGGAAAGACGTTCAATTTATTTCCTCGATTTTGTAAGCACGTATAAAACACACCTACTGCCCTGCTTGTAGACTAATTTTAAATTATCAAAAGCATATATAATTGAAATTCTAGATCAAGAGGGGCAGGGCCCCATTGACTGCAGGGAAAGCCACTCCCTGTCCCATAGGTGGGTCATCCCACTGAAGACAAGCCTGTGATAATGCAGCTGGAAGGCGCAGCTTGGAGCTTCTTTTAAGCCTGACCAGAAGGAAGCTCGTACACACACCTTTAAGGTTTCACCAAAGAGTACACTCTCTGTAAAATAAATTCCCAACAAATTCCCAAACTGAGAGGCACTGCTGTTTAATTTCCTCCATGACCACTAGAACAGCATCAATTAACTAGGAGATTTTCACTTACTGCTTGTGACGACTTCATTTGTAGCTCCGATTGCAGTTGTTGTCAGCACTGACGTTGTCGATGTTGCTGTTTGTGAAACTGTTGTAGTCGCAGCTTCCACTATTGGAAGAAAGGCATTCACATCATTATTGATCTATTTTATCATGCCTAAGTAAACATCACATTCCTCTAGCTGTGTTCTCTTACCAAGGCAGTGAATTTCTGTTTGAAGGCTGGCCCTCACAGAGCTTTATTACCCACAAGTTTTGAAAGAGGATTCAAAGTGCATACAGTTGGTTTCAGAGGGGAGGTTTGGCCTGGGAACAGTCTGCAAGATGCCTACTGAAAGGTAGCAACTGTACCTTCCAGCCAGCCCCTAGAGGAGAGGCACATGATCTTTAGGGGTTATACAGAGGTGCTTGGCTTCCTCCAGGGGAAGAAGTGAGGGGAACAGGGCCTGGTGTGGATGGATGGGTTCACTGTGCTGCTGGACTGCCCCTCTGAGCAGCACTTTGCTGCATACCTGTTTAGCAGGAGAAGGGATATAAAATCTCCATAAGGATGTGTGAGTGACACATGGGAACAGAGCTTATAGATCACAGGTAAGGCCTGAACAGGAACAGACTCCATTTGTCTTTGGGCAATTTTTCCCTGTGCTTGCCTGCCTTGAGACACATTTGAGTCTTCTTCACTGGCCAGCTTTCCCAGACCTTCTTCCTCTGCACCCAGATTTCTGGGGAAAAAGGAGCACCCAGCAGGCCCTCCTCTTTGGAGTATAGTAAAGCTTAGGACATTGTGGATGATATGGATAGTATTCTCTCATAAATTATATTCCTTGGGGTGAGACTCAGTGCCCTTTGTAAGGCGACTCCTAGTTCTCTCCTTAAGAGGAGTGAGACTTGGAGGCTAAGGGGAGGGGATAAGGCCCCTGCAGGCAGCAGAGATCCCTTCCCAGCCACTACTGGTATGGAAATGTGGGAGCTGAGCTGCCCAAACATTACTAAAGCAATAGCAAGGTTTAAATCACCTTTTCTTGCTGTGCATGGATGGCGTACTGTGTGGATGGTACTGCCATGTACCCCTGGCACTTGCTCAAAGGAATGGATTTACCAAATCACAGACTAAAATCTGGACTAAAAAACCCCATAACTAATCAATTTAAGAGTCCAGCTTTCAATTCTGTAATCTAATGCAAACGGGAAGTGCTACTGTCAGCTACAGAGGCTCATTTAAAAACCTGACAACTACTACCTTTACCTACCTACTACCTCTTCTAGCATTTTTAATGGATGGCATCCATGAAAGAATAGGAATAAATCATTACATGCCATGTAATTTTGTCTCATATGACTTAAGTACTTCTAAATGCAATGTTCGCACTGGAATTTTTGAAATATAACTTATACTCTCTTTCTCTGCTCTCAGTTTTCTGGCTGTTCACCTAGAATAGCAATGCCTCAAGGAATGGGCCTCCTTGTTCCACACTCACAAATTGCTTTAATCTCATCCTGGGTTTCTAATGCTTTTCTCATAGTGGCATAAATACCAACACTGCTTTCTTTCCATGACAAAAAGCTGAAAGAAAAATTTCAGTGAAACATTCAAAGAGTTAATTCACTGTGAGGTGTTGGGCGTTTATGAAGTGTCTTTTAAACAGACATAAACATCAGGGCTTTTGAGTACTGCATAAAAGAACTGCAACACTATTTGAATAGGCCTAAACTTCTGCTGTAACAAACATAACATATGCATATTTCACCTGGTTGCATCTTATCCACCTCCATTACTAGCACTTCAAGCGTATACCTCATAATCTCAGTGCTTTCAGCTCCACAGCAGACTCATTAGTATCCCTAGTTATAAAAAATAGAATACTGTGTCCATGTTCTCTTCTCTTACATGTATAACTTACTAGATGCAGCAATCTTCAATATTCAGACTAATAAAGGAGTTCACATTATTGAAATATGGTCAATATTGATTTTTCACACATTTTCATAACAAAGTTGCACAATAAAGAGATCTGAATGTGACAGTTGAACATGTAGACCAGAATCACAGACTTTTAACATTTGAAGCAGGTATTTTCTCTGTTAAGTCCTCTTGAGCTGAGAGTCTTTGGTAATTTATTACTCTCTGATCTCACTTGAACCACTCTTTGAGAGCATAGGAACTCAGAGAACCTTTTTCACCTGAAGCAAAAAGTGTAGCCTGCTCAAATCAATTGTCTCCATGCTAAGATACTTCAGTCCTTTATTTGCAACAGTTTCATAAGAGACTCAGGGAAATATATTGCTCTATGATCACTCTGTATGAAATAATTCACTTGATTTCTCCCAGGAGTTGGAAAAGCTGAAAGCTAGAAAGACAACAGGATCTTCAGAACTCTAGATAACAGTGAATTGGAACTCTTACCAGCTTTTGATGTTACTGCAGAAGTGGTTGCACTGACAGTAGAGGTTTGAATGCCATCTTCTGAAAGAAACACAGAAAGAATCGTATTACTTCTGCACCTTCCAGATCTCTTTAGCACTACACAGTCACAATAGCAGAGAGCAGCAAGGACCCTCCTGGAAAATCAAGTTCAGAAGCTTATTAGCAGAAGCAACCAAATCAAATAACTCTGCTACCAACATTTTCAAGCTATATCCTAAATCTCTTCATTTTGCGCTGACTGCTGTAATGGGGAGCATCTGCTGCTGCCTCCCACCTTGGACTGCATTGCTGTTTTCCCACTGGTGTCTCCCAGACTAGTTGGGAGGGGGGAAATGGAGCCAGTTAAAGTTTTTTTTGCTATCTCCTCCACTCCTTGAGTACAACCACAGCTGCTCTAAGTCTTCAGGGTGGAGGATTAACTAAAATAACTGACCACAGGAGTAAGCAGCCCTTCTCCTGCCTTGAAGTAACAAAATTGTACTAGCTCCTTGGCTAGTATAAGCACTTCAGGAGGGTTTTCAGCATCACCCTGATCCCAAAATGTGAGAGGAAGAGGAGAATTCACAGGACATGGCTTGAGAAGCACCACATTGAGTAATGACTGACTTTCCCCATTGCCCTCAATGCAGCGTTCCAGCTATTGGGGTTTTACTGCCATAAATTATGCCAGTCTTAAAAGGTCATTAGTAGGTGTCTTTTCAATATTACAAAACAAATAAATCATCCAAAGAAGAAACTTCAAGAAACAAAAACCAAATTAATTTCTGTCTCTTCTTACTGTGTTGCGAGGTTGTAACAGCATAATTAACAAGTGTTTTGGCTTCAAGCAAGATTTTCAGTCTTATTGCCGGGGTGTTCATATTTTTCTACTAAAAGAAGTTAGGGGTTGTTAAGGGAGTGAAAAAGCTGCATTGACTCAGAAACAGGCATTTCTCAACCATTTTAGACTGCTGTGAGACAGGTATGGGTACATTTGTGGAGGAATAGATCAGCTCTGTAACCGAATGGGAGAGGAAAACGGCACAGGCTAATCCCCATGTGCTGTCAGGTTTGAAGCGTGACATCCTGTCAGGCTGCATTAGCATGCTGTAATACAGACATGCTAAACTGAGTCAGGACAGCATGTCAGTATTCTTGTGTGACTCCATTCATGGTAATATCTGCTGGCATTCTCTCTTTTTTTGGCTACAGGGCAGAACAGTCTGTTTTGTTCCCTTTGCTCAGTGTACTGCGCTCCGATTAACATTTCACAAGCATCACCCGAAGCCTGCAAGAGCCACAGATCTGACCTGGAAAAAAAAAATACATAATACAATTGCAGGGGCTCTGCACAAATGGATTAAGGTCTAACCAGATGAGCCCTTACAACTCCTCTCCAAGCAGCGTGTTATCAGCCCTCTTGGCACCAGTATGTTTGTAATGGGTCTCAGCCCCTTCCCAGCGAGCCCCACTTTCTTGAGCATCTTTTCTAGGTATGCTGTTGCCTCCATAATGCCTTGTCATAGCACATGCTGGCCCAGTTTGATATGTGCATATCCTACATAAAGTTAAATGAGTTCCCTATGGGCCTGCTGCTGCCCCAGCTCTACTCCCCAGAACACGTGGACACAATCACACCATGCACAGACTCGTGCACACTGCATTTAAACTACAGGTTTTCTTGCCATTTAGTTACCCAGTCAGAGTAATGCTTCATAGCCCACACTTGAAATACTTGGAAAACAAATTTCATCCAGAGAGACCTAAAGGCAATCTTGTTTCCCTAAACAGTGAGCATTTTTCCCTCTCTTCATTCTCATTATGTGCTGCTGACAAAGCTCCTGTAATCCCCCACACCGCAAGGCCACAGCACTAGAACAGAATGTTTTTTCAACAGTGCCTACATTTCATATGGTTCTGTTTTAACATATCTCAGTAGCTACCATGTCTGGAACGCCAGCTAAATGTACTAGCTGGCCAATCAGCTCGTTCCCAAACTCACTCTTCCCAAAACTCTTTCTCTAACTCACCATGACTTTATAGGAAGCTCATTGTGATACTTAGATTATTCATCCTTTAAAGGTGTTCCATTTAATAACCATGTTGATAGGCCAAGGTTTCCTCAAAACTAAAAGAAAATGTGAATATAAGTCACAGTTTTATTATGACTCACTATTTGTTGATTTTATCACAGGTTAGAGATAAACTAAGGTAAATTCAATTAACAGAGTACAAGAGAGTTTTATGAATTAATTGTTGTCTTAAAATGCTGAATAATTAAATATACTTTAAAAATAAGTTGAAAACGTCATGCAAAAATGTTTAAGACTTGACAGGATTGTGGGGTGGGAACTGTTTGATTAAAAGCAATGATAGAACTGGTGGCTTATTAAGCTCTTATTTGCAATGTTAAATTGTAACTAAGGAGAATCTGATGGGGGATAAAAACAAGAGATCCAAAAATGATAGAGAAAAGAACTTTCACCATTAGAGACTGCTGATAGACAAAGAGAGGGACAGAAATCTTCATTTTTCTGCTCATGTCAGGTTGGCTGCAGCCTCAGATGACGGAAGACTAAGTAAAGTTACATTTGCATATTTTTTAAGCAAATTTGAACGTAGCGATCCCTTTGATATGAGAGCACCTTGATGAACTCTGATGTAGGAGCAGCCAAAACCTACTCAGGAATTGCTGCCACACAGAAACCACTGCCATTTGCTGTGTTTGCTGGCAATAAACCCGGCTAAAAGACCATAGGCGACCCGTGATGCAGCACCCTTGTGTCTGGAGAACACTCACGGAGCTAACATATGGGAGAAACATAACATGAGAGGAAGAAGAGAAAGGAAGGGCAGAAAGGCCTAGAGACAGGGTCGCCGGGAAAAAGAAGAAGGAATTAAGAAGAGTTCCAAGAACATGTGACACGTGGCCACAATACCAAACTGAAAAGAGAGTAACTGTTGCGGTTTGTTGGTTTGGTTGTTTTTTTTTTTTTTTTTTTGGGTTCACAGAAATTCCATTTATGGTCTTTTCTAGCTTGGATTTAAATAGTATATATGTTCTAAAATGAAAGCATTGGTCTTCAGATTTTGAAATGAGTGAACTGAAACACTGAACTTACTTCCTTCTTTTAAATTCAGAAGGAGTCCCTGAATTTAGACAGGACTGACCAATGGCCACAATTGTCCTCAAACTGCAGCTTTTGATGTAGACTTCAGTCTCTAAGACCCGAGCTTGGAGTTCTCATAACCTTTTATCTCTCTCTTATTATTTTTACCTTTACACTGGGAAGATAAACAGGTTCTGACCTCCTGTTAATTAGGTGCCTGTTATTGCCATAATCAGGACAGAAAAAAAAAGGAATGATTTCATATTATATCAGTACTTCTGTTTATACACTACAGGATGCCACAGGTCACAAACCACAAAGTTTAAAACTCCACATGAAACAGATAATACAAAACTGAATGCCAAAGCAAAAAAAAAAAATAAATTAAAGATTAATAGATTGCTCAAAGTATATAGTTATTATATTCATTACATGAATTGCTAAATTTATGTGCTGTCTGGTTTGGCATCAATATCTAACTTAGAAAATAAATTTTTTTATGGAAAAGTCACTATTGTTATAGATAACAAGAAGAATGGCCTGTTTGACATTTCTTTCACTAGACATTGCACTAGATAGACAAAACCATACAGTCAAATTCCTTTCATTCAGATGAAGTATTTGGTCCAGCCTCAGAAGCATGTTAAGAAGGGCGTGGATTCCTGGAGGTGGGCAGTTAGTGCAGAACCATAAAAATCATCAGGAGTCTAGAGAAAAACGACCTCTCAGGAAGGGTTGCAAAAATTGCATTTGTTCAGCCTAGAGAGGGAAGGATTAATGGAAGGCACAACAACAGCAGGCAGTAGGTGAGAAGCTGCAGTCAAGACAAGGGAATTAATTTACGTCCACTGAAGTTTGAATGAGAGGTAATGGACAAGGGAAATTTGGACTATAAACTCTGCAGGTATTTCAGTGCCTGTGTCGAACTGTTGGCATAACAGCCAGAAGCTTGTATTTTAACCATTGTGCTGATGAGGACGTAATATATTCCCACTCAAAACCTGACCAACGCTCTATAGGCTGTAGCTGGGAACAATTACCAAAGAAGTGTCCTGAGGAAACCTGCACATGATAATTCCTTGCTTCAAGGCTATGAAGCAGAATCCACCGGTGTTCATATTATGTTTGTTTATTATATATTATCATAGAATTGCAGAATGGTTTGGGTTGGAAGGGACCTTAAAGATCAATCACCTAGTTCCAACCTCCCTGCTGTTGGCAGGTACACCTTTCACTAGACCAGTTTGCTCAGAGCTCATCCAATCTGGTCTTGAACACTTCCAGGGAAGAAGCATCCACAGCTTCCCTGGGCAACCTGTTCTAGTACCTCACCACCCTAACTAATTCTACCCTAATTCCAGTAAAAAATTTCTTCCTAATATGTAATCTAAACCTACTCTCTTTCAGGATGTTATATTACAGTTGTTTGTGTCACCCTAGGCCTTTGCAACTACACAAAAGTCACGGAGAAGTCAAAGTTGCTTTTTCGACTTCTGTTTTTCCACACCATCAGAAAGAAAATAATCTCTTTCTAGCCGATGATAATTCTGGCAGTCCTCATGACCATGAAAAAGCCTCCCGCAACCACTGCTCCAGCAGTACCCATGTAAAGACAGTATAGTTCATTAAAAAATTGTCCTTTTTCGAGAAAGTGATAGCTGTCCTTGCAAGAAAATCTCGTACTGATCTGGGAACTCAGTGTTTCCAAGAAATAGCTGCTGCCTGACCATGTACACAACTTGTTTACTCTTACCTTGGAGCTCTGTTGTCTGTTACGTTTTCTCTTTCATTTAATGCTGCTTCATCTTCCCATTCTGTTATCTCATCTTTCCCCAGGCCCAGTACAGTCCTTGCACTTCTCTTACTTCTGTTTTCACTCCTCATTTGTCTTTCTTTCCCAGTGCATGACCATTTACCCCAAACCTTGAGATAAGTTTATTTTTTCTTTTGTAGTGCATTTTTGCGTAAAGGTTCATACACTATCCAAAGAACAAAAATACAGACGTACTGTTAAAAGAGGTTTAAGTGCAATTTTAACAGTGTTGTTTGAAATCATCAACTCCTTTCTTGCTATTCGAAGATCACAAATAAATCTATTAATGAAACACTCCAGAAATAATTTTTTTTAAAAAAAAGGAATAACCCCCCCCGGTATTTTTTTCTGAAAGAATTAATTTTATAGAAGTAATACTGTTTCTAGTGCATTTAATCCTTAAGGACTCATACTTAAGATTTTCCTTCTATAGTCACAAACTAGATTTTAAATGGGAGCCAAGGTTCTGATGTAATCCTGTGAGTGGCCGAAGCTGATAACAGCTGACACAGCTGATAAGTGTGTAGTGAAGGATATTAAATTAAACAAAGCCGTTTGCAAACTTCATGAATTTGAAGTAGATGCAAAAAACCCCACAACATTCATGTTTTCATATTTCTTTAGCATGCAGAGCAATTCTCAAAGTGTGGCATGCCTCACACACACATTCAGATGTGCCTGTAACAGGACCTGCACACAACCACTCGGGCTGTGACAGCCCCTGGTGAAAGGAAAGCTGTGTCCCCAGTAACAGCCCCATGCTGGGTCACTGCCACTTCACTGTCACCAAAAGTCAGAACTGCAAAGTGTTTTTCCAGCCTGGTCTCACAATGGTTTTGCTGCAGCTGCTAAAGCTCTTAACGCAGCCTCCTGCAATATAAGCCATTTTCCACCTCAGGATTTTCTCCGCTGTGATTATCTTACGTTGGCAGCTGGAAGGACAACGCGGGCCCTGAACAAAGTTACACTGGCCATGTTTGAGGTGAACCTCCGTGAGATGTATTTAGATACTACAGGCAGTGCTAAAAACCATAAGGCAGAGAGAAAGGCCACATCCTTTGCTGCCTGATGCCAACCAGCTGGAAGCCTGTGATTCCCACTGCCTAGGGAGGTGGGAAACCACCTCCGGTTTGCCAAGCTGTTACCTTCCTTTCAGTCACGTCTCCCTTCAGCAACAAACTAAAAACATACTATAAAAATCCTACATGTGGAGATCTTACATTTAAGGTCAACTTTCTACTTCTCTTTAGCTGCTGGTCCTGGTTTGCAGGCTGGTGTCCCACGACAGAGACAGCCTGCTGCAAAAGAATGGGGAAAACTTACAGGCATGAGCATAGGGGAAGATACAAAGGCAGGGAGAAGAAGCTCCTGGGCCAGAGACACATAAAACTCTTCCTGCAAAAGGCAAAAGCACCTGAAAACAGTTGAAAGAAATGACCATTAGGGCGGGGAGAGCATAAATGTAAAGCCCCGTAGCTGGAAAAGGAGGCAGGGACACAGCTCCTCCTGCATGGCATGGGAACGGGCAGCAGCAAGTGGGGCAATGTGGGATTTGGTTTCTGCAGAGGAAACATAAATTGGGTAGGCTGGAGGCAGCCAGCAGCAAGAGCTGAGGGGAGGAAGGAAAGGGAGGTAGCTGCCACAATTTTTCCAGCAGGGAACAGAGAGAAGGCAGGAAATGCAGCTTTGGTGCCAGCACTGCCCCAGAGCTCCTCCTGCTCACCCAGGCGTGGGGCTAGCATGACCCAACACTAAGCACTTGCAGAGAGCTGCTGGGAATTACCAATCTCCAGGCAAAAGGCTCCCACAAAGCCTGCTCACAGCACCCAGCAAACAGCTCCTGCACAGGGAGCTGCTGCACAGAGAAATATTGACAAGGCAGCTGCCAAGGAACAGCCTCAGCCAACGTGGCTGTAGGTTGTCAAGGGCTCCCCTCCTCAAAGCATTAATGAGAAGCCTTGGATGAGTGCCCCCGTGTTACTGAGCACTTGAAACAACCCAAGCACAGCATGATTTGACTCTCTGCATGTGTGGACATAGAAATCTGGGCACTTAAATAGCCAGTTTTAAGGGTTTTTTTATTGCCTTAGAAGAAATGAAAATTCCCTATCAAAGGCTTTTAATCACAAGCTTTCTCAGTGTGCCTTCTCCTCACATGAAGCTTGGTGGATATCTCTATTACTGTGTACTACAGAGGGATGAGTACATTGTTTGCAGTCCATAAAACAATAAATGTGCTCAGCATGCTCATCAGCACTCCAGCCTGCCTTGAATGAAGCCTCCAAGCTCTTCACTTCTCTTTATTTAAACCTGTTAAAACTATTTAATAGGTTTTAATTAAACCCTTTAAAGCTATTTAAACCACCAGATTGCCACCTTTTGATTGTGATATATTTGTTTGTCCATGTGTAAGATAAAAGGCAGGAGTTTCTAAGGACTGTATTATAGTATGAAAACTGAACTGCCACCCCCCCTCACCCTTGTGTTAGTCACGCTAAATAAATTTGAAAAATGTCCTTAGTGGGTGCAATTTTATATAGAAAGCTTTATTTATTGTGCATTGCTGAGCAGAACAAGAAAAAGAAATAAAGGAGAGCCCCTTCCCTTGCAACAGGAAGGAATAAGAGTGTTGGTGTAAGACACCCCCACCCAGAAGGCAGAAAGAAAACTATAATGCTCACAGTGCTTCTTCCTTAACATGCTATTTGCAAGCCTATTTTTGTTTCCCATGAAAGAGCATGTTTGGGTAGGGCAGATATAAAACAGCCAGGGTGGAAGCTGAGCCCGGGTCAGCTGGTGGCTCTCCTTTTCAATGTGCTGCAGAAGTTAGAAAAGTCATATAGCTCTGCACTATGTGACCCAAGTGCATCTCCAGCAGCATGACTAATTGTATAATTCAGGAAAGGGTCACTGCAGTGTCTGCTATGATGTATTTATTTTCAGAACCTCCGGGATCAGCCTAGACACCCATTTTAGCCACACCCGCCCGTGCCACTCTGTTCCTGACAAAGTTCTGAAAGCCTCTGGAACATCAAAAAGCAGTTCCTGTCAGAAAACTCTGTGGAAACACTGTAAATTGCTTCTATAATTAATGTAATTCCATGCTCAATGGTCCATTGAGACTCTCTTCGTCTTTTCCACGCTGCCTAGAACAAAGGTTAAATGGTACAGAATATCCCAAAGGGAAGGCCCCAAAGGGGCTTTGCAAGCCCTGAGTGGAGTACAGTCTCACTGGAGTTACTTTATATGCAAGGATGAAGGGTATACTTCGAAAATATCTTATTTCTCTAATTGGCACGTATAGCTGATGAAGACCTCCTTGCCTCTATCTTGCCAAGCTGACTGAATACTCATGTCATTCTTGATTTCCACCAATCTGATACAACTGCTGAGATCCGATGCAAAACTGAAACTCTTTTCTTACAAGCCTTATGTTACAAAGTTTTCCTATTTAAAAACCAAAGTTGTTACTACAAAAAGCACTTGAATCAGAGTGTCAGCGCTGAGGACTTACCCTATCAAAGAGCAGTGGGAACTGCTGCATTAGCCACGCTGGCTCCCACTCTGAAAGCAGCTTCCCAGTGGAACAGAATGGCCCACATTCAGGATGCTTGGGCCTGTCAAAATCCCAGCTCCCAGTCAGTGCACTGGAAAGCCATGGTGAGCTGGGAGCAGATCATATAATGCTGGTGAACAGCTATAGACATCTCCTGCACTTTTATTGGCAATTAGAGCAATTGTATTTCCCATGACAATCACAGCTGCTACAATTACAGTTGTGGATAAGCTGTTCCATTCATGCACAAACCTTTCTGCTCTTCTTCAACCTTTCCTCCCATGAATGATCAATCCCCACTCCATTTTGCATCTGGAAACAGCAGTTTCTGCCAGCTTTTGGAAATGCAAGGTGAAGGCAATTAGGGAAGAAGCAGACGGTGCACTACAAGCAAGCGTCTCTAAGCCAGTAAGATAAATTGTGCACTAGTTCACCTAAATTCAAGAGCATTAAGACATGCCAGCCACATGACTCCATTAGCACAGGGAATGGCTTGCAAAAGTAATAGAATCCTCTGGAGCCATTTGAACTGGACAGGATAAAATGTGCAGAGAACTAAAAAACCATCGTGCACAGAGAGGGTTTTTTTTTGCCTCTAGTATGTGTCCTTCCCTCGCTGTCATTAGCACATCTCAGGGATTGGATTATTTAGCACAGATCTCGAGTAAGTCCTTTTTTTTTGTTGTGTGTTGGAAACAAGTGAGTTGTTGCAAGCCCAACAGTTTCTTAAATACATTTGCTGTCTTTTGAACCACAGCAAATATATTAATACACTACTCTTATAAGAAATAAACCTTCCTAAAAATAATCTATAATGTCTCTGCTGGAAGAGCCTTTCTGGGCAGCCAGCCTTTTGCATAACTTCAGTTTCCAAGGGTTATGTGATGTGAGCCAAAACAGGAGTTTTGAGATGTGAGTCAACTCCATAGGATGTCCAGAAAGCTCCATAATTCAAAGAATTCAGTAGTTTTCAGAAAGAGATTTTAACGGTCCTGTGCAAGAATGAGTGACTACAATGGAATTGCACACTGGTTCCAAACACTTCCTTCAACACACCACAGATTTCTGACTTTATGAACATCTGTAGGAGTTAGGGGTAGATGAGGTTTGACGACTTAGCAGGAGTTTCAGAGTGTCTAGAATTCCTGGGTAAAGAAAACCCCCAATTTTTTGCTTTTCTGGACTTTGAATGACCATGGAAGCATTAGCCATGTATCATGTCAAAAGCTGCCCCTCTGTACTGGACATGAGACCAGGAATTTGGGTGGAAAGGATTTGAATTTCACATTTCTTTGCAGAGTACTCATCACCTATTTTTGCCATTTTGTCTAAAAATATTTGGTGATATTTTTGCTTCTATAACCTTTGAATGAGTTTGCAAATACCTATATTTACATCATCTAGAATGTTGTGATAGATAACCCATGCTGAGATGGGGAGGAGTAATTCATCTGTCTAGGAAAGATCATTTCAGTTTGTCCTCACACTGGGATAGATAGCATCCATATAATAATGTTTAGAAGGTTATCAACACTATTTCAAATAAAACCTTAGGCTCAATGTTGAGCATGAGAAAAAGTAGGAAAACTAGTAAAAAATTAAGGAATATATGGGTTTCCAATCACTTCGAGTAATTAGTATGCAATGGAAACACATCTCAACAAATAAGTATTTTACAGAGGAAAACAACAAAAATTGGCCAGGAAGGTTAGTAAATTTCCTGGCACTGTTTTCCTCACACCAACTAAAATCCAAAGCTTTTGCCAGTCTTATCAGCTGTCGCCTCAATAGCCGAATTTCTCAAGCCCGAAACCAACATTAATCTCTTGCTAAAGATTATGAAAGAAGAAATCTGCAGGAAGCATAAACATTTCATTAATATCATCATGTTAATTGATTTAACCCTAAAGTTACACTGACACTCCTCAAATCAAGTACCACCTTGAGAAATCACACCATTAAGACAAACTGAATGTGCTTTTTGAATGATTACATATCTTGTAGAAATCTTCAGACAGCAAGGCTGGTGTAGTGCTCCCATCCCAGCAAAACACACAATTTTGTCAGTGATAGCACAAGGCAGAATGGTTACAGCAGATAAATGTGAGGCAAAATTATGTGCCACTTGCTCTGTGGCTTCAGAAACCTGAGATGCATTGCTATCTACAACATGCAGCTAACACCCAGAAGAACGTTACTGCCATTGACAAAAAAATTAAAAAAGGGAGATTCAAAATTTTTCTGAAACTACTCTACTGATCTACTGATAAATAGGATAGAATTTGCACTTGTACCAAAGGGAAGCATCCACTTTCCACAAAAAAGCAGTCAGAAAATCCTTGCACTGTTCCTAGTTTGAAACATAACATGTGGAGCATCAGCCAGTTAGCCTGGCCTGAAAGAGGTTGTTGTCTACTCTGACTGCTGAGAAAAAAAAAAGTATTTTGAAATTAATTTGGATCCTTCCAGACCAGCTCTAGTACGTGTGTGGGTGGAAGCAGAGGGCTTCCTACCCATTTCTGCAACACTCTGGCAGATCACCCTTGCTGAATTTTATTACAAGCCATTGTATCAGCAAGTGATCATCAGCTCAGTCTTCTCGCATGGGGAGGCAGGGCCAGATGGCACAGTGTGGAGACAACATCATACTAAATTGTGTCAAACACCTTTTCCTGTCACAGGTAGGTCTGGCTGATACCACATGCCACTGTTAGGGCATCCAAGGGTCCACTTTCACAAGAGGAGTGCCAAGGTATGGCTACTTGATATCTCAGCTGCTGGAACAATGGCAGTGACTTGCAGGGCAGGACATGGTGCAAATCAGGGTTTTGACCCTTCTGTTTTAAAGGGAAACCTGCTTTAATAGAGCAACATATTTTTAGAGTGCTAGTTGAAACCAAAAGTAGATGTTTGTCTTCTAAAGGAGCCAGGTCTTTAATTCTTGACTTGTATTTGGAAATAACACCTGCAACACACAAATCCAACTTTGTCTCTCTGTTTACAGAATTGCAAAATAAACTCATTAAGGAGTCTTCCTTGAGCTGCTGCAGCAAAAATTGCAAACAACACTACCCTCTCCCCCGCTTCATAAGGGTAATAAATAAAAATGATGGTTTCCCATGAGATTTTACTGTCTTTACATGTTGAACTTAGTCTGGCTATCAAATAGTACCAGTTAAAAGTACTCCCATCCCAAGGTTAAGAGTTCCTTAAAGACTATTTTTAATTTGTACTTTTACAGTACAAATTACAGTACAAAAAACCCAAAAAGTTCAAGTACTTTAGCAGGTTTTTCCACACAAGACTCAGATGTATAAACCATCTGAGTCCAAATTCAAAGTACTTTCCTACTTAGGAAAAAAAACCCACAAAACCAAACCAAACCTCAGCAGATCTTTTTTCCTAATTTATAAACTAGTAAAGATTAATAAGAACTCTAGATTGGAATATAGATAAAAAGATTCAGCTAAAGAAATTAGAAAATATTCTGGTAAATTTTCACAAGAGACAATCATTTTTTGGGCATGTTATACAGCATTATGTATTCCCAGGTTTGGAGCTGAATGCTGTAGGCAACTTGCCCTTCATATTCAGTTTCCATTTATTTTGGCTGTAAATCATAACCAAGCAGGTATCAAGCCATCTGCTTCTATCCTCAGTAAATGCAGTAAACTTACTTTCAGCTTTGGGGCCACAATATGCAGTTTTCTTCTGTCCAGTAACAAATACACCTTTAAAAATCTTTAGGCAAAAACTGGCCCAATATGCAAAAGATCTAATGAACGAAAGGAGTGTGGCAGTAGGGAAAAAAAAAAGAACCAAAAAAATCTGTACAGGAATAAAAATTCAATATTCCATTAAAGACTATCCTAAGCTCCAACACTATAATTTGATTTTTGACAAAGCTAGTCTTGGCAAACTGCTAGGAACAATGAAAGCACCAAATACTATTCTTTTTTTTCACAACAAGCAAATTCTCAAGACATCCAAAGTTTTGGCTCAAGCAAGTCAAAGGTGTAAGGGAGTCTTATCTAAAGCCTATTCACATTTCTCAAATTTTCAGAAATGAGAAAATGATCCAACTGTGACAATCTGTGCCTTGCTGGTTGTCCAGAGAACAAACATGAATAATAACCCAGAGTGAGGTGAGACCATTCTCAAAAGCTTTCACTGCTCAAAACAGTTTAGTTAGTATTTAATTTTAAAAATTAATTTTTAAAATACTTGAAGGTTTGTGAGCTGAGAGCACAGAAGATGGAAAAGGCTATCCATCTCCTCTAGTTTACATCAACAAGAGCAGAGTTCAGACAGCTGAACACAAATGTGTGTAATCACTACAGGAGCCCTGGCTTAGTGGAACTTTTCTCAAGCTATCAGCCTGGGAGACGGAATTAATCAGCTGTGCTGTAGGCTTGGGATGCTACACAGTGTCCCCTTAATGAGGAAGAGAGCTGGGAAACATGGATTTTTGGGCTGATCCACAGTGATATAGAACAGCTCCAAATTACTTCAGGGGCATTTAGACCAAACTCTCAATGCCAAGATTTGCTCCTACCTTTGAAAAAAAAAAACCAACACCCTTGTTTTGTTTGTAGTGCCATCCATTTTGACAGAGCACTCGGATAAAGCTACTTCTGGCTACTTCCAGCTGTCAACAGCTGTCAGCAATCGGGCGTTAACACCCTGCCCCCGGACGTGTCCAACACAAGGTGATACGTTCCAGCTCCTCCGTTCGGGTGCACAGCCAGGACACGTCCAGAACGATGCTAGGAGGAGCACAGCCTGCTCTCCTCTGCCATCACTTCTGCAAGAAGCCAGCCTGGCTGCCTGAGTGAGAAGGATGCAGCGCTGTGCTGCCAGCACTTTGTGTAGGGCATTTGCTGGGCAGCCACAGCCACGCCGTATCACGAGACCGAGGCGCAGGAAGATGCGACATCTGAGCACTCACGTTATAAGCACATGCCAAGGCTTCTCCTCTCATCTTTTAAAAGAAGAAACTTTGCCTTTACACATTTTAAAAGTAATGACATCCTAAGGCAGACTCAAGAGCATTTATATTTGATTACTATAATTTGATACTGTATTTTTTGACACATTCCAGTGCTGTCTGTTTAAAGCTGAAAATGTTATGAACCAACCCAGAAAGCATTTTTATTCAAGCTACATTTTGGAACAGGTAAGAATAAAGGGCAATATGCCAGGAGTACTTAACACCTTGAGATGAGCCTGTTTTAAGCATGTGATTTAACTCCCAGAAGGTTGAGAAAAGTCAAGATAGGAGGGACGAGTTGTCAGGAGGCTATCAGCCTCCACATCTGTACATAACTGAGCCTCTAGTAATGTGCTGACAGAGGGCAGACTCCACCAAAACATTAGGGGCTTTTAAGGATGAAAGATCCCAAAACAAATTAGAAAATTGCATAGAAAGCACCATGAGCATACAGCTGAAATCTGGAAGCCCCACAGGAGAGCAGGTATGTTCTTTACTAATAACAGTGGAAATGTCCTAGTCCACTTCTGTATGCTATACAAAAGATACACAGACAAGCACCTTGTGTGTAGCACACGAAAAAGTTGCAAGCCCACACATTTGTCTTTGTGAGCTTTGAAGGCAAACTACTCCAAAACCTGGGGGAGGGAGAATTAAAACACCGGGGTGTGATATGACCTTCTCTAAATATTACCGATCATAATTTTAAAATACTAAAAACAACTGGAGAAAAATTTTGTTGCTGTCTCCAATGCTCAAAAAAGGGAGACTGAGCACAAGTGAGACTGGTGTGAGTCTCCTCACCATCACTTCCCAGCTTCAGATTGCAAGATTCTGCTGTTACAGCCCAGATGTCCAGAGCACTTTAGAGATCACAAAAAGTGGAAATCCAAACACTCTGGTCTAGCTTTGCACAACAGACAATAAAACCACTTCTGTCTTAACAGGTTGATGCATGGAGTAGCCTGCAGGAAGCTTGACCGGAGCACGTAACTTTACTTTCACAAGGTAAAGACACACTCCAAATTTTCCCATAAATTTTCTTAATTTTCTAATGTAAATTTACCAACAGAATTTCACTACCCATCTACCTTGCAATTAAGTGTTAAAAAATACTTTTACAGAACCAAAAGTTTTCAGAACAAATATATCATATAAAAAAATCTGCTTATTCACTGTCATCAGTTCTGCCATGTTCATATCATGCAGAGGAGGGAAAATCCTTTTTTAAGAAAGGATTGTACAAAATTAGCAGGATTCCTCCCACCTTTGCATGTTGCTTTCTGTTAAGCTTTATGGGCTGTTGTGTTAAATATGCTCTTTTTGATGCAACTCCACTTTGCTTTTCAGAAATTGTGAAATTAAAGCTTCGACAATACAGGAAGGCTATTTTTACTAGGAGTAGCAGACAGAGAATAAATAGTACTTCAACACAGACTTTTGGGGCTTGTACTTAACATAATTTTAAAAGCAGTTCTTTCTGTGGCACAGGCTTATTTTTAATCTTCTTTATTGATCTGTTTTCCTAACAGCAATGAGCCCAAGCAATAGCATAAGGTACACCACAAAAGACTAGGTTTCAACACATAACCTGAGAAAAAGTTGATTAACTTTGTTTAGATCAGTTAATCTAGTATTATCAAATTTTAAAGTTCTGGTTAATAGATCCTCTTCAGGCAATCTATAGGCATTTGTGGAAGTTTTGGCCCAGAGGGCCAGGAAATAAAAGTAGAGATAAAAGGCAGATTTTACTTCAAATGTATCTTTTGACAAAGGTGATGATAGATTCTGGCCCTTGCTGCAGTTTCTCTCACCCTTTCAGTTTTCACTAGTTAATTCCATTTTAAAAGCGTGATCTTTCAAGCTGAAGAATAATGAAAGCATCAGTTCAGTGACCACCTGAACACCAAAAGTTTGATTAAAACTGTGGATTTAAGAACCATATCTAAAAGATATTGCACCCAGTAACTAATATGACCCCTAGGCTTGCACCCCTCATTATCTGACACCTGATAAATGTGGTAAGCCCTTATATCTTTGGGACCAAAACTAAGATAATTTCTGAGAGACATTCTTGGCTAAACTTATTGCTGGCATAGTGCCAGGGAAATCTATCAGAACGGATCTGATTTGCAAGAGCAAAAATTGCAAAATCCTTCAGACATTTCAATTCCCCCATTAAAACCACATTTGCAAAAAATGCTTTAACACATAGAAGAAAAACAGAACTGAAAACTTTTGTAAATACACCTCTGCTTTTGACTCCTCTCAGATTTAGGAGCTTCACGACACCTAGAAAGAAAGCTGTCACAAAAATACAATGGCAGGAAAGTTTTCCACAGAACACATATAACTCAACTGCCAGTTAGCACCTTCTCCTCCAACACACAGTCTTTCAATCACTGCAGTAGAAATGAAAAAGAAGCACCCAGCGACTGACAGCTAAGCTTTTGTTCTCAAGCCACTCGAGAGATGTGACAAGTCTATCCAAAAAAGCCAAAGAACTTACCTCCTACAGTGCAAACACAGAGTACAGCAAGGAAAAAGAAGGCAGTCCCGAGGAGTTTCATGCTTGGTGGTAGTGGTGGTGGTGCTGTCAGCTCTCCCGTATGCAGCTGGGCAGGGAGTGCTCTCTCACTCTGAGGCAGGCCTTAATTACTCCATGGAAAAAGGTGTGTGGTGACTGTGCCTGGTCACTGCCCATTCCTGCTTATTTTGGGGACTTTGATAAAGAACAGGAGGAAACACAACATACTCCCTCTGGGAGTTCAGTACAGAGGAGATTTATTGTTTCAGTCCTTACAGGAACTCCTTTTCTTTGGCAGTGAACCATGTTTTTGTTAATACATTATTTTGTTCTTCTTCAGTCATGAGGTCAGGAAGGTTTTTGAACAGAGGCAAATCTTTCCTTAGGATATGCCATACATCACCAGCTTTCATACCGTAGCTTGGGATACACTTCTAAAGCAGATGTTTGTGAGCAGCAAGTGAGCCCAGGTAGTGGGGGATAACACAGCCAGGAACAGAGGAGCAAAACAAGCAACCAGAGCCCTCATCCGATTTTTTTTTTTTGGGCTGTGTAAAGTGGCCGTGGTGAAAATCACAGCTGCTTCATGTTAAAGGCAGAGAGCCTCCCTGAGAAAGCTGCCATCCTGCAACCAACAGGATGCAAAGGCCACCAGAATAGGGAGAGGAAGTGACTCCAACAAAGTGCCCCAGCAGGGAGAGGCTCTGGGCTCTGCAGAGTTAGAGCTGGAGTGGGGGTTTTTCCTTTACATGAAAATGGGTCCTTTTTTTTTTTTAATTTGAAAAGTTGCAACTAGCCTCGACTGTATCTGCTCCATTAGTAATGTTTAGGTACTTGCTGTGCCATGGGATGGGAATATAGTCCTCAAAGCAAGCCTCTTACCAAAGTTTTGCAGTGAGTCCTGAGGAGGAGAAGAGAGACAATCTGTGCTGGCTGATTAGAGAGCCCAGGTATCTGTCCTTCTCACAGCAATTTCTCCAGCTTCTGTGGAAGAAACCTAAGCAGAGCTCTAGAATTAAAGGCTATCAAAACATGATCTTGTAATAGTCCTGTGCTCTGCACCTTAACAATCCAAGGCAGCTGATGGAAATTAATCACAAAACTTCAACCACAACGAGAACGAAGTGCAGTATGTTTGCTCTTCTCCCTCTTTGTCAACTCTTAGGAAAAAACTGTGGAAAAATTGACCTCATAAACAGCCTGACTCATTAAATAGTCAACTCCACTTATTTCAGTAATTAAGTTTTTTTTTTTCTTCATGACAGGTTCTAGCTATAAGGGGAAATTTTGGAATGGCTTCACATGCAGGAACTACCAGGAGCTAAGCCACAGTGCTTCCAGCCACAGTGCTGTTTTATTCATGGGATGAGGAAAATGGTAGCAGCTTGGCATTATGTGTGGAGTCATAGAATGGTTTAGGTTGGAAAAGACCTTTAAGGTCGTTGAGTCCAACTGCTAACCCAACACTGCCGAGTCCACCACTAAATCCTGTCCCAAAGTGCCACATCTACACATCTTTGATATATCTCCAGGGATGATGAATCAACTGCTCCCCTGAGCAGCCTGTTCCAATGCTTGACAACCCTTTCTGTGAAGAAACCTTTCTTATATCCAGCCTGAACGTCCCTTGATGCAACTTGAAGCCATTTCCTCTTGTCCTATTGCTTGTTAATTAGGAGAAGACTGACACAGCTTTTGTTTGAAGAAATTACATTGCTACATTTTAAGACTGTGACACACCCTCTGCTTATTGCAGGTGACAGAGGCTGGTAGACAATGAATTTCTGCACTTTATTTGGACAAACATGGGTAATTGCACCCATGAGAGATGCAAACATGTAAGCTCTCCTTAGCTGGACTGTGTTTTCAGCATTATTGAAAAGGATCCCACAGTAATACAAGCTTGACTTAGAAAGTGGTGGGCCACACAATGACACTTTTGCCGAGTTCATCGGAGCACACGGCAGGGAGTTGCACCAGTGCTCTGGTTTTGTGCTCGTTTTCTGCTGACGTAGGACCTAAAGTTAGAATGGGCTAGGAAAGCAATAACTACTGCAGCAGAAAGCCTTCAATAAAGATGACAAATCTGAACACAGAGAGTGAATTCGTCCTAGGTTAGGACTGTTTCTAATGTAATAAGAGGGACTCTAACCTTTTATTGCCACCACCTGAAATGTTAATGCTGAGGAAGGATACAGAAAAGAATATTATTTTATTGACTGAAATGAAATCTGTGCAAGATCTAAGAGGCATGAAGGTATGAGGACAAAATCCCTTCCTTGGGTTTTGAGACCCAGAGAAACTATCTGAATGCCCAAATGAGTAATGGCTTGCTGTTCATCTGAATAGCAGCACCCCAAGGAGTGCTCAGTGTACTGCTGCTGCAGCTGAACATGATGACTGTGGTGGTTCCCTGCGACTCACTGAAGGCAGAAAGGGCACAAAGTGTTGCAGCCCTGCAGCAGCCACCCATATTGCAGGTACAAGTGTGGAAAAGCCTCCCCAACCTCACACAAGGGGTTGGGAGGGAAAGAAAGAGCCAAGTGTCTTTGTCTTACACTGTCATGCAACTCAGGCTCTGTGTCAGAGAGTCCTAAGGCAACTTTCTGCTCCCTGAAACATCAAGAGATCAATGTCCCTCTCAGATACTCATGTCAACTTCAAAGGTAGCTAACTTCTGCTAGATCAAACCTGGGCAGCAGCAGCAGCATACAGATAAGAAATGATAGGAACAGAAGAGGGACAGCTCAAACAACTCACTGAAAGAAAAATTCTGGCTAACGATGAGGTGTAGCTTCTGGCTTGGGTTATCTGAGCTGCAGAAGAGATTCTCACAATGGAAGCAGTTTTTTTCTTGAAAGAGAAATCACTTAAGGTTTCAAAAGCTTCTAGACATCTTTGCAGCAAAAGATTATTCTTCTATGTTTTCACTGAAGAGAATTTTTTTCCCCTTCCTACCAGGAAATAAGTTTTCCTTTATTGAATAAATGTTTTTCTTTCTTTCCTCAAACCAAGAAACTTAGCTTCAGTGCCAACGTGTGCTTTGTTTTACAGAGAAATCTGGTCATCGGTACTCCTGCCAACTGTGCTGTTACTGCCAGTGTTGAGATATCTGGAGTTTCACTTCAAGCCCCAGAACAAGTGACTGCGTGACAGTCTCAGTTTCCACATCTTTTCAAGTAAGATTTTAGCCCTCCTAGCTGCAGAAGAAAACTTGAAACATGACCAAAGAGCACTCTAGAGAATGAAAGGACTCTCTGTTTTAAAATACCATTATTTTGTAGTCCAATAAGGGTTGGGGTAGCATGAGTTATATATTCATTTTTGCCAGTGTGGTATTTCATTATTAAAGGGAAACCATTTACAGCCACAGTGGATTTGCAGTTACAGCTTTATTGGTCTCAGGCTGTATTTATATATTCTTTCTTAGTTCACATTGCTTGGAGCATAACATTGCCTTTTTATGCACAGTTTTCCTATGAGGCTCAAATAATCCCCTTCAGATTTAGAGAATGTAAAAATTTTACATATTGTTCAATATCCTTGAAGCACCACTGCATAAAACAGGTAATAATGGGGACAGCAAAGTGCTGCCTTGCTGTGGGCTGCTGACAATTTCCAATGTGGGTGTGAAGAGTCAATTTGTCAAAGTCTTTACAATAGCATAAATAAAAAGGTACAAAAAAATACACAGTCTTTGGTGTTTTACTAAAGTGAAGAATCAAACACATTGACTAAATTTTTCAGCCTCATTGATGCTTGCTATCCTTTCCAATGATGGTTAAGTCTTATAGCAGAATGATAAAAAACCAGCAAACTAACCTCAAACTCTATTGTTTTGCTCCACTTGCATTTTAGCAAATACACCTAAAGCAACATTGCACCAGAAATTACCTATGACTTACCTGTGTATTTCATTATACTTACTTCCATAAACAAGGTAAATTTGCATTGAAAAATGCAGTTGTAATAGTGCAGGAATATTTTGTTTAGTTATGCTTTCAGTCCTTTTAAAAATTGTTTTTAAAAGTACTTGGGTTTTAGCCTATTACATATATTAAAATTTTTATATAAAATAGAACTTCAAAGAACTTGAATTTACCAGTAGAAAAACAAGATATTTTGATGGCTATGTACAGAAGTTTCTCTAAAAATTCATGCTGTGGGACATATTAAAATGCAGATATTTTGTTCTGATTTTTTTTATGGAAACACTGGAATATTTCATGGACTAGAAATGTCAGTATTCAAATTCTTCTGCACAAAATAACATTAAAAATATGAAAGACCAGCCTCACAAATGTATTTAAGTGCTTAAAAACCCAAGATAGCCACCTTTTTGTTGTAGGATGGAATTGCTTCAATCTCATTGATTTGATTTAGAGCCAGGCGCTAATGCGAAAAATTCCACTAAATCTCTAAATGCCTTTATGTAGGCAACTGAAGACCAAAACATATTTAGACCATGGGTTTGTTTTTTTTTTACAGAAGATTTTTTCAAGGCCGATAGAATTACTGCATCTCTGACTATCAGAGGATTGTTTGCACTACCAACAGACTCTGTAAGGATATCTGTTACCACAGAGCATGTTTATCCTACTCCTTCCTACCACACGCCTTTCCCGCTCTTACGCACCTGGAACCCTACTGATACACCACAGGGACTCAAAACATGTTTGAAGGATCCGGCTCAATGTTTATTCACTTGCAATAGGTATAAACCAGGCCCATATTTGTAGAAATGGAGTTGCAATGTGCAGCTTAATGGCCAAGGTCCTTCTAAGGGCACCATCATAGGTCTGTTCTTTCACCATTGGTGAGCTACTGATGGGTAGATATTTTGATTTCGTTGGTCAGCTAGAAGCTTAAGCAAAACTACAGTGGCTGAGAGAAAAAAGTTATGAAGGGAAAAACACTACAGTCCTAAGTCATATTTCATGCTTAGATATGGGCAATCAGAAGAGCCTGAAGAGAGAGACCATAAGCAGTTGTTCCAGGGATATACAAAACAGTGGGTTTGCAAACTTAGAGCAAGCAATGGCATGTCATGTAAAGACTCACACGGAATGTGTTTATAGGATCTGCATCCTGTCCCGAGCTAATGAAACGGGAAACAGTGAGTCAGTCTCAGTTTCTCGTGTTATTTGAAGCGCATGGAATGATTATACGGTTGGCTGTCTCAGAAGAAACAAAACACGAATATGTGTTTGAACCATGCCTTAATTTTCCAAAAGGCTGGATAAATCCAACTGCTATCTATCCAGAGATATATCTTGTCTTTATTGTGGTAAACTGCAGTGAGCTCATTCTTCTTGGGCCTGGTTAAAAAACAGGCAGCGATATGAGACTGCAGTGGACCCCAGAACTGAAAAGCAAGATGTGTTTTCTGTTCCAATTGTACTTGTCATTTTTACTGTGCAAGATGCTGTTGGATATTAAGCTGCTGAGCTGAGTTTCTGCGGTTTCCCTTTTCCATTTGGTTTCCTCTGCACAAGCAATGGAAAAATGTATCAGATTTCTTGTCAGTCTTATGAGGGGATACTCTGTGCGTTGGTCTGTCTAAGCTATAGTTTGTAACAGTGTCAGCTTTGTTTTTAAGCCACTAGTGTCAGAAACATCTTAGAACATTATAAAATATCTGATTATAAAGAGCCTATTGTACTTAAATACAAGCATTATAGCTTTCCTAGCAGCCAACACTATGACTGTGCTAGTATCCCAGCATGTATTATAAACCTAAATTTTCATCCACTCATTAAAGGAGTAGCTGATAAAAATGTGTCCAGATTTCTCATTGCTGAGTTTTGTTCCTGTTTATAAATGTTGTGAGATTTGGGGGGCTTGGGCTACTTCTCAGAAGACCCTGGGAGCTTCTGCACTGCAGGTCACAGGGCTGGAAAAAGGAGAGTTACAGGAGATTTGGCAGCTGCACAGAATTTAATGTTGGGCAGATAGAGAGTATGCAGGAACAGCCGGGGCCAGCATGCTCATTTCCTGCATCTCTTATTCCATCAAAAAAGTGAGGTAAAGAGATGTTTCATAATGATCAGCTTCTTCTGGAACTCATAGCAAAAAGCCAGAATTCACATATAATGAATTTGAGACTAAGTTAGGCTCCAAGACAATATCTATCAGACATTTTTTTGAACAGAGCCTCTCTAAAACTTAAGACAGCTCTTCCCTGCTTAGCATTTTTCCTTGTGCCTTTTATTTTCGGTTTGTTTGCAGCTACCTACAATCTCCTGCAATCCAACTTCCAGCATTGATAGGCTTGAACTCTTTGTGGCTTAACCTCCTTATCCAGAACAGCTATTACTGCTGCTCCTCTGTGTCTGGCTTCCCAAGCCTTCATTCCTTTGGTGTATTTCAGACTTCCTGTTGTTGCTATCAGAATGAGTCCTGCTGGCAAGCACTTTTTGACACTTGCAAAATACAATGCATGTCTGGTCTGATAAGGAAACAACGTTGCCAAGAAAAGTAGGTAAAGTCCCTGTGCCAAAATATACCCCCGGCATTCGAGCTTCCTAGAAGACTGCATATCTGCCCTTTCACTGATATTGAACATTTTCCTGTTCTCTGCATTTCTACTTTCCAATTCATTCAGCAATCCAGATGGGAATAAATGCTTTCCACAGCATGTAATAGTTAGGCAGTAAGTAGCCAACTGAAAATAAAAGCATCTTGGGCACCTGCTAGAAGCAGGTATTTTAGATCATCCACAAACAGCTGGAAAACACACAAAAAATATTTCACACATCCATGCTTTTGGCAATCTCTTATATTGCTGGGCAGTTTGTCATCAGGAATGCACTGATAGACGTTCATCTGCTTACACTCACCTAAGCTTTTGTTCCAGACAGCTGGGATAAGACTTCAACTTTTATAAGGGGAAAAAACCCCACACCAAACAACAGAAAAAAATGAACTACCGGTATTCTGTGCTTCCACATACTGCACTTCAGGCTGTCCAGTAGTAATGAAAACTGCCTTTAGTAACAAAAAGCCGTTAATAAACCACTACATATTATGTCAATCACCTTTTAAAATCAACTTTATGGTATACATAAAGTCAGATATTTGGAGTTATAAAACTATGCTCAGAGACATTAACACCATGCATCTTTGCAGCAACAACATTTTATCTAAATTTAACATTAAAAAGTGCTTATAGTCAAGACCCATACAAGTAAGTTCGGGGTACCACGAGAAGATGGCTAGGCAAAGAACAGTTTTTAAAAATTGCTTCTCTCCTACATCTCTCCCTGAAGAACAGGGCCATATACAACCTACATGTTAAGCTCCAACAAGTTAAAATAATTTATTTTCCTTTACAGTTGGATTAGATTAGGAGACTGTTCATTCCCACGGCTCATCTGAAATGCAAAACCCCAGTGAATTCTGGCAAATCAACAGGAGTTACACTCAGAAGTTCAGCACTTCAGACACTGAAATTAATACTTAGCTTTCATTTTTGTTCAGTGCTGAGAGTAGCAGGTGGACAACAATTACTTCTGCAGTTATTTTTGTTCCTTGAGGGATGGGCAAAGAAAGGAGAAACAATGTCAAGGCTGAAACAGTGGTATTCACAGAACCATCATTTAAGGTTAAGTACCCTCATCACGTTAATGAAGGAAGTAAGCACTCAATAAAACAAGAGCATATTGTTTTCATCTGACTTTCTACTGTCTGAATATTTTGGCTGAAGACAGGGAGAATTGCCATCACTGGGGGCACGTAAAAACAGGTTAAGTGTCTATCTGAGATAACGCACCATGGTTTGAAGCAGAAATCTGACTTGTATTTCTGTAGAGCTCTTGCTGTTCTGAGAGTCTTGAGGTAAAATTTCAGTCTGGAAAATGTATCATTTATCAATTGATTAATCCACTATTTATCTAACTTCTGTCATCACCCACAGACATGGAGAGCCATTTGCAGCCTGCGTATGCAGAGGGCAGCTGGGGATCCTGGGGGTTAGTCCATCATAGTAACAAGATGAAGTGCAAAGGCTACCGTAGGTGTCAATTCCTCAACGTGGCCTGTCAAATCCATGTGTTAGCAAAAGATGGGTAGAAACAGCCCAGACCTGGGACGTGACACACTGTATCCTCACATTTACTGAAGTGGATATAACGACTGCACAAAACTCCTCCTTTGCAGGAGCATTACTCTCCTGACAGAAAGCTCAGTTTTGCAGAGTACCTTCATCCGCATTAGGAGAACTGCAAAGTATTGGCACTTGTTCAGTACTCCTTGAGGAAACCTATGATTTTTATTTCATTTAATTGGTATAACCATTTTCTGTCATCCTCATTGTATGACAGAACTTTATAAGAAGAGACTGTTTCAACCTAGCTTATAGCTGCTGGAAATCACTTTATAACCTGATACTTAGATCAGCTTGCAGCTAGGACTGGATCAGCTCAGAACTCGAAAGCAAAAAAAGCTTTGGAAAGTACATGTGTTATAGAAGTAATATCCAGACATTAGAGCTGCTTCAGCAGGACACCAAAGAGCAAGGGGCAAGAGGAGCAACACCTTACTGCAGCCATAGCCAGCCCCCCTCTGTGGTCTCCCTACTTGGACTGAGTATATCTTTATAGCAATCACACCTTCCTTTTGGTGGTTTTTTTCTTTTTTTGGAGGGGGAAAGGGAAAGGAGAGCTCCTGAACTTCAGTCTCTTGGTAGCAATTGGTGTTAGAAGTACTTTCATTTCCCTTTTTTTGGACTGTTTGGCTGGGAGGCTCTGGGGTGAGTCACTGAGCCACCCACTGCAAAACAACAGGAAGAGTCACAAAATCCTTCAAGAACAGCAATGTCTGGGAGGTGTCTTCATCCACGCTAGATTGCTGGTTGCTGACAACTTATGCAACTGCATTAGAAATCTGCTTCTTTTAGGCCATATTTTTATTTTATTCCCTCTTCTAAAATAGATTTTTTTTCACAAATCTTTCAAAGAGTAGAGCTGATGGAAAACTATTTATCAAGCTTAAAATTTAGTGATGGTTTATTAAAAGATCTGTTTGATAAAAAATTATTTAAATATTTGATCACCTTCACAGCTGGTGATAGATATGCTTTCAATGCATATTTTGGGGAGTAAATAGCAGTACTTGCTGAGGAATTTAACTGAAAAAAATGTTTCCTGGTGTCCAGCCAGACCAGATCTGCTCTCTAGATGAAGGTACTGGGAAGATTCATCAGATCCTTCCATACCAGTCTAACTGTACTCTCAGTGAAGTCAATGAAAAACATCCAGAACCAACTTTTCACCAATTTCAGTGAGCAGCAATAGGCCTGATTACTTTGGAAAATTTTGCTCATACCTATTCAATATTTAATGACAGGTTAACAAATCCGTATTTTGAGTGCACAATCATCATTCCTATTAAATTCAGCTGGACATCTTCATACTGAAAGTTATACATTCAAGTGTTCATAGGAACAGGCCCTGGAGAAGGAACCGTGGCATGCAAATAGCAGTCCTGCATTTCTATTTTCTGCAAATCTCCGCAATCCTGCTTTAGTCTCATATTGCTTTCCCATACATATTACTATGTTGGCCTCACTCAGGGTGGGGACTACATGGAATAGGGATAATCTTTATTTCCATTGGGCATTAGCCCAGTTTATGTGACAGAATGGAACCTGCAAGTTAGAAACAATACCAACAACAACAGGAATTTTCTATCACATCAGATCTAGGGCTGAGTTAGTTGTGAACTCGATGAACCATTAGCCTGTGACATTTACTGCGCATGAAAACAAGCGAGCATATGGAATTCTAAGTATCGGGGCATGGAATGAGAAGCACACATCACATTCGCTTTGAAAGGTGAGACAGATGTGATCTATACATCAATAAAGCACCTGATATCGCCCTTCTCCAACTCAGCTGCTCCTCATACAGGAATTGACTGTCTCACACATGTGACCTTCCTAATGTGACCTGCAGACACCTGAGTGTCCAGCTGGTACCAAACATTCCCCCTTGCAGACAGACTTGTCATAGTAATAAACAGACAAAGCACTCTAAGGTGGCCAGTTCTCCCTGGTTGCTACACCTCCCATAACAACATGGAGCTAACAGCTTGGCTGAACATCTTTTTTCTCGTGTTGACTTCTGCGAGACTTCTAACATTTTGTTTCCCAGTTTTCAACAGTTTTGACATGCTTTCCATTTCCCTGTAATAAGCATTACTTCTGTGTGCTTTTCCCCCCTCTGTTGCACCTCTATACATTCTAACTTCACTTCTCCCCTTTGAAAATAAGCAATATTTTTCCATGTTTATACAACAGGCAATACAGTTCATACTCTGCTGGAGTGGGTTCTGGCCATATGACTCCCTGGCAGACCGACACAACTAAGGTCTCGCTAGCCAAATTTTCCTCTTGGAGATCATAAAAATATGATAAATAATTGGCCAGGAGAGAAAAAATGAAGACAGTGCTCACGCTTCTGTGGCTGGCTGATATTCCTCCTCAAGTTACTATGGAGAATTATTTCAGATGTGGAAAAGCTGGGGCTACTTTACTGCTAACATCCTTCTTCAGTTTAATGCAGTTTTCAATTTTTGCCAAATGCATTTCCTTGGTCTGTAAAGCAGGGAGAACTGCTGGCAGACTTCAGTGAGTAAGTCTGAACTCCTGTAATATTCCCTGATGGTCTTTGGGATGGGTTTGGGCAAAGGTCTTGCAAACACTATTTATTAACACAAGACATTAAGAGGAGTTTCTAGTATTTGGAAAAAAACTTCACAGAAATAAAAATACATAAATCAGGAATGAGCTAAAACTCAACGTCAGCATGCTCCAAAAATGGGTGTCTAATGTTAGGCTCCTAAATCCTTCTTAGCCACCAGGATTAGTAGCTTGATCTTTGCTACTGGTAATTGTCCAGCAGGTTCTGGGAAAGTAGCTCATTTAGGCACCTAAATGTCAGGTTAAGGAACCTAATTTTGGCTTCTAAAATAAGAGCACCAGGATTTTCAGTTACTATTAGAGTTTTACATTCATGTCAGACACAAAATCAGAAGGGCTCTAATTTTCTACTTCCACTTTAGCTACAACCCCAAATGTCACCATTGCCATAATATTCCATAGGTGGACGAGAGGAATGATGGCAGGGCCCGTGGAGGAACACTGAGCACCAGAACAACTCTGGTGCCACAGCCTTGCTTCCCTTCCTCCTTCTGGCTTCTTGTGAAGTGGTCTCAGGTCTTGCTGCATTTGCCCCAGTTGCTTCCTTCCTTTCCTCTCATTATCTGTGCAAAAGGCACTCACGGCTCATCTGCCTGCCAGGGCTCCAGCAGGGCTCCACAGGCTCTCACGTGGCTTTCAGCCCATGCAGTGGCACCATTCCCACTTTTTGCAAGACAAGGGACCTCCTACACTCCGGCAGCTGAAATGACCTGCCTTTTTCTGCTGAAGAAGTGGACTTACCTCTGCTGTGCAACTGGTAACAGGATGCTCTACAAGAAATTGGAAGATAAAAATAAAAATAAGCTATTCTGATTGGCTACGTTTAAAGAGGTTCTGTTTTCCCTAGAGAGGTTTCTGTTTTCGTTGTCAAGACCCTCCAGAACACAAAAAGCATAACTCCAGAGGATGCTTGAAATCAAAACCAAGGCTAAATCTTAAGCAGAAGCCAAAGCCAAACCAGAAGCACAAATCAAAACCAAATGTGTTGCTCTATTCCTAGAAAGTCCTCTTTTCAAATAAAAATGTAATTACGCTCTTTTTTTCTCAAGTCTCGCCTATACACAAAAGCTGTAAGCATTTTACTAACCCCTTTTAGAAACTGATTTTTATTTTAATTAGTACAGCCCTTTTATATTCTCTCGGTTATCCTCAGAACACCTTGCACTGATTTGTCTTAATTTATTCCTTACAGACCAGGGCAGCTTTTGTCTCTGATGTCCTCTGAGTGCACATTCTATACATTTTCTGTCTGGACTTTTTTAGCAAGTATATTTGAATAATTTTACAAAGAGTAAAAATCTTTCATAATTCCTTAATTGAATTTAGTGTAAGATGAATTCATGAAAGTCATCCTCTGCAGGCCTGCAACACAGACTGTAGGATTATAGTGTTGACTGGTCATACACAAGTAGGGAATTAATCCAAAGAGGCACTAAAAATAGCATGAGGAAGAAGCTTTCTTAAAACCGTAGCCACCCTAGTCAGTGAGTAGAGCAAGGTGGCAAATGCTTTTACTGACAGGACTGAGAAAACAGAGATCATAAATGCAAGTCATGTGAATTTAAAGAGTTTAAACCTTTAAATATTCCCTGGATAAAAGGAGAAAACATTTTCACAGGGGATCATTTTACAGGATCTCCAGCCTCATAGAATGGCTTTGGGTTTATCTTCTAGAATTGTGTACCCTCTGAAATCCACTGCAGAGAACAGGGTGAAAAACAAAATGAGGATGGATAGGACAAGGTCGGATGGCTTTAAACTGAGAGATGGTAGGTTTAGATTTTATATTAGGAAGAAATTCTTTACTGTGAGGGTGGTGAGACACTGAACTGGTTACCCATAAAAGTTGTGGATGCCCCACCCCTGGGAGGGGTTTAAGGCCAGGTTGGATGGAGTTTTGAGCAGCCTGGTCTACTGGAAGGTATCCCTGCCCATGGGGATCGGGTGCTGGAGCTGTATGATCTTTTGAGATCACTTCTAACCCAAATCATTCTAGGACTCTCTGACAGTGAGAGATAACATTAAGTGAATAATTGCAGTGCCTCGTTGAAGCTGTACTTTCAAGAGCTCACCTAGGCACAGTTGCTTCAAGGATTTTAGTGCACACTTGTGCTCAAGTACAATGTTAAGAAACTTTGCAGACCAATTTGCAAGGGCTTCTCCTTGGAGCATTGCCATGTGTGCAAGATTCAGATCATGAATTCAGGAATGGCCAAATCCTAGCTTTATTTTCATCATTCCTGCTGGTAAAAAAAAAGTTAATAAACTGATAAAAACTACTTTGTGGTAGATACCTGCAGTAACTGAAATGCAGAATTGGATTTGTTCTTTCCTAATGTGTCTGACTTGGTTGTGATTGAAGAGTGGTGCAAAACTTCAGCAAAGAAAGCTATAAGAGTAAGCATTATTACAATTATGAAAATATCTCACCCATGATTTGCTTAAAGCATAGCCCCACAGTAATTAACAGGGCCTTATGTGTTTTCAGCTTTCACATTAGTCAAAGGCTTAATGAAACCTCTCGAAAGCAGGAAGGGCTGTGCACAGATTCCTGGTGATTCATTGATTTCCTTCCTTCCATCCCCAGTTACTGTTTTACTGGACGAGTCTGCACAATGTGTGATGCTGCAGTAACCCTCCCACAGAGACCTGGCTATTTCAGTGAGATCAGAGATCTCTGGTAGGGTGTTACTATGTACAAATATTAGCTCTTGAGTCCTGACTTCTTCTTCAAACTAAAATTACAAATATAAATAATTTAATCCAGGGGATCTCAAATGTGTGCATGGTTTAAATGAGCTTGTGATGTCTGCAGGGGTATAAAGGAAACTGTGTTCCAAAGTGTCCTGGAAAGGTCCTCAATGAACTGATTTCTCTAACGGTACCCCAATGTTTCTTAAAAAAACACCCCAACAAACAGACAAGATTATGTTCACATATTTCACGACCATGAAACACACCACGACTCTCATGTCCCAGCTGAATGGCTGCTGGATTGTACAGCTGTGTGCAGGGAATTAAATTGTGCTTTGACCTCTGTTTTTGAAATTCCTTGATTATTTACAGGATAACTTCAACAAAGAAGATCAAGAGCCTTTCAAGGTGGCTGGAATGACTTTTATCAAGCTTCTTGTACAGGAATGACTTTTATCAAGCTTCTTGTACACTAAGCTTTAACTAGCAGTGTGTTTTTATTACTGGTCAGAATAATACCAGTAATTAGATGTAACACTGCAGTCAACCATAGAAAATGTATAGAAATGCTAACCTTCTTTAATTTTTTTTCCATTAGGAATCGACATTGAGGAAGGACTTCCACAGGACTAGGGGTTGTAAGTGGGCTTTGATTTAGGTTATGTTCTCTCTGTAAAGCATTTCCCTGACCTGCCAGTGTGAAAATCCAATTGACTTAAGAAGGAAATCCCTGTTGAAAAGGCCACCCTTAGTCTTCTTTTTATCTTCAAACAACCCTCTAAGATCAGTGAGACTATTTCAAAAGGAAGTTTTAACATATAAATGCTAAAAGCAGCTCCAGTTTCACTGAATTGATGTTTCAACTCGTCATTCCTCATAGATCTTGACTCTTCTCTTGTAGCAACTTTTGCACAAAACAAATAGACCAAACATAATTTATGTGTTACAGAATGAATGGCATAATTCCCCACTTTATAAAGTCAATTGGAGTTTTCTCAGTAATGTAGAAAAGGGCAAAACCTGGCCTCTAATGGCTGTAACACCTGCTCTACTAAGAGCCATGGCAAAACATCTATGGATTTTAATGGAAGCTAGAGCTGCCCTTAGGTTCCTACATCCTCTATATGCGTTGCAAGAATGATTCAGCTGCTCTATTTTCCCTCTTTTGAACAGGATTTCATCACCTGTACCTGCCCTGACTTTTCCCTATATCAAAGTTCTGTATATTCCATTTCAGAATCCAATTGCCCAGTTTGCATAACGCCACCCTATCTTGTAAAACGACTTGGCTCAGCTCCCAGCAAAATCAGTAAAATCATTTCCATTGAGATCCCTGCGAGTTGAATGAGACACAGGTTTGTAACTCTGAGGTTTCCTCCACAGCTCCTCTGCTCTTTAGCCTTGAATTCCTGCAGGCTCTCAGGAATTCGCTCTGCTTTCCCTTCCAAAGCTTTCAAAACAAAACTGATAAAGTGATTTTTCTCTCTGCAGCTCTTCAAGGTTCTCTAGACAGAGCAACCAAAGGCTGAATGAGAAAAAAATATTTGGCATAATGTTCTGCAAACAGAGGTCTCCGGAATGATGTTGTGAGTAAGGTGGGAACTGCTAAGCCAGGATACGTGAGTGGTGCCTCTGGTCCTCTGTAATTCTCTAGATTTCATATCACACAAAATTGCCAAGCATTATTTCCTCATATTTTCCTCCAAATAAATATACTGGATAATGGAATTAGCTATACATGAGAGGGATTTTTTATGGCTGTGAAAGTTAAGGAATAGCTATAGCCCTGGCCTGAACAGGAGGGTAGGGCACAAGGAAGAACCATATACCCTTGATTTTACACAACAGCCACAGGACATTGGAGGCACTGCTAAGATTCACAACTGGCTTGCTGCCCATCAAAGATCCAGCAGAGCAGCAGGGTTTAAGACAATCCTATTGGAGCTGTTGAAGGGGGCACACAGACCCAACTGCACTGTGTAACTCCATGTGTTGCAGTTCCTCACTTCTAGGAAGGAATGCCTTGCTCCGTTCTTATTTCAGACTGACACAACTTGAATTAAATTACATTTCTGCCTGCTCCAATTCCATCACTAAAGTATTCTGAGAAAAGGAGAAAGCTTACTGCTTGTTCTAAACAGAGTGAGAAATAACTCATTTAGAGAAGTTGGCTGCTTGATACCAGCCTCTGAAAACTTGTTCAACAAACCTGTAGCAACACTGTCTATCCCTACAGGTGCAAGTCGTGAGTCACACTTTAGGTCTTACTCATGTTCAAACCCAGCTGACGTCTCCTACTGCAAGTGGTTCAGGATGTTACAACACATGTAGAGAGGATGTGCATCATTGTTGTAATAATGTGTATGTTGATTTCTTTTTAAATAAAATAATGTTTAAATACAAAATGCAGTAAATTTTTTCCATTTCAAAAGCAATGTTTTTTTAGTTAAGATGCTGGTTAAGCTTCGTTCTTTTTCATTCACTTTTTTTTTTCTTGTTGCAACCCTCCCATTTCAAAGTCAGAGATGCCGAGCTGTCCTGAAAGAATTTTCTTAAGAGAATTGTGTTCCAAATACTAGCAGTGTTAGTATTGCCTAAGCTAGATAATTGGCAATCCCCAAAGAACAGACAGGACCTGTTGCCTATATATTACTAGCTCAGGTCTATGTAATGGCCAGCACTAATTGATTTTCCTTCTTTCCAATCATACAAGTATAAATCATAGTTAATAATTATCTCAAGTCATTTCTAAGATAGTGTCTATAGTCAGCATGCTGCCACCACAAGTAATATCTTTGATATGCTTTCCTCCTAGGAGAGACAGAAAAACACCATTCTTCATCCTGTCATTAGGCACAGGCTGGAGATTTAAACATGTTTAGCCAAAGCTCAGACTACAGTGGTACATGATGTATAGTAGAAGGGACTGCATATATCTGAGTTCCACCAANAAAAAAAAAAAAAAAAAAAGCAGACACTATTAAATGTAATGATCAAAATGCAGCCTCCCTGGCTCCCACTGCACTCAACTACACTTAACAAGTCACACAATGAAGCAATAGCTACCCTCACAAATCTTTGCACAGAAAGTGTGGCGTAACTGCATTGTGGAGTTCCAGGACTGTCAAAGCTGGTTAATTGGACCTTTAAAATGTATTAAATGTCTACTGAAAAGCAAACTGTAACAGCCCCCAAAGGAGAAGGGCCTTAATAGCTTTATATATTTATGTATTTAGGGTTTTATGTGCATTAAATATATAATAGAAACATTGTTATTTAAATATGTTAAATAGGCATAGGATGAAAAACACTTTTTACAGAAACATGAGTACGTGTATGCAAGAGCAGCATTGGTGAGTGCAAGGTTTAAGTGTACAACAGGTTAATTTGCCCAAAGACTTTAAAAACAAAGCATCACCGCTTTTTGTTTAAAGACATTCCGCAACATCCCCGAACAGGATATAAACAACGTAGCAGCCACAATGCTCTATCTCCTCAAACAAACAAATGACGTTATTGAGTAAAGAATGCAATTGTGATAGACTGATAGAAACTGAAATAACGTCCCAGACCTTTCAGAGCGGTTGAGCTGTGCTGGGTGCACATCGCAGTGGGAAAAGCAAGCAAACCTGGCAGTAACACAGCTTCCTTCTTTCAGAGCTGGCTGGTAGTAGCAGGAGTGATTCTGACATTACCCTGCACCATGCCGAATGCTCACTGCCCTCATGGGCCAGAACAGCAAGGAGAAACCATCTGGATATAAAAAAGCCTCTTTCTTTTCACCATATTTTAACACAGGCCTCCTTGGCTGGCATAACCAGGAACAGGTCCATCTGAATCAATAATCCAAATGCATTCCACAGCACCAACACAGGTGTAATCATTACTCTGCATATAATCAATAGGCTTCTCTATACTGAGCTGCTTCCATATTTAAATGGAAGAGTTTATGGCAATTGAGGCAGGTGGACCAATGCGTGAATAAATCTAGACTACATAGTCTCAGATTGGACATACGGTCAGTGAAGCTGTTATTTATTTAACTAGAGGTGTGTTACCTTCCATAGCCTTTTTCTTTTTTTCTTTCTTTTTCTTTACCCAAGCAAAGCTAGTGGGAGTTTCTCCCAGGGCGAGAACCAAGCTGAGTGCTAAGTCAGTCAAGCACTCCTTTGTTTCAGGTCCATTTTAAGAGACAGGCTATATCAAATTAATATTAATTTTATACTAATAAGGTTTTACACTGCATACACACATAAATGCATGTAAAAATTGCAAGTAATTTTGTCGTAGTTCACCTTTCATAAAAATTCAGACCAGAAAAAATATGAAAGTGAGAATTTCCAGGTGGCCAGCCCTGGCCAGCCTCAAATTGGTGGAATTAGAGTCAGGATAATGTGAAAATCACCTCTCATTCAGGTCAGTCACCCTGAGATTGGTGCTAAATTGCATCCCACTTCCAAATAAGGAATGAAATTTCTGGAAGGGGTTCCTGCCACAGAGGGGTAGCATCTCCACCCACTGATTTCACAAGAAGTCTGGTCAGGGCCTAAGTCAAATGAGGAGAAAAGTGGTCTTGTGTACTTTTGAAACTCCTTTTTGCTTTTGGACATCAGGGTACAGAGGTTCACATGGGTGAATAGGTGGACCACAAACAATGATGTGTGCTTCCATATTTACTTAGGAATGCTGTACTTGGCAGTGCATGTTTCCAGTGGCGGAAATCTCACTTCCTGATGTAAATATAATATTTGGCAGCAGTTAACATATGCTCCCTGAAGAAAATCTTGCCACAGTTTGAACCCAGTGTGCAAGGGACTTCAGTGTTCAAACAAACTGGCTAAGCTCTTATTTTTTGACAAATCTTACACCAAAATGTTCAGTATAAAAGGGAAAATGCTTAGGCATACAATCTAAACAGACTTCAGACTATTGTTCCAAAAAACACTGAAGAGCAACTATTGGAATATTTTCTTTGCGTATGAATGAATTGCAATAATCCCTGAATAAAAGCAGGTCTTTTGTTATTTAGTGGAATAAATATTTTCCTTGTATAATACTGCCCAGTGGATTAAAAACCAAATGAAGTACAAGCCTGTGCCTACATAATCTAAAGCTCTGGGATCCCAGGAACCACTGTCTTGCACGGCATCACATGTGCAGAGCGTCATTAAGAAATGTCAAGGTCATATTTTACTCTGCTTCCTTCATACGTACAAGAGAAGGATTTTGGTCACAAAAACATCTCTCAAAAACATCATACCCAAAAAGCATGCAGTTTCCTTGGGAAAAATCATGAATTCTACTTTGGTTTTGAAGGAAGTAATCTTTTTTCTTGGCGTATCTGATAAAAGCAGCAGCCCATGATTACCTATTCAAATTCTAACCTATCTATTTAACCTATCTAACCATTCAAATAACTAACCTATCTACACAGTGGATGGAAACTCTGCTGTCACCACCCATCAAGACAACTGTCAGCAAAATAAAAGCAATGCCACTCCCTGCCTTCCTGGTACATCCCAAATTGTCTGGATGATAAAGATTATTCCTAAGAACAAACAAACAAAAATCTGTAATGTGTGGATACACCAGTAAACCTTCAGAGAGGAGATAAACAGAGGTCAAGAGGAAAAGGAGCTTCAGTAATAACCACATTTTTGCAACTGCAGGAATTTAGCCACGCTCGATTTAGCCAAGCAAGAGGGGAGGACGGTGTAGGTCTGATAAGCCAACACACCACACTGTGAGATGTGTTGGTGAAATCTGGTCTTGCAGGGGCTTGAGTAGCTCCTCTCTCACAGCACTCTCATTTTCCCTATTCCAACCCCTCCCCACATGCTCCCAGCACACATCCCTCATACCAGCACCACCTTCTGCCTGGGCTCCTCTCCTCAGCCCAGCTTTGAAACACACACCCTGCCAGGCAACGGGGAAGGCAAAGCACAGGTGGCAACTTCCCTTACCAGAGGCACGACTTGGGCATCTCCATCCTCTCTCCAGACACCAGTTTTCATTTAATTCTTCAGGAATTCATGTGTCTGAGGCCTGTGCTCTCGCTGCCAGGTGTGGGTGACTGTACCCCAGGCGCTGCTGGGTGAAGGAGGCTCCGTGGGAGCCGGCATTCCATCGGCCAGCGCCTTCAGCCTCTCCTCGGGAAACAAAACCATGAAATAACTACATTACGGACAGTGACTCTCGTTAATAGGTACCAATAGTGCCGAAGCATTCCTTAACAGGGGTGGAAGCTGTGAATAACCAGAAGCGCCCAGGCCTCGCCGTCTGCCCAGGCGTCCCAGGAGCCTGAGCCTGGGGCTGCGCCCCCCGGCGCCGTGCTGCCAGGGGAGGGCAGAGGGGCAGCGACCGCCCCGGGGGTGACACACGGTGGCTGCCACGCAGCACGGTGATGCTCCTGGCTCCTCGAGGAAGAGTGCTGCCCGCGGGAAGATGCCTGCCACTTCCCCGGCCCTCACCAGGTGGCACCAGCATTCAGCCGGGATTCCAGCCAGGATTCCAGCCAGGATTCCAGCTGGGCTGCTTCTGCTCGCCCCGGCGGGCAGCCGGCGCTGGGAAATGAGCCCCACGATGAGGACTTCTGAAGTGAATGTAACATAAAAAAACCCCCCAAACATTCCTTGCCAATACCTGAAAATCCTCTTTGTTTTTCACATTACATGCTGCCTTCTCCCTTGCAATATGCAGGAAAGCCAAAGCCAGCAGCTGTAGTGACCCAACTGATTTCGGGCTTCATTTGCTGTGAACCTACTGCTCTTAGTTCCCTTTTGCTTAAAGAACCATCCTTATACTGTTCATTTGATGTAAAAGGAAGGGCAAGACTTGATTCAGTCAAATCTTTGCAGAGCAAACCCAAGCGATGTAATTGTTAATTAAATCACCTGAACTAATTAAACTATTTGGAAAAATTAAAGAAATTGAAAATCAAGTGAGAGAGAAAAGCCTTCTCCCTTAGTGTTGCTCTACTGAAGTGTGCACCTGGAATAGTGGATGTGTTTTCCTCCTCTGAGTTTTTGCAGGTTTAAAAACAGTGTAGTCTCCAGATCTTTTGTCTTTGCACTTGAAAACTTGGCAAGGAAATGGCAAATGAGAAATAAAACTTCTCGTGGTTGATACTTGCATAAACAGCGTTTGCCACACAGCTGCAGCAGCAGGGACTTTGTGCAAGGGTCCACTAAGTGACATGTCCAAGGCTGGACTTGGAAGTGTGCTAGAAAACCAGTTTTCTTTCTGCTACAGCAAAGTCTGTCTGTGAAGTAAAGAGAGGAACATAGGTAAAAAATTAATTTTAAAAAATCACTTGATCCTCCCTTAGGTCCTTCTGCCAGACTGCTCACAGATCTGAGGAACCTGGGCCTGGTGCCCTGAGCAAAGTCCTGGGGAGGAGAGGAGAGGAGAGGAGAGGAGATGCTTTCCCTCTATGAGGATCCAAGTGGCTTCATCTCCACTGAGAGCTGCTGGCGCTCCCCAGCCCCCTTTGTTGATCAAACCTCGTGTACTTGAAAATCAAAGCGCAGTGGTTTACATTTGAGCAGTATCTTTACACACAAAGGCCTCCACATGTCTTTACAGTCTTTGTGTCTAAATTACATCACCTCCTGCTGAAATTCGAACAGATATATTTGATATGCAAAATAGCTGTAGTCTAATTAAAAGCACTGCAGCTAGATTGCTCTGCATGCCACACTTGGATCCAAACAAGACTTTCTCCTCTATATTTCATGAGTTAAACAGCAGTTGTATAGAAGGACAACCACAACATGAGGACACAAATGTAAGGCAGAAAGGAAGATAAAAATAATAATAAAAAAAAATATAGTCTAATAATAATAAATGTTACATTCTTCATGACTCTATAATTAATTACAATGTCCCATTTGGAATGAGACGACAACACTGCTATCACAATTATCTCTCAATAAGAATTAAAGGTTCTCCTAAGGTTTTGAATATCTTTCCTTAGTTGTCAAAGAAATTCTGGAATTACATTTGACATCCCATTCCATCTACTTGGAATATATATTCCCACAATCTGCTTAACTTTGTGTTCTTCTCTTCGAAGATCTTCATTAAGGTTCTACTAGTAGAAATTAATTTTTATGTTAAATAAAGACTGTACAATTGCAGTTCCTATGAAATTCAGGATGTAGAAGAGGAAACAATAAAGAAACATTTTAGGCACTGAACACAACCACTATTTCTTTCAAAAGGAACTTTTAGATTTTCGTAGTGTGTGCTTTAAAAGACAGGGCAGGTTTCACACATGATGAAGTTCATGCTAATAGATTGACTGAGGTAACTGCAATGAAGACTTAAGAACTAATTACTGCCTCATAAATAAACTTTTCTTTGAAAAGAATCCATATCTTAGTGTTACAACATGCCCCTGAAGGCGAGGGTAACTCAGGTTCTCCTTAATAGATCCCTTGGGGCAGATTAGAGCGAAACAACACTGAATGATCAGTGTTTATATATATGGCGGGTTTATTTTAGAACAATTTGGTTGCAGTGGAAAGGAGATATGTAGCCCTTTTGGTTACTATCTGTAGAAATGCAGCAATATAAAAGCATAAAAACAATAAGAAAATGTGTTAAAAAAGGAAAGAAAGAGAAAGAAAGGATGAGAGTAGAAAGATTTCACCACACATGGATCCTGCGATGAGCTGTTGGTTAAGGTGATGGTTGCAGTCCTGATTCATCACAGGTGGAGATGAAAGGCCCCAGAAAGAAGTCTGTGGGCACTCTGGGGGTCTTTGATGGTTTATGACCCCTTCTAAGACACGACATCTTCCTCTCGGGTCAGCGTAGGTGAGCCAATTACTCACCTCCACAAATGGCTGATTGTTTTGAGTCATTAACCATTATTAACATTTCGGTCTCTCACGCAGAGTGAAGCAGGGACACTAGAAAAGATTTTGCTTTCAATGCAATTAACTCAGACTGCCCTGGTTAGGGAAAACAAAGTTACCTGAAGAGAGATTTTTTTTTTTTCTCAAAAAAATCTTTGTGGGACATTGCAATGCTTTTTTAAGAGTTCAGTATCATTTGTATGAAGACTATCATACAAGGTGTATATGCTCATACTTGAATCAGGAAATGATCTGATATTTCATAGTTTACAGATAACTATAAACTACTGTTTATGTTTCCAGAGTTTTCCTATCTTATACTTCATATATTCTTTATATATTCCATAAAATTTATGGAATATTTTCTTATGTCTACACACCTGAGCAGACCACAGAAAATTTCATACCAGCTCTCCGAGAGCAGAGTGCAAAACTGAGGCCAGCTCCAGCCATTTCTGTAAAGAGCCCCATAGTACATATGTATGGTTTCAGTGAACAGCGGTATCTGAAATATATTTGAATTAATAACACTCGGCACAGGTGAGCAGAGGAGAGAGAGAAATAGAAGAGAAGGAGACAAGACTGTAGCCCAAGGCACACTTAATAAACTAAGATGTCGGAAGAGCAGTGTTAGGAATGTAGGAAAAACTAAAGCAGTTAAAGTCACTCCGTGGTGAGCTTTGAGACACTCACTGCAGCAGCCCACTGCTATCACAGGCCATCTGTTCTTCATAAAGTCAGGAGCCACTCAAGGCAGATGCATACTATGTTCAAGTACTGAAAAATATCTAATTTGGATGGATAGGAAAAGAGTTGTGGCTGCTCTTTGTAAGGGCAGGACCACAGAAGAAATAGAATTTTGCATATAGCTAAGATTTTATTCTATTTGCAGCTTCTGCAAAAAGGCTTTTTCCACTTTATTTTGCCAGTGCACGAGCTAAATAAACATGTGGGTAATGGCAGTCCCTATAATACTGTGGACACGTTGGAATTTTTTTTTTTTAAAAACACTCACTGGAACAAAAAATACATTTAAGTCACAGTTAAGAGGGCACAGAGTTCAGTCACCTTTGACCAACTTACTGAATGCTGATTCAAGCCTGCTGAAGACAATTTGTTGAAGTCCAGTAAAATATCTGACGAATGACAGTGATGCAGAGTCACTGCTATGTAAGAGCAGTTTTCAGATTAATTCTTTGGTAGTCAAAAATTTTCCGTTGTGAGTGCATCCTGGTCACCAACATTTTCACAAAACTTTGTGGCCATCACAGCTGATGGTCTAAGCTCCATTGAAACTAACAGGGACTTGAGTGCTTTGAAAGTCTGTGTTCAACTTTTGGCTGACACCCAAAAGTGACAAAAAGTGCTGCCTTTCACAACACTGGGAGCTCTCTGAAGCTCAGCAATGGTAGGAGTATGGCTTTCAGGAGCAGCTGCAACTTGCTGTTCTACAACAGGCAGTAGAAAATGGGAGCTTAACAACCACCTACCTATTGATCTTTCCAAAAGGAAGTCACCAGTGCCACAAAGATTGCAGAAGCCAGTGTGTCTAGCACAAACAGTGGCTCCTGTGCTCAGCCTAAAGCTGGAAAGGGCTGAAGAAAACTTTATTCTGATTTTTAATCATCCACATGAATGACCCTTGGATATGAAGTACACTGAGCTGGATACAGAAAATAAGCACTTGGCATAAATGTAAAAGAAGAAGGAAAAGCGCTCTCTTCTCTGGTTTTCCTTTCCTGTTCTGTTAATCTCTTGATATTGTTACTTCACTGTGTCCCGGTAGTCATTGCTCCTATGCCACAGCCCTATTTTAATAGGCAACTTGTTGACCCTTCTCAGAGCTCCTGGTTTTCACAATCTGCCTTTAGATTTTACCCAGCAAATTTCCCCTCCTCGCAAAAACTCCATCGTCATCTTTGCTATCTTTTCTCCATCTTTTCCCATCAAACAGATTGTTTCCCAAGCCACCCACTCCAGGTTGCCTGGTGTATTGTACTGGTGCTGTGCTTTGTTTGCAGTATGTCATTCCATTGCAGCCAGCCCCAGCCCGGAGATGGCATCGCTACCTAGCAGAGAGCAATTATATTTTAGCTCTGGTGGAGGTTGCCCAAGCTCCCAGTTCTGCTCTATTTTCCACTCTCTAGCTGTACCTCTGCATGTAACCAAGAGGTGCCTCCTACACTGTGCTCCAGGCTCAGCAGACAGGTTCGTGGGGAGAGGATCCACACCCTGCAGAGCTGCAAGTTGGAGGACACATCTATCAGGAGCAAATCCTTAAGCAATGCAGTCATGAGAACTAAGTCTCTGCTGAATGCAAGTGTCCTCTGCTTGCGCGTTAAGGGCTTATTCTTACTATTTTTTCATTTTGGCTAAATGTGCTTGGTTTGCCATATGTTCAGCAAACAGCCTTTTCACCTAACGGCTACCACCATGCCAAATCTCAAAGCAAAGAAATTGCAATGATCTTTTAATATAGAATAAAATATTGCCCCCCGCCCCCTCACTTGGCTTTCATCTAGAAAGAAATTACATCACTTTTTTTTAAACTTATAATTCACAGGTGCAGGCCTGCGCCATCCCAGCATGGTCAGTCTCATCCTAAATGGTTAATGCTTGACTAAACGTAAGCATCTAAAAACAGGATATTACAGCAGAAAACCGGATAAGTGCAGTAACAGTAGGAGCTGTAAGGCTCTTCCCAGCTGACCCCTCTCCCCCACCCATGAAAACAAGTAGAGATTACATCTCAGTGCATTCGTGTTTTCTTAAAACCCTGTGCAAGCAAATCGACAAATTTAATGCAGATTTCTGACTTGTGGCAACTTTTGTTTGTGATTACCTGGGCTACGAAAGTTGACACAGACGTTCAGAACTGTGGTGGAAAGAGTGCTTCTCGAAGGCATTCTCATCAACACCACAAAACCAGCATTTCCCTCCCTCCCCCCAGAGCCCAGAATGGCCGTGATGGTACCGAGTGACTCCAGGCATGATGTGTCACCTCCTTTCCCACTTGCATTTTTCTGGCCAACTGGTGGGCTCACCTTCGCTGTGCCCTGTAGGGCAGAAGGTAAACATGCATCCCAAAAGAGCACCAGCCAAGGAGCGAGATGATAATAAGTGACTATTTCTGCCTTCATTCCCTTCCACACTTGTGCTGGTTTGAAAGCAAAACCAGTGAGAAACTCTAAGTTAGAAGTACAATTTAATAGGAAAAACTAAAATAAATGCAATAGTATAAAAAATAAACCACTGACAGAGTCAGGATACCACCTGACACCCTGTCAGTCAGGGTGTTGGTAGCAGTCTAATAAAATGGTGGCTGCAGTCCTCCAGAGTTCTGCTGAATATGGTGTTGTTGAAGCAGGGATCCTGTAGAAAAGGTCTGGTCTTCACCTGAAGGTCCAGTGGTAGCTCTTGTCTTCTGGGAATCCAGTAGGTAAGGGCAGACTTTGGTGTTCGAAATTTTAGCTTATATCCAGGATGGGATGCTAGGTTCTTCTCTTTGGGCAGAGCATCTCACAATGGGAAGATGTAATTTTATCAGCCATGTGGTGAGACTAGATGGCCTATTAACAGAAGATATCTCCCCTAGAGGGAAGATGGGTTATGGGAGAGATAAGGAACCCTGTCTCACTTGGTTTTGACAGCTGGCTAATTAACAGAAGATAGTCCAGAGAGAGGAGGCAAGGGACACAGCCCCACCTGGTTTTAACAGCTCCTGAAGATGGTAATAGAATACACTGCAACCCAGGACAACACTATACGTTTGTGAATGGAGGAGGAGGGGACCACAGCTGCCACTGGTCTGTGCAGATGGCCCTGCCTGGGTGAGCAGATTCGCACCCGAGATGAAACCAGCCCAATATTTGCACAGTTGTGGAGTCAGGGACACGGTAGCTTTAACTCAAAACAGTTCCAATTGTCTGTTCCTTCTGTGCAATTATGCATCTAGGAAAATGGAGGGGATTTGGTTTCTCCCTGACTCCTTTCCTACCCTGAAAAACAAGAGGCAATCTCATTTTCAGCCTTGACATTTTTCTGGACAGCAAGTTGTTTGCTGACATGTGTTTAGAGCCAGAGACTCCTATGGCAGCATAGGAATGGCTGGGATGGCAGTGGATGGGAAAATATAAATGCCACACCAAAACTTAACTTTTTCTCCAGCAAAATTTTTATTTAATGAGGCTCAAGTCATGTTGGCTTTTGCTGTTCAAATCTGCTTGTGTGTTCATTATGTCACCACAAGAAAGGGAGAAAATTTGTCATTCCCTAGAAATTTAATCTTTCCATGAGAATTCCTGAAGTTCCTCTCTTTATTAGATTTCCATTTAACTTTGCGTTTTGTTTTGTTTTAATGTAGATGTGCCTAGAGCTATAAAGCAAGAGGCTGATCCACTTTTCCATTGCATTTAGCTGCTTCTATGCCAAATCTCAACACGTCCCGAGTCACGCACACTTCTTCCCTGCTTTAAAAGAAGGAATCAATGTTTCCCAGAAGAGTTTTGAAAAGAGGGGAACCACTGTGATAAGCCACATTTCTTCCTGAAAAGGAGAAGTAGCAGAGAAGGGAAGAAGGAAAAACGCTGATGTAGGATGCATTCATCCTATTAGCCTAGCAACAAAACACACTGGAAGGCAACAGTGCTTTCGGCATTAAACACATTGAAAGTCTTTATGTCAACAAAACAAAACAAAACTGCATTTGTGATGGGGAAATTTCACCTTCACTTGATGCATGCAATTTTGCCAGTGCCACCACTAGGGAAATAAATCCTGCAATATCCATTTTATGTGAGTCTCTATTTACCATAACAAGATAGATTTGTTCTGGAAAATTTTTTGTCAATATATCCTTTGTTAGGCATTACCTTCATCTCCTAGCAACAGTGTGGGGAAATCCATCAGAGACACGGAATTTATCTGCAAAATAGGATAGCTCACTGTAGCTTGTACACTTTTGGAAACCTTCACTAGCATGCAGATACTCTCGTGCACTGTTTATGTCCATTGACGGACTGATAAATCTAACTAGAGCATGGAAACTGGAAAAAAAAGAGAACGAAACAAAAAAAACCCCCATTCTTTCTCTCATTAAAAACAAATTTACCAAGGCACATGAAATACTGAAATAACTGCTCTACCCCTTGCTCTTGAGAAGATTCTTTCACACCCGTACACATTGCCCACACTTCGTGGGACATTGGATACACACACTTACACCACATTTAAAATTTTTGTGATGACACTTAAGATGTTTAAATGCCACCAAAACACAGTTTTTCCAGCCTCAGAGATTCATGGGGTAATCTTCCTAAAGGCACAACAGGAATAATAAACCTCCTGCAAACAACACAGTCACTGAGCAGACGGGTACAGAAGATGGCAACACTCCTCAGGTACCTGTGCATTTCAGGGCATGTACCAAACTCTGCTCTTCTTTTTCTTCCAGAGAGAACCCGTGCTCCGTTTCAAGGAAGTTAAGGGTGAGCTAAAATGCTTTAGAAAGCCTCTAAGGGACCTCTTGCAGTTGAGCTCTGCAATACCCCTTTGATCTGCATGTCATCCTGCTGGCTGTTTTTCAAGGTCGGATTTGTCCCTCAGGCTGGTCCCAAGAGGTGGCTCCTCGCCTGGGGTGGAACTGACATTCTGCAGCTCAGCCTCTGCAAGCACAGAAAAGAAAGAGGTGGTACTGCAGCCTTGTGGCTTGTCTGTAGCATAAGGAAATGGGAATTCCCTGTCTGTCCCAGCCTGGTCACATCTGGAGCCTTGTAGCTGACCAAGCTCGGCCGTGTCTCGAGACACTCCTTGAGGGTATGAACATCTTGGCTTCATTGGCTGCTGGGCTCCAGAAACACACAGGCTGCAAGAACAGGTCTGGGGTGTGGAAATACTTTGCAGAAGGGACATTGCCAGAGACTTTGGGGGAATGATTTAGAGGATTTTCTTTGCTCCCCAGTTCCCTGAGCACATTACCACATATAGTAGCCTCCACGCAAGTAAAGGCGACTCATCCTAGTGATTCCTATGGGATAGCACTGTCTGAACCAGTCTGTCACCTACAACAAGTTCTTATGGACACAATTCAAAGCCCAGTAAAGATTCCTGAAGTCTTTGTGGGTTTATACCCATACTCCATGAGAAACTTGATTTTATAAGTAAATTACACAGTTTAATCTCCTACACTAGCACAAAAGCAACTTGTTATTTGCCAACCAGATAAGAGGAATATTTCTGTGCCCTTTACCATGTCTTCATAAAGAGGACACTACAGTAGGAGATCGCCTTTATGTGTGTATAATGTCCCGCAGATTGGAAATCTTCCAACCTACATTGTAGAGGGTTTTTTTAATAAAAGAAGATGTGGCCCAGAGGTACAGTCAAGCATTCTGAGGGACTGAGGTAATGTGCTGTTCTCAGCGATCCTTATTAGTTCAGCTGGGGAGAGAGGAGGCAGCTGAGGGGACACCTCCACATGACTGAGCCAGCCTGAGACTGTTCCTACGAGGACGTGAACAGCATCACCAGATCAAAAGGACTTTAACTATGCCTTATAGATGTGCAAGGGCTGCAGGGGAGGGTTAATTGGCAACAAGGCAAATAGCTCCCAATACAAAACCAGCTATTCAGATATCTGCTGAACTCTGAAAAGGCAGCTGGGGAGACAGGTGGGGAAGAAAAACAGTTTTAGCAAAAGTCTGTGTTTCCAAGGGAAAAACAGCACCCAATTATTGGGTATTGCTGCTGCATGGGGGAAATCTGAGCAGTGACCCAAACTCCCTTCTGCCCATCTCTGGAATGAAAAGGCTTTTGCTGCAAGGAAATACCAAGATGTCTTTTCACACTGCCTGACCCTCAAACATTGGTAGAAGACATAAGAACCATTTCAAGTAAAACTTCTCCTTTAAAAAGACATTTATATTGTTGTTTCTGACTTGGGCATAATGATTTCAGTCAATGTGAATTTACTTCCATCTAAGCTGTGTTTGTTCTCGAACTTTTTGCTATTAACTCGCACACATGTTCAGTATACAGAGCAAACACTTTGGTGTGAAACAACACCATACACAATGAGTCATCTGTGCTCTGGTCCACAGCCATCCCACAGAGAGCTGGGGCTGTCAGTAACTCTGTCATTTGCAGACATAGCTACAAACACTCAAAACCAGACAGTTATCTTGTATAACACCTTATGGAGAATCTGCCTTAAGAAAACAGGAGCCATGTTAATGTATTTTTGGAAGAGCTAGAATAGAAAGATAGATTATTTGGTAAAGAAGGTGGTTTTGGACAAGTCTTGTCTACACTGATGCATCTAAACAAGATGATTTTAAAAATAATTATAAATTAACCTTTGACTTACAAAAGAACCTGTCCTGGTTTCTATGGTGATATGCAGCTTTCATCAAGCATTAGCTTCAAGTGTACAGAAAAAAATACATTTACTCATACTGGGGAATAGCACTAAATAAATTAACAGTGTTAGCTCCAGGTATCCTGATGACACAGACAGGTGAAAAGGGGAAGAAAGGGTTGGAGAGGGGCACAGGAAGGCAGGGAACAGCAGAGAAGATGGCAGAAGAGAAGGGAAAGGGAGTTTGGGGTATGGCCTAAAGTTATGGTTTTATAACACAGGAGAGATCAGAGCAGAGGAGGTGAAGATGGACGGAGAAGGACAAAAAAGAGATGAGAGCAGTGTGTAGAGATGGACAGGCAGTGAACAAGGGGCCAAAAGGTGTGCAAAAGGGACAAAGAAGGACAGGAAAAGTCAAAGAATGTCAAAAAAGGGCAAAACAGGGCAGAGGTGGGGTGAGTGCTGCAGAGAAGAGCAAAGAAGCGCAAAAAATTGGCAAAGGAGTAGAAAAGGAAGAGAATGGCAGAAAATCAGAGAAGAGTGGAGATGGGCAGAGGTCAAAGAAGGGCAGAGAAAACAACAGAAGTACAGAGAAGGTCAGAGAAGTTCAAAGAACGTCAGATAAGGTTAGAGAGAGCTGGGCACATGGAACAGAATAGAGGAGAAGAGGGGTGGGGAAGAAGGACAAAGGATCAGGAAAAAAGAGAAGGTCAGAGAAGGCTGAAGAAGGGCAGAGATGGGCAGGCAGAGAGGAAGGAACAGGAGAGAAGATGGGAGGAGAAGAAAGACCAATGAGAAGAAGGGCAGAGACAGGAGGCAGGCAGAGGAGGAGGAAGAAGGAAAACAAAGAAGAAAGAGAAGAAGGGAAGAGAAGGAAGGGCAAAGGAAATGGGCAGAGACAGATGGGCACAAAGGGGTGGAATGGGGACTGAGAAAGGCAGAGAAGGGCAAAGGAGGAAGCTGAAGAATGACTCAAAGTGAAGAACTCTGAAAGATTGTAAATTCACTATACCAATATTGACACTAAGGCTGTACTAAGGAAATTCATCCTGTGATTGATAAGAATTGCTTAAGGATCCATGATAAACAGAGTGAACCTCACTTCCATCAATAATATACACACACATACCTATATCTAAATCTACGTCTATGCATTTTTCAATCGGAATGGGAAACGTGGGAGTTTTGCTCTCCACTTTCCCTACTCCATTCCTTCTGAACTGGGAACAGAGAATTCAGATTCTACTCAGCCCTGTCACTGCAAACAATTTCCAAACCATCTGCTATCTAATAAAACAACTCGTCTAGACAAACCCCAAGCCAGGCAACAAATCTGATATTGTACTTGAAGTCATCATATGTATTAACAACCTGCCATTGCTAACCTGTCAAACTTCTTCACTGGGAAAAGGACTCACATTTACAATCTCAGGCAGAAGGACTGGAAATGGGAAAGATTTTTTCCATTGTTAGGTACAGGAAAGCTGCTTAGAAGATGGGACAGGATCCAGTCAGCCCAGCCTGAGCACCGTTTACACCCACGTGGTCCATGCCTGCGAAAGCAGTGAGCAGTGGAGAGAGGCGAAGTGCTTTTGAAGGGACCCGTCTGCTCACACTGGAGCTCCTGAAGCAGGTTTGGAGCTGGTCACGGAGCTGGGGGCCCATCAGCCTTGCCTACTCCAATAAGATGGAGAGTCCAGTGTATTCAGGATTTGCTAGGAAACAGCTTTTGATTCACTACCTCTGAGACGGTGGAAATAGATCCCAGGTTTACTGAACTCAGTCTCACTTGTGAGAAATAGATTAACAATATTGACTGTCTCCAATGACATCAAAAATAAGCTTTGTGTTGTGTGAGCTAAGAGGTTATCTTTCCTGTTCCACTTGTGTTTTTTTTTTCTCAGAGCTGATTTGAAAAGAAAGTTCTCGTCTTGGTGATAGAGCTCTTAAATACTCAGAAGCACTGACCAAACCTGGCTCCAGTTTCTGAGCATTGCACTGTGCAATTCAGAGCCTAGGTCAGAGGGCAGCAGTGCTTCCAGGGTAGGGCCACAGGGGCAAGAGATAAGCTTAGTTCCAGCAGCTTTAGAGAAGAGGTTTTGAAGCTCTTTTTTTTTTTTGGTCAGGAAACCAGGGAAATCAAGTCATGGAAGTATGCACACTTTTAAAAGGCTTTTCTGAATCTTACTTTATTCTGTTCAGAAAGAGTCAGTCAGGAGATAAAAAAGGCAAGAAATAAAAAGCATAGTGCTATAACACTTAGATGTGGGTTACTTGTCTGGAAGCTCTTATTCCCTAGTCTTTATCAATTTGGTCCAACAGAGCTACATCCAGAAAGAAAACGTCTCTGGCAGGGTTTGACCCAACACCTTCCTTAAGGCTTCCATCACTCAAGCTGAGCAGCCACAGAAATTAAATTAAGAGGAATTAGGCATCTATTTTCAGTGAGACCTTTTGCCTAGCCTACAGTGCCGCTCTCCCTGAGGATGCCATATTATGTCTGATCAATGGAATGGGGTTTATCTACCCAGGGTTTTCTCAAACACACAAGTCCAAAACTCCCTCTCACACGATGGCTGTGAAGGCAACAAGGGAGGGTTCATGAGAGGGAGAGAAGTTGGTCAAATCTCTTTCGGGTGCATTTGATCTGAGCAGTGGCCAAGTCCCACAGTATGCCCAGAAAGTGCCTGGCAGTTTCAATGAGCAATCTATCCCACAAAAGTTCTGGTACCAAGTGGGTGAGTTTTCTTCCCACAAGAGAGCAAAGAGGGATATACTGAGTAGGGACTGGTGCCCTCTGATATGGGAGCAGTGTGTGCCTCTGGCATGCTCTGAAACACACTTGGGTCCTGCCCTGAAACATAGACAAACACTGACAAAGAACGATTATTCAAGGTGCAGACCATCAACTTCACCACTCGGAAAAACCTGTGACCATCATTCTAAGCACTGAGCTGAGTTTGAGCTGCAGCTCTTGCCAGTGAAATTGAGCTTGATTTTAAGAAAAATCATGGTGAATTTGTAGATAGAAATTGGGAACGGGACAAGTGTAGTGAAGTGAGGAGTTATCACCCTGAGTTATCACTCTAATGAGATAATAAAAGAAAGTTTATGATCCTCAGGGGTTAAAGAAGGAATCACACAGCTGTACCCACCAGCAGCATCTCCTTTGCAGTAGGCATGGATGTGTTATGATCATGATGGATTGAGTCATTAGATGTTTTGATATTCTTTCATGATATAGCATTGCTGCTCATTAAACCAAGCCTAGATGAAGGAAAGGCATCAGGAAATGGAAAAAAAAAGAGCTAGTAATTAAATCTTGCTGGGTTTGGTAACTGGAATTAGAATGAAACAATCGACTGTTTGGAAATGGATTCTGCAGTAGCTGGATGACAAATTGCAGGACATCCATGTCACCTTTAGCAGCATGGGCACACTTAAAAACCTATTTAAATTCTAAGAATTATACCTATATTGATTAGGAATTAGAGTCAATTTAGCAGTTTCCTTGTAGTGAAGTGGAAGTAAGCTGTTAATTTAAACTGTGGTAAGTGTTATAAACACATTCAATTTTGATCAAACTGTTACAGATGTAAACATATAATTATAATGAAATTTAAGTACTAGCAAGAACTGTGGTACAAAGTTCTGGCCAGATCTCAGTGATACCAAGATAATAGATAGAAGTGCAAAAAGTATTGATCTTATGTGACTAATAGGCTGCTTAATATAGGGAGAAGGACTTACACAGCGAAGAACTGAAGACTAAAAAAAAATTAATAGCAAACCTGAAGTGCTGCTTCAGTGCATGCTTGAAATATCAGAAGATGTTGGAAAAGCTCATTTACAAATTAATATTCCTTTCATATTTATGAAGTATGAGAATCTAGGGTACTATATCTGGTATTGGTATGTAGAACATTGTAATGATATAAATTAGACATAACTATATTGTGAGGGTTATACACATATCTGAATATAAAGTAAGAATGTAATTCTGTTCAGAGAGAGCAAAAAATATGTTTTTTCTTTCCTTTTTCAGTTAACACCATAAATCATGTGTTTATGACCTTCTATTTTTCCATTTGTAAGTTGGAGCTAATATTGCTGTGACATTTAAAAGGACTGTTCTGAGAAAAGAGTCATAAAAATAACAGAGAATTCAGCTATTGGAGCACTGATTACCATCTTAATTATGCATTTTTTCTCATTACGTCTGATAGGATGGAAACACTTGCTGTTTATTTTCCATCTGTGAAAGATATGCCCAGCTCAAATTCAGATTTCTGCCCTGGGACAAATGCTTCCAGCCTGTACATCCAGCAAGTGAGAGGTGAGGGGACCCTTAACCACTTGTAAATACTGATAAATGCTCTCCCAGCTTTCACAATGCCGGGTATGACCCAGCTGCAAGTCACTCAGCCACAGCAAGACAATAACTGTGCTCAGAGGAAGCCATCAAAGACTTCCAAAAGAAACCTGCTCTGAGATGAAAGAGAAAATTATTGCGGTAATCAACTCTGCTAAGAGAAAAGGAAAGCTGCTTCTCTTTGGGAAAATTTCCAGTGTTGAAGAAAGGGGGGGAGAAGGCGAGGAGGGAAGATGATAAGGTTTCACACGTTCAACTGATTGTTCACATCTAACAAAAATAGCCCCAGCCTGTTCCCATTGTCCTGCAGCTGCTGGCTTCATCACACTCATTGTGCATTTCCTCATGGCTGAGCAGTGCAGTTGCCCAGTTTCCTCTCCTTCATTTCCTAGCAAGATCTGCGATGAACTGTAGGAAAAGTCAGCAGCCCTTCAAAACAATGCCTTTCAGGTTTCCCTGGGTCCATCCATGAACCCAGGCTACTGTCTTAGAGCAAAGCAAAGCAACTTCAGACAAGTCCCAGTGCAGGTACCTACCTGGATCCTGTCCTGAATAAGGATCCTGTCACTTGCATATTTTTAATCTTTATTTCATTCCTAGGGCACATTTGCATTTATGCGAACTTCAAGCTTGCTCATAAAGTGACAGGAGAAGCTTCCTGCACTTGAGGCCAAAACATCTTGGGAAAAGAATGTGCACAAAGATGTGAACATTGTGTTTAAAAGGTCTCCCTTCCCTTTGTTTATTTAACAGCCAGTATTAATTCTTCAAGGAGTCATTCCTGTATATGGAGACAGGTTTCAGATATAGAGCAAGATGTGGGAGGTGTTCCTCCTCATTCCTTCAGTGGTCTTGGAGCCATTTAAGCTGAAATATCAAATTCACCTGGTATGGCCAGATTGGTCACAATTCTGCTCAGCCCTTGTGGAAATAAGCTATAGAAATCAAATTGCCATTCCCAAGAAAGGTGTTTTTTGTGTACAGAAATTAAACATCAGGGCATCATAACTGAACACCACAAGATTGAAAGGTTGAAATCGTTCCTGCAAATATTTTAGAGTCTATTAAACCCTCTTCAGCTGAATTTCTCTCTGCCTTTCATTCTATCCCCAGGAAATTAAACAACACTTTTCTATAAAGAATTTACAGAGACCAGTATTTTGCATCTATACCCTCCTTCCAGCATGGATACCAAACGCAAGCTCCTTTTCACACCATGTGACTCCTCTTTTTCTCTAAGAAATGTTTTCTTCATTAAGAAGTTCCATGTACACAGAAATAATATCAAGTGTTTCAAATAAAACCAGCTGAAGGAAAGAATTCCTCTTTCACAGAACCACAGAATGGCTTGGGTTGGAAGGGACCTTAAAGACCACCCAGTTCCCACCCCCCTGCCACGGGCAGGGACACCTTCCACTGGGCCAGGCTGCTCAAAGCCCCATCCAACCTGGCCTTGGACACTGCCAGGGATGGGGAACCTACAACTGCTCTGGGCAACCTGTGCCAGCGTCTCACCTCCCCTGCAGTAAAGAATTTCTTCCTAATGTCTAATCTAAACCTGCTCTCTTGGTTGACTCCATTCCCCCTTGTCCTATCACTATCCTATCACTACACGCCCTCGTAAGAAGTCCCTCTCAAGCTTTCCTGCAGGCCCCCTGAAAGGACACCATAAGGCCACCCCAGACTCTTCCCTTTTCCAGGCTTTCGGTCAGTGCTTTGTTGTTATTCTTTACTATTTGCCAATACCTTAAGTGTTCTGGATTAAATCATCTTGAACAAAATCCTGTAGGTGAAACAGAATTAACTTCTGGTGAGAAGTGCTGGAGAAAAGGTCCAGACAGCTACAGACCAATCTCAAGGCTATTGTGAAGTTCCCTGCCCTTATATTTCATCAAGAAATGGCCCCCCAAGTGCAAATTTCTGACACACAGGTGCAGGTGAGCCTTGCAAAAAGCTGGAAGGAAAGAAGTTGCTTGGGAATAATTGTCAAAAGGGAAGAGCACCTGTGAAAATACCCTCAGTGAAAAAACAGTTTTCCATCCCCGCTCCTCCCTCAGGAATCTGTACGCTTCCTGGATGAGGGACTTGTTAGCCCTGGAAATCCAGCCAGATAAGCTACACTTTGGTTCACCTTATTTGCTGCCAGATCTTCAGTCTCAAAAACACTCAGTCCTCAACAATTCTTAATCCAAATGTCAGCCTTCTCCTCTTTCCTCTGCTCAAATATTTTGCATAGCTTGGAGCAAGGAAAACCTTTGCAGGCATTTTCAGAGCTGCTCACAGCCCTTGCTGCAGACCCTTCCTGCTTACACTCAACCCTTGAAACTTTATTTGAACTCTTTAACAGGGACTTAATGACACATCAAACCTTTAAGAAAAACTGAGAGGGTGAATAAGTGCTTTTCTGTGTTTCAAATTAAAAAAGAAGAAGGGATAATATAACGACCAGTCTGTGAATTATCCATGACTGCAGGCAACACCTCACACAAAGCTCATTCAAGTACCTGAAACCTACAAACTAATCAGGGTCTTAAAATTGCTCATAGGCTCTATTCAGAGCCTCTTCTTACTGTAGTTTGACCTAAATTCTCTAACAGTCACCAAAAAACCCCCATTTGACTGGAGAGAACATAAAATAAGCTCACTTCAAATGCTGCTACTAATGCTCTGGCATGGATTTTAGCAGCTTTTCTAATACTTTAGTTCAACATCACAGCAATCATTCTCCCTGTATTAAGTCCCTTGAATTTGTATTCCAAAGGAAAGATGAAATTAAGAAAAAGAAGAAAAAGCATTAATTAGACAACAACAGGAGAAAAACCCCAATGAAGCAGTTACCTCATCAGCTATATGGTTGTTTCAAACACGCAATACTTCATTAAGTTGAACTAAGACCACTAGAGATCAATTAATATTGATTAAATATGAGGAAAAAAAAGAGATGACATTAAATAAATGTCAGGTTGATTCCTGCAGCATAAAAAGTGAACCGTGCTGACTGTTTAGGCAAGGCATTTTCTTTTGAGTTTGTCTAAGCCTAGTTAAAGAAGGAAGCAAATTTGTTCAATAAACAATCCCTATTGATCTCGGAAGATGTGGGTATAAGAGCAAAGAACAGGTGTGCAAATGGATAGAGACTGTGGTTATGTCCTGATGTGCATGGAGAAACACCATCCAGAGAAGTAATTCAGTATGATCTCCTCCTAATCACTTCATTCTCTGATATTTCTTGGACAAAATTATGCATTTGCTGTCCCTAAAAATCTCTAAATCCTTACAGATATTTTTCATTGCTATGGTAACTGTTTAGAGAGGAGCTGGTGATACAATCAGAGACAACCACCACTAGACAAACGAAATCAATCATTGTTTTATTAGTTTTATTGGCTCCTTCATGCTGACACACAGAGCTAAAATTGGAAAACAGAGTCTGCTTGCTCCCTGGCCTGAGGAAGTTTGCACCTCAAGTTGGACAGGCTGTCTAATGAGAGGAGCTGGGCTTTATATCCCACCAAAACCAGTCACATCAACTGTGTAAAAATATTGAGTCCTCCAACAGAGCACAATTCATTTAGTTTTCCTACTACATCTTACTCCTCAGGCATGCCAAGGCAAGCCTTCAGAGGGCTGTGCTTGAGATGCCCAGCTAACTCTGCCTGAGCTGAGCCAAGAACTGGAAGCAAGCCTTGTGCAAGGAGAGGTTCACATCTGGGCACGTGCACAGCTGCTGCATTTTAGCACTTCGTGCTTATGCCTCCACCAGGCTTAGCAAACTAAGTAGGGAAGCTCCAGAATGAGTTTTGAGGAAGACATCCCTTTTTCATGCTTACAGCTTTGTAATTACAAAAGTCTTTGGAGATCACAAATGTGGCTTTAAAATTTCTTAGGCTGACAGGAGATTTGAATGACACACTTCTAGTACATCCAAAATGCCTTCAAGCTAGAGTTCCCACAAGCCCCCCTCATATTTTCCAAGAAAAGAAAAGCCCTCTCTGCTTTCTGACAGACCCGGAGGGGAAAAGCCTCATCCTCAGGAGAGGCAGGCCTCACAGCCCTGAGAAGACACCATGGAAGCAAGAGTGATACCAGATATTAAAAACATACATTTGTTTTTCCCAAGGACTACTCTGTATGGTGTTACTGTAATATTTTCCATCAGAACCGAAACTCAGGCATGCTGCCATCTGATTGTTCACTTCTTACTTTAATTCTCCAATTTGTTCCTTTCCTTGCTTGCATATATGAGAGTTTTAAAATAATTTTGCAATTTTTAAACAGGATGCCTCCTGATGTCTTACAGAGTAGCACCATCCATGGATCAGAGTCTGAGAAATACCTTGAGTAGGATTCCCTACTCTGATATCTGTTTATTCATACCAAGATGAAAAGCACTTAGCCTGTCCCAGATATCTAGGAGTCATGCACTGTGGTGCCTGAAGGCATTTAGGCTGGTTTTTGCTTGAGCTCTACAACCATCATAGAAGAGTTTTTCAGCCCAAAACCCACACCAGTATTACTTCTGCCACCCCCAGGAGCACCAGAACTTTCTCAGGCATATTTTGGAAGGAATAAGTATGTCTGACTGGATAACAGTTTGATGATGTTTTGAAATACTATAAATGCATTAAGGAGCCCCGCCACTGATACTCTCCTTGCCAGCAGCTACTCATTTTTGCATATCCTATGATAACTCATAAAACTGCGCTGCCATTTTGAGACTGAATAGAGAATTTTGGCTAGAGACAGGCTGTCTCCCATTCTTCTGCAGGCAGTTAAATAAAGCTAAAACACACATGTAGATCATTTTTGAAGATTTACACAACTGCAGTCATACTCTGTATAAACAGAGAGCTTTTACCAGCCAGTTTTCTGTTTGGGTCTGCTGCAGATCCCTGCAATTATCAGTGCCACCTCCTGGTACAGAAACATACTGAGATCCAGCCACTCGGGAATGGTAGGAGGAAGAAATACAAAATATCCCAACCCCCTCTTCCTGCTTAATATTTGTTGTTCTCTACAGCCTTTTAAAAACAGCTATGTATCCTACAGATAATCAAAAAGTTAAATATTTTTGTAGCTATACGTATTGAATGAAAGGGCAGGGGAGCTGTCGAAGGCAAGAGGTTACTATGGATTTCCCTTTCCAGGATATCCATAACAAAGCTGAACCCAAAACAGATACGTGTATATATATGCTCATCAAACCAGCTGAAACTGAACAAGAGAAAGCTTGGGAGTTTAAAGTTTTATTCAGAAATGTCTGCATTCATTTCAAGACTGCGGAAATAATTCTTGCAGCATTTATGGACCTTGGGTACAAAACCTGAGATTTTGACTGAAGATTTGAAACCTGGAGGGATTTCATGTCCCCACATCTTAGGTATAGAATTTCCCCTGAATTATCCAGGCAAAGGAAAGTGAGAGAGGTAAGACTAAAGGTCAGGACACAGTTGCTGGCAGGAGGCAGCAGAACAGGACTCTACTCAGATCTTTGCCAATTTACTTTCTAAAAATGACCAAGATGTGCCTTTTCTTACCACAGCAAGTCAGATGTTTTCCTTAGCTCCCACCTACTTCAGTAACCTAATCCTCAAGCAAAACACCTTCAGCATTATTCCTCAGTGCCCCCATGGGATGGGTCACACTTTTACCAGCCTATTTACAAGAAACCAACTCCCAAAAAGGCAGGTGAAGAGGAAACATATATCCAATGAAAGCAAACATTCCCAAAAGTTGAAGCACAGGATCTATTTTTTCAGCGATACTTCCCATCCCTTTCCTGTCTGTCTCACTCAGAGCCTCAGAGCAAGAGAAATCACAGCCTCAGGTTTGGAAAAGCAGCAGTCCTCTCCTTGTGCCCCCAGTAGTAAACACGTTTTTGCTGATGCTGGGGTACCACAAAGGCCTAGAAGGCAGCAGAGCAGCCAGCCTCTCACTCCAGGAGAGGGCAGTGGAACACGGTTTAAATTGGCCAGGAAAGGGCAAATGCACCATGAGCTGCGCAGCAACGCCTGCTTAGTCAACCCAAACGCTGACCTTGGTGGCAAATTCAACAGGAGGAGTCGTGAGTGGGGTTTCACGTGTCACCAGCTCCATAAATTGAACTGGGTCACTATTTCCTAGGAAAAAAATTATGCAACCACTTGTTCGCTCCCTGTCCATGGAGAGGAAAAAATGTCATTAGGAGGCAGTGTTTTCTTGTGCTTAGGTTAATAGGTCTCATTTGTTCTGCCAGTGTGGAGGGAGGCAGAACCAATGGAAGAACTTGTAATTCTCTTTTCTAATTAAGATAATGTGCCACACCGGCCGTCAATCATATTTTTGGATGCTGCAGTGTCCATGACACATCTCGGAGAGACCGCAGCTGTGATTGAACGTTTTTGATAACCCATAAATATAACATTAGTTGCCTCAGTTAGGTTTCTGATAACATCATTCATTTCAGATCATTCAATTAGTGTAGACGAAAGGGCTCTTTCCAGGAGACATAATGTCATTGTCTCTGGAAAGGAACGTACTTCCCAATCACTGTTTATCACTCCGTAATTACAGTGCTGTAGCAGCCATGCTCTGTATTACAAGGAGTCCTTTTTGTGCCCAAGGATCCAACAGTTCTTTGTTTTAATTTATTTTCCTCTTAAATGCCTCTTGCTATTTAAGCAATAATTCCCTGTAAATCAATTGTTAGCAGCAGTTAATAACTGGTTGGTTAATTAATAGCTGAAAGCAAATCTGAGGGTGTTTGCCACTCTAACAAACCAGCAGACATTAACTGTGGGGTTATTGCTCACATACCCTATAATCAAGGACTTCTCACAGCCTATGTAACATTTAAAGAAGAGACCCTCTGGGCTGCAATAGGTGGTGGCATTAGGGGTGTCTATGTTCTGCTGGAGAGCTGCATTAAGATGTTTTTAATGCAACAGCCTGCTCTGCTGCTCTCTCCAAGGGACAGATTCTCAGATAATCTTTTTCACAACATTGTCAATTAATATTTATATAAGCCTGTTTTGTCTCTTATCTTCCACGAAATAAGGTTTGGAGTGATGCTGCCATGGAGAAGGAAGGAGAGTCTAAAGCAGGCAGTAATTGATGTTCACAAAGAGGGTATGTGTAATGGACCAGCTGGCTTACTATGAACTAAAACACTGCAGTACCTTCAATACAGAGGATGGTAATGGAGAATAAATGTTGACATTTACATGGTGAGCAATGCAAGACCATCAAATCAAACAATTTCTGGCATATAGTCAAAGCAACATTTAAATGGAAACTTGAGAGATAAGAACATTTTAACGTATTTTTTTCTGAGTAGAAATGTGCAGCTGTAGGAGAAACTGCATGGCATGAGTTCCCCACACTGACACAAAGCCAGGAGTTCCCAACAGGGACAGTCTGACTTGTCCTAAGGAAAAGAAAAAAATCCAGCAGCAAGGAGCATCCTTGCATGACTGCACCCTGACATTAAATGGTAAATCCAGACATCTTCTACTTCCTATTCTCTCTACAACCAAAAAGAACAATTGCTCGCTGTTTCATTCACAGCCCCCAGCTCTACACTGGACATCTGCTGCCATGTTACTGTCAGCCTTCCCTTTTCCAAAGTGAACAAACCCAATTCCCTCGGCATCTCTTCACAGTTTGTGCTTCTCACTGCCCTATGTTCTGTCTGATTTCCCTGGATTTTTTTGTCCTTCTCTTCATCTGCAGGGAAAGGAAGCACCTGGCTGCAGTACCCCAGGTGAAGTGAAGAGAAGAAAATAAATATTGGTTGTATCTCAAGGATGATGATCCTGAACCATAACCCTGATTGTTTAATTCATGATTCCCTTCAATGCTCAAGTCTTCTACAAATATGCTGCTGCCTGGCTACTTCCCCACCTCTCACCCACCCCTATGTATCTACACCTCTCTTTCCCAACCACAGCACTTTGGACTGTTGCTGAAGGAATTTCATTTAAATATTTGGGAGTAGTTTCTCCAAACTGTGAAGATAATTTCAAATTCAGATCCTGACCTCCTAGGAGTTCTGTCATCTCTTAATTTTGACATCCACAGGTTGACTTTGCTTGCTTGTTGTTCAGTTGTCAATAAAAAACTATTTAAAAGAATTGAGTATAAGGAAACTGCTGAATGACCTTCTTGAAATATCTTCCCTGACAGTGATCCAGTGATAGCTGTTGCTGGGGAGCTATTTTTCAACAGGCTCTGCACCTACCCCATTGTAATTATATCAATACCATATTCTTTAGTCTGTCATATATGTCAAAAAGCATTACTAAAAATCAAGCACCAGCGCATTTGCTGCTTCCTCTTTATTCATAGACATGCTACTGTGACAAAGAAGGAAATTAGATTGATTTGACATCAAACGTTCTTGACAAGCCTATGTTTTCTTGTACCAGCTGGCTACTTCCAAATTGATTGTTTAATGATTTGTTCCTGAATCTTTCAAGGACTTAAGTTAGATTGACAGATCTGTAATTCCCTGGGTCCTCCTTTCCCCTCTCTTTAAAATATAATACACTGTGTTTGCCCTTCTCTTGTCTTCAGGGACCTCCTCTCTCCTCTGTGAGTTCTTAAAGATAATCACTAATGGCTCAGCAATTGCTTCAGACAGCACCTTAAGTACTCTGGGGTGAATTTCATCAGGCCCTGCTGACTGGAGTACATTTATCTTATCTAAATATTCTTTAATCTAGTCTCCTCCTCTCCTAGTCTCTATTTCTGCCGTCTTGTAAAAAGTAAGTTTAAACAACTGGTTGTATACCCTGCTGACTGATACACTTCATAATTCAAAGCAATTCAACATTCTTCAGCACATTTTAATTTTTTAATATTTACCAAGCTTTAAATTTCCATTCTCCACATTACCAATTCTAAAAACCCAAACTCATCAACCCCTATTCACTGGATGCTAAACTGTCACACCACTCTTAAGGATGGATTCATTGCTGAGGATAGAGCAGAAGGAGGAGATGTGACTAAAACATTTTGTTTTGTCATACAGAATTTTAACATTCACTGACAGACCTTTGCTGATTGCAACAACAGGTTCCCATTTCTGCCCAAGCTGTTCCTGAAATATAACTGGCACCTTCACATCTGAGAGTGCACCTGCAGCAGTGTCCATGGGATGAGCACTCTCTGTAATGGACAACTATGATATTTTAAATTTGTGAAACTGCTAGGGCTGTTGTCTGGATTTGCTCTAAATTACAAATATTAAGGCCATGTGTTGTTTGAGGTTTTTTAAATTAAACAGGAAAATCTGCCGAAAGTCATGGTGGGTTTTCCATGTAAGTATTACATGGAGATCTACTTCCTGTGCTCTATCAGACACTTGATGCTATAGGACTCAGTGGGAAAATAATTCAGGTTTCCACCGTTGATAGCCATGCAGAGCAATCTTTATTGCCATATTTAATAAAATCTTCTTTTGTCCACCTTTCCCTTCAGTAGTTCACTGTCATTACAGACCTGAGTGACAGTGTTTGCATACCAAGGCTCTCTCTAAAGCAGGGCATTTGTACACTCAACACTCTCAAGTCTGTTTTCACTAGCAGTTCAAGGGCTTTCTGCCAGAATAAAGGATATTTCATAAGAGAAATTAACTTTTTAGAGATCTGTCGGCTTAAGTCCCATCCCATTCCTTACAAGTCAAAATCATTGCAAAAAGTCAGCTTTTAAATGAAAAGCACTTGGCTCGAGTGAGTTTGTTGACAAGCTAGCCATCAAAGGAGGAGGAGGAGGAAGAAACTGGAGAACCACTGAAGACATTCACTTGTCCTCTCCACACGGCTGAGTCTTGCAATGCACATTTTATATTTGACCCTGCAAAGCCTGGATGACCAGGCAGCTTTTTTTTGTGCCTTGAAACCCTGATCAAACTCTCATTTGAGAATTTACTCACAGTGACCCTGATCCATGTGACTCATCTGCAAACATCCTCTTTACCTGCTGCTGCATGTGAAGAGTATGCGAGAGTGCCAGCTGGGAGAGGGTACAGGGTTGCTCACTTCCCTGCCTTCTCTGTGTCTAGAGGAACACAAGAGATTTGTCCTGAAGCACTCCTATTTCTTAGTTTTATCTTAGTGTGGTTCAGACTGTAAACTCAGTGTTCAGCTATGCCAAAGTCTGAATTTTAATGTATCCCTACCAGCAGCTGCTGTGTGTTTCCAAAACAAGGCAGCCATAAAAATCTAGGATAAAGTTTGTGCCGGCTCAGAATAAGCATTTTTGTTTGAAGGGATGTGTCTCTGGGAATGCATATTTGGAGGAAACAGGTAAAACAAAAACTTGCTCCTGCTTCCACAAAGATTTTCCTTTACAGAAAGAATGACATGACATTTGAGGTAAGGGCTGGTTTGAGAATTTTTTATCAAAAACTTTTCATCAAAAAAGAAAGCAGGACAAGTCGAAACTGACTCTTTTTGCAGTAATATGTTGGTTTTGATGATACTCACTGGCAACACTGCTCAAGTCTAGGACAGAAATTATATGATATTCAAGAAGGGGAGAGGCAAACCACAGAGGTGGCAATTGCCAGTTGGAAGGGCATTCACCCAAGACACAGGATACTCTCCCGTTTGCACTTCTAATTATCCACATCCTATATGAATACTACCCTGGTGTTCTGTCATCAGACCTGCCTTCCGACAGACACAAGATTTTACAAACTCCCACGAAATAGACTAGTTCGCTGCCTCTTAAATCAAAATAGATTTGGAATTCTCGTGTCCGGGATACTGCCCTTTGGAAAACAACTTCTGAGCGATATTTGAAAGAATTAACTGCCAGATACAACTTTTCCATAATGCCTCAGACTTCCTTTCTCATTTCCTTTTTGGAAACAGTACTGTTGTGTTCCTCAGCTGGGGCTGGTGGCTGTTCTCTGCTACTTGCATGGAATGAGCATCATGTTCACGTCTATTTTCTGAGTTTGGAAAAATCAGATAAAGGGAGCAATTTTCTTCTCATGAATCTTCTAAACCTTATCTGATGTAAAAACATAAACGCTACTTAAATGGCCCTTTTCTCTGAGCTTTACTGCCATCTTCCTTTCTTAACCCATCCTCATTCTTTCCGCTATTTTTTCAGATATTTTATTTTGAAAGACCCTCAGCAGTCTAAAAATGCGCTTTTTTTTTTTAGATTGAAGAATCTGTCCAACCTACACTCAGGTTATTATCTCGAATTTTGCATTTTTATAATATATTTGCATTTTCATGCCTAATTTTAAACTCCTACTTGTAATTTTGACTTTTGTTATAAAATCCTCTTCATAACTCCTTGAGTGAGAAGATGATAAGCAATATAGCCTCCACTGCCATCTTCCTAAAAGTTCAGTAACTCAGCAGGTCAGATTCAGCAGCAAGTTTCACGTTCTGAATTTTCCAGTTCTCCAAGCACTGGAGGAGCCAAGACTATAAATCAGTCTAAGAATTACTTGATAACGACCTATGAAAGATTGGCAGCTTGTTGGTTGACAGGTTGGCCTTTACCAAATGTTGAGTCAGTTTAGAAGCATTCATGAACTTTTCCCCTTGTCTAGGATGGCACTAAACCTTTGAATCGAGGTTTTCCCAGTAAGTATCAGTAACAAAATAAAATAAACCTCACAGAATGAGGAACTTCTCCCTGTTTATTAATATCTTTAGAGAGCAACATTATTTTTGGGAAAATAGTTGTCCATGGGGCTTTGCTCCCCACTGAAGACTCCTTAGACGGGCTCCTTATCTTCTCTGCCTGAATTTGCTCATCAGCAGGAAAAGGTAAAACTTGACTACACTCATTGTCTTGAGTAAACAGCACTGCTTTAGTGATTTTTAATGCTACACTTTTGGTCCTTAGGAATGGTAAATTTTCCACTAGAATAAATTCCCTAATACTGCATGAAGGATTCAGAACTTCCCACTGAGCAGCTCAATAAAAGATTTTTTAAAAAGGAGAGGATTCACTGTTATCTTTATTGGAAGGAAGAAAATATAGCTCTTGGATCAAGCTGCTGTCCATGGCATCCAATTATTTGTTTTCACAGCACAAAAGGGAAAAAAAAAAAAATATTAAAAAGAAAATTAGCTGCATTGATTGCTGGCTAGGGTTTCATTTTGGGTTTCCCCTGGGACTGCAGCATCAGCAGGCATGGTTACTTAGTCATGAATGTGCTGCACAGCAAGAAATCAGATTGCTCCATGTGAGAAGCATGGCTTTTTTCTGGTCTCTCAGTTGTGTGAGGAGGAAATTTAGCTCTCCTTAATCACAGCCTGCCACCACAGAGGACACATAACTCACTGCTCAGCCTTTATAATATGGTTCCCCAAAATGAAAAGAGCCTGTAGATCTTGGCTGTGGGGTATTGGAAATTAGTATTGTTCAAAATAAAATTCTAGCAGATCGCCTTAATATTGCTTTTTAAGTTTGTTTTTTTTTTTGAAATCAGGACATTTTTAACTGTATCTTGATAAAACTCCACCTCTATCTATAATGGGTTCCTGATTACAAAACCCTTATTATAACAGGATCACGTATTTAAGCTGCAATTTTTCTTAGCTTCCCCTTGTGCCAGAAGCCCTACAACAGACAGATAGGGCCCTTTCTCAAGTAGTAATTACACAACAACATAATTAAAAAATACAATATAATAAGTCATTGGGAGGAAAAGAACAATTCTGGGTCAAGCCAGAAGAAAACATTAGAGCAGGTCAGAAAGCCAAAGTTAAATCGCATCCTAGTCCCTGTTTTCAGCTAGAAAATTGGACTAAAAAACCTCTACTCTTTTAAAGCTTACCTCCCCAAAAGTGAGTTCGCTACTATTTGTAAAACATATTTCACTTAGCCACTGATACAGAAAAACAGTGATTGTCAGAACCTAGTGTCCCAAGCTAACCATCAATGATTACAGTGCACCTCGGCAAAAATCTGAAACCCCATGCAAAAGGGAATTTCTATACGTTTGATTAAAATTACTTCAAAATACAATTTCTAATGCAAAATTGACATTTTTTAACATGCTAATTTTGACTGAAGCAGAAACGTTTCGGTTGCGTACTTCGAGGCAAACCAAAATACGTTGCTTTGGCTCAGTGCAGAGTGGAACGGTGTTTCTGCGTGGCCTAACAGTGCCTCCCTGAGCTGTGGTTTCACAGAGTCATAGACTGGCTTGGGCTGCAAGGTACCTTGGAGATCATCCAGTTCCAACCCTGCTGCCATGGGCAGGGACACCTCCCACTAGACCAGGTTGCTCGAAGCCCCACGCAGCCCTGGAAGTCTTCCAGGAACGAGGTATCCATGTACTCTCCCACAGGGAAGCTTTCCAGGCAAAATGTATTTCCCATGGTTCAGCTGATGCCACACATAAAGAACTCTGTGGTAGGCCAGTCATCACCAGGAGGCTTCCCAGTCTCCCAGAAAATGAGGGCACTGGTGAGGAAACAGGATACAGCTAAACCAGCCTGCTACATGCACCACTCTCTTTCAGGATGGACAGGTACAGCACGGTTTGGGGACCTGCAGTAGGGGGACAATGGGAACACAAAACGCATCACCCAGAAGGCACATCTTTGGGGTGGCACAGGTCAATGCTGAACTTGCTCAAAATGCAGTATTTTGTTTCTATGCCACAAACATGAAATTTCAGTCAGTGCTAACCCTAGGGCAAATGAAAAATTTAATTTGCATTTTCCTTTCTGGAAAACCAAAACTCTTCCTTTGTAAAAGTTTGACTGTGAAAGAGCTACATTTCAACATGAAATTCCTAATGAACAGTATTTACAAGCAAATGACAGGACTGCAATGAGCCTAACAGGGGCTACTCAGCTATTAAAACATCCAGTAACAGATTAACAATTTTTGATAATCAGAACAGTAATATCAAATGCAAGAGGGTTAAATAGATGGCAAACTGCAGAGTGGGATGGCATTGGTTCCTAATCCTTTACACAGCTCCTCCAATAAAGATTTTCACCTTTTTGCCATTCCCCTGATATATTAGTTCTCCTTAAACCCTCCCTGATATCCCCAGTGACATCCCACTCCCTGGTTCCTCTTACAAAAGACCTCACAGCCAGCATGCAGAGGCTAGATAACACCATCATCTTCTCTAAGGTAGCCTCCACCCTGCAGTGTGAAGCAGTAATTTTCCACTTTATGAGCTGCACACAGTGCATTGCCTACAGCAGCTTGTTTGAACGCCCTGTCCCTCGGAAGAGAGATGCTCGGGGGTATCTCCTTGTGCCGCACCACCAGTTCCTCCTCCTCCTCGCTTGGCTGAGAGGAGCCAAGGGACCCTCAGAGCAAAAAGGGGAGGCTGCAGTACAGGCACAGCACCACCATGCCTCAGCACCACATTATCCTCCAAACTGAAAGGAAAATAAACACAAGTAGCACAGCACATCTTAATTTTCACTGCTGGTAGTGACAGTTTTACTCAATTTTAGTCAGCTATCAAGTAATCAGAATGAATTAAGCAGCAGAAGGAAGGGCTGTGCCAGGATCTGATAAAGCAGTGGGCACTGGAGTGCTTCAGGGAGTCACTGCACATCTCCCTCTTATAATCATCCCCCCGGGTTCTCCACCACTGCCATCAGACAACATCTCTGAGCAGCTCCAGCACACCAGGAAACCAGCACCTCCTGCCACTCCTACCACCAGATTCCAGAAACAGCTGTCAGTCCATCTTGTCTCTGTGGGATGGTTCCACACACATGCCTGCCTGTCTTTATCTGCTTTGAAGAGCCTAATAAGAAGGCTCGAAATTGTTATTAACTCCCTGCAAGCCCCACTCACACCTTTAACTTAGAGCAGTGCTTGCACTTGGACTGCACTCACGATCCGTCTTGTGTTCCTCCAGCTGAGATGGACACGGTGGGTTGAAAGGTTTCTTTGGAAGGCCAAAGGCAATTTCTCCTTTAGATGTCCCAAGGAAAGCAGAACCCTTGGAGACACTTCGCTCTATGTTTGCAACTTCTCTAAATATTACTATCTGCTTTCAAAGGCTTTGGTCTCAAAGGTCATCTCAGTTGCACCCTTCCCATTGTAGGGATTGGATATTTTTGGCCATAATAAAGAGGGGATTTTTATTATCTCCCTGGGGTCAGAGATCGACTTTCAATCCCCAGTTCTGTGTTTTGCACATTGTGCAAGCCACGAGGGTATTTACGAATGCAAACTCCCAAGGATGTCTTTAGGGCACAAATTAGAACGACTCTGGTGAAATCTCTGACTTCAGCTGTGTTTTACTACTGCCATTAAGCTGTCACCCAGGGGCTGTGATCTGCAGCGATTCCGTATATAACTGCACACACAAGGCAAACCGTTAATGGCTCCTTCCTAAATCCTGACGGTCGAGCACTAAGGAGGCTATGGACACAGCCTCTGTGAATTTAGTCAAGCACAAACCTTCTCTTTACAACACTAATAAATAACTATTACCCTTCGAGACAGGACTGAAGGCACACAATGGAAAACTGTCCTGGCAGGCTAGAAAAGGACATCTAAGGAAAAGCGAGTTTCGGTGCAAGGTGGTCGTTCCTGTGCTACCTTCCCTGATGCAGGGCAATCCTAGCCCACATTAACTCTGGTTAGAACATAGATTTAGCCAGATAATGGTCAAATTTATACTGAAAGGGATGGAAAACACTTCTTCTGTTGCATGAAGAACATGCAAACAGCCTTTAATTATGGAACATTACAAAACTACACTGATCCAAGACCCTAATTATTTTTTTTCTCCAACAGTTATTTGCCTCCTCCTACATGAAACACCCCCACCTCTCGGCAGCTCCTTCTTCAAGCTCTTTGCAACATCTCGAGAAATTCAAATGCCTGCTCTTAGAGGAAAATAGTTTCTAATTAAACATAGAGCGTGGGTGTGAACGAAGCTGGGCCCACTCCTTGCCTCACTGAAGTCAACAGAAAAATGTTTTTCTTTTTTACCACGAGCATCAGCAAAGGCAGGGGTGATGGGTCATTGCTCCCAGGCACAGTCTTGAGGAAACACAGGGTCACTGGTACCGACGACTAACATAGTTTTTCTTTAGGTTTGGTAAAAGAGCCTGAAGTTTCCTAAATTCCAGACTTAGGGTGCAGTCTTGGCTGGAAATGTGTACGCTAGAGATCGGAGCATGCCCAATGGGCAACAGCAAGCCGAGAAGATGGAGTGTTCATGTAAACATTAGCTACTTATAGGTCCACTCCAGATGTGAGCATCAGAGCAGATCATCTTACAAACCTTCCTCTGCACCACATCAGAGCACGATTTTGTGAGTTTTGAATCAAATTTATGTATTTGGGAAATGTTACTTGTCCTTCTCATAGCAAAATAATGTATTGTGCAGACTCAAAATCTACTTACATAATTTTCAAATACATTCTTTCATTGATCTGAGGTCTAAGTTACAAAGAAAATCATCAGTTCATCATTTTTCTTTTTCTATTATAATTCATCCACAGAAACATCCAAAAATTAAAGGGAAGTGTTGGAAGTGCAGACAGACACAAATCTTGCCAGCATCACAATACAATACAGAAAGGCAAAGACAGAACATGGTTTCTTTTCATCTAGGTGGCAATCCTATCAGGCCAGAGTCACTGTAGATGGTGTTCAGGCTCCTGATGATTTGGTCTCTACCTCCCCAGTTCCTCCCTAATCTTCCTCCGCACCACTTACGCAGCTCTCTGCTGCTCGAGCAGCACAACAGCATTTTGAGTAGTGTGGTTACGGGTTACGTTTGGTAGTGACTCCACAGAAAATACCCACTTGGAAAACTGGGGGGGAAAAGAAAAGCTGAAAGTTTTTCCTGACACCAGTAGGACCCCCGTGGTGTGTTTGAGATAATTTAGCTTACAACAGCACAATGGATCCTGGCGGTGTTAGAAGAGAGGTTCTGCCTCTACGCCAGATAACACTCCCGCACCGTGTGCAAGAAAAGCTGAGTGTGCTGACGGATTATAGCACCTCATATTCCATTTAAATTCTCAGTTATGAACACTCCAGTTATTTTTGCAACAGTAGCTGGTAAAGTTAGGGCCTGTGTGAAATAGGAAGAAATGAGAAATTGATTTTATTTCAGTAACACAAAATTACATTTTCCTTGTAGAGCTACTCAGACTCTCAGGGAAAAAAAAAAAAAATCAGTAGCTGATCTCCAGAGGTCCATCCAGCCCTATATGCTCATCAAAGTTCATATTCCTGCAGCTAACGATATATTTTCCTTCAGAGCTTAGCTTGTCTGGAGATGGGAAGAAGAGATCTGGTTTTTTCATTTTGATGAGGCTAGCACTTTTCAAAGTTCACCTATGCATAATCTTGGCAGGGAGACGTGCATCTAGCTGATTTAGAAGACACATTTGTGTCAAAATCCATCTCTCCTGATTTTCACTGAAGTGCTTCGATATGCTATGGTACTCCACAAGATTGAAATAAATGCATTTCATAGCTCTCATCTCCCCCAACTCCCACCTTCCCTATAACTACATTTCCATTCTTTTTTAGCAGAAATACCTGAGGCTGCTTTTGTTTTTCTTAACACTAGATTCAAACTAAGGGTGATTTGAAGACTTCTCTCTTGGACTTGTTTCCCCACAAGTCATAGCTCATAAGCATGGCAGTATCTCTCCTGTATAAGAGTGGCTCCAGGGCTTTTCAGGTGCTGAGTTTCCCAGCAGAAGAGAGTGGTGCCAAGACAATCTTCTCTTGCATTAATTATGCTTCCTCCACCCCACCCCCAAAATGTAAACATGTCACAATTCTTGCTCTGAGATGGGCTTTGGCGGGGGGGGGGCAGGGTGGGGGGAAGAAGTGTTTTTTCTTGTCTGTAACAGACACCATGGCAAGGTTTTTGAATTCTCACAGGATATATTTATACCCTTTAAAAAGTCCTGCAAAAGACTAATCACCTTCAGGAATACCACAAAAATTGTGGCTCCAGCTGTTTTAACTTCCTACTCAGCCTCTTGGAGGAGTGATTAAAGCGAAAGTCTGAAAGATTTAGACGCAAGGCTTAAAGTTATCCCCCCCCCTCAGCTGCATCCCAGCAAACATTGTTTTTCTTGCAGGGAAGGCAGGAGACCAAGCTGTGTGACCACCCTTTAGCCACCCTGGTTCACAGTCCTGCTGTGATGCAGAGCAGTGATCAGTGGTTTCACACTATGTTGTCAGTGTCTGAAATGTGGGAACATTTTCTTCCCCCACCCCTGGGAGAAGAGCACAGTAGGGGCAGAGAAACAGAAGGTGCAAAAGGGAAATCTGCTACAGGTTCTGGCAATACCTTGGGTGGAAAGCGCTAAGCCCTGAACTGCAGGTTGTCATTCTAATAAATAAACAAACCCTTTTCCTTTCTGTCCCCTGTGCAACACGAGGAGACCTCCAGAAGGGCTGTGTGCTGGGGGCAAAGCATCCTCCTACCTCAGGTTCTCAGCAGCCACCAGTGTGGTTGTCAGTGCACTGGGCCCCATTACCTACGCTTAGGTGGCATTTCACACTGACTGCTCAAACACCACAGTATGGAACGTTAATGATTTTCATACTTCTTATTAGAGTAAGCTGAAGGATACAAGTGGAATACAATAAATTTTTTACCCAAAGAATATTTTTTCCATGTGTAAGCGTGAGCCTTTACATACAGCACAGAAATGCTATGATATATAGAAAGGGATAAAGATATTGATAGCAAAAGACAAAAGTTTTTTTATGTTAACTGAACGGCATTATTCCTCAGACTTATTTAAAACTGAACCATTTCCATCTGGCTTAAAGAATCCTCCAATACCATGTTTCTGTATCATGACAGGAAAGATTTGCTGTGCCCCTGGGATAGTAGCTGGACTCCTACAGATGTCATGCAGGAAAGCAGAATAATGAGTGTAATGGGACGAGCAAGAGAGAGAAAAAGAACAGAGGATTCTCCAATCCTTGCCATTTTTTTAAACCTAAATGTGAATTTTACTTATGTAAAAGCATGGAACAGATCTTGTTTCATCTTGGATTGTGGTGACCTTGTCCCAGCAGAACGCCTGGCATTGCCTACTTGCTGTGTTCCATCAGTAAAGGACATAACGAGTATCAGAAATCCTAGGGGATTGAACTTGGGGGTCTGGAGGTTGAAATATCAAAATAATCTTGCCAGTTCAAGAATTTCACATAATGACTAGAGTTGCTGAATTCTTACTCAGCTTAAACTTCAAGGGGATGACTACTGGCTTGCCATGCTAACACCAGCCTTATAGGGTTACAGGCGCACTGCATGGAAAACAGCTCCCCATCCCGTTCCCCATATGTCTGAGCTGCTCCCAACCTGAGATGCAATCTGTCATGCTGATCTGAGAGGAGAAATTTGCCCTGAGCACAGAAGATATTACTTTGTCCTTCAGTAGAAGAAAATTCTTTCCTTTCTGAAGACAGTTGCATTTCCTCAAAAAATGCGGAGATCTGGGGCTGGGATGTTTCGGAGCCTGAGTAATACAGATCTCCCATGCAATAGCATCCAGGCCCCTCGGGCGGTTTTGAAGAGCACAGGCTTTCTGTCAATGCTAGCCCGTAAAAAAGCCACACAATGCGTTTCTGAAGAACATGAGGTTTCTTTGGTCCTGCAGTGAATTTAAAGTGGAAGGGTCTAGGGAAAGGAAAAAATTGACAAAATGGGGGAAGCTTGTCAGCTGTGAGAGTTCTACCTGCAGATGCTTGAGTAACCCTCAGATTAGCTGGATTTCCTAAAAGAAAGGAAAGGCATGGAGGCAGAGAGGCTGTAAGGAACCATCAGAGGTTCCTTACAGCATCCCAAGAAAACACAAGGACATCTTTCACCAGGATGCAGTACTATGTCTCACTATTTCTCATTCTAGCAAAAGTTTTGGCATGTGAGTAAAATGATTGAAGACATATAGTGCTCAAAATTTTGGTCTGATAAAACAGCCAAAATGATATAGTGGTGATTTGATCTAAAGTAGCATAAAACCCACGCATGAGTCCGCTCATTTTCCTTTACACGTAGCACCTTTTCTCCACTGCCCTGATTTTGCCAGAGGATGCAGCACACATGTGTGCCTTGTCACACACGTATGTCCTTATCATTATACCCCGCTTGCCAAGGCTCAGCTTTGTGAGATGACTTTCACCATTCCACATAACTGCCCAGCGCAAAACTGCTGTATCGCAAATGGTCCTCCACGTAAGCCTTCTGGCACTAAAGCTACTTAGAGGTTTTCTACTGAAATGATGGAGAGGAATGAAATTCAATTCTGGCATAGGGTCTCTTTTGGCATTAGTCCTTCCCAGCTGGTAACTTCCTGCTTTCGCTTTTCCCCTCTCTATGGGGGAAAAATAGCCCAAACAATCCACACAGAAGTTTAGCTGTTGAGTGAAATTTCACAGCTTTTTATGGGTTTCACAGAATGACTCAAAGAGCCTATTAATTTGCTTTTCAGATTTTGTAGGTTTAAAAAAGAAATGTCTAGCAAGTCCTAAAATCCTTCCACAGAGCCTGGCTGGTTATGTTCCTCTTGGAGGCAAATCTTTCTGTTCCTCTCCTCGGCTGGAAACCCACCACCTCCACCATCTTAATTTAGATTTTACTTCTACCAGAGCAATACAAGTTGCACCACAGCTTCCTCAAGGGACTGCATGCTGGTACCCATGAAAAGCAGCAGAGTGAAATCTCCAGGACCCAGGGAGAGTGAGGGATGAGCTCTATGCCACATCGGATGGAGATGTGCTCTCTTCCTTGCACAGACCCCTTAGGCCTCTCAACTTCCTTGGTTCAAGCTCAGGACCAGCACAGCCTTATTTTAACTTAGACTTCCCTGTCAAAACTAGACTAAGCAAACACAGAAGGTTCATCCAGTCCTGAAATTAACTTAATTTTACTTTGGTGAGAGAAGGGAGAGGGGAAAAAATCCAGTCTGTGAGTCTCTGAAAAATGCTGATTAAAGGCAACTTGGCAACAAATCATCGTGGAGCATCTCTTGCCAAACATGACCTGGTACTTGCAACTTCCACTGAATTTCATTCCTATTGTAGCTGAACTTGGGGGAAGTGACAGGGGAAGGATATTAATGTATTAGGGGCTGAGAGAGAGCTGTTTTTCAAGTGAGACAGGAGCAATGAGTGTTTCGAACCCCTCATACTTCAGTGAAATCCAATTTTCTGTCACAAATGTCGCACTGAAGAAGGAATGCACTTGGAAGTCAGAACCTGGGATCCTAAGCAGCATCTATAAACTGCCTAGGAGAAGAATGCTTTCTGTGCCCCTGTTGCTTGCAAATGTACCCTTTGGTGTGCAGCAGGAGCAAACATTAGCCACTGGTGCAAGGCTTTGTACTCAGAGGGCTTTGCAGAGAATCCAAACTGCAGCTTATAATTCCCTGCAAAGGCTGAAGAAAATGGCTGTGAATTCCCATGCTCAAGAGTAATGTGTGCCTTTAAACATTTCATAAAAGTAGGGATCTCTGCTGAGACAACAGCTCACGAAGGCAGGCTCAGCCTTTGGCTGATATAAACTCTGGCCAGCAAATTTCTGTGTTCAGTCCTTGGAGAGTCCCCTGTGTCATGCCTGCTGGCAAGCTCCAGTTGGCTCTGAGTGAGACCCAAGGGGTAGATGGAAGGAATCCATGTGATGGGTTACAAGCTTGGATTGTTTGGGATGGGATGGCAGTCTGTAATCTTCTGACCAAATTTGTCCCGCCAAACAACAGCCCTCTTTAAGGATAAAGGCAAATCCCAGCACCGAGATTGGTGGGATCTCTAAATTCTTTGCAGCTTAATCACAGCGAAGCAGTCAACCATGAGGTTATTTCTTAAGGGGTATGTGACAAATGTGCTGGCCTTGAAATACAGCAAACCTACAGCTATTTATTATTTCCTGGCTGTTCTGCAGGCACGAGATCATGGTGGCAGCAGCAAGATCTGCTGCCCCCGCTCCTCAAATCCAACACCCTGAAAGCATTAGTGGAAAGACTCGCATTTCTCCCCCCACTGAGGGTAGTTCCTTAAGTCAGAGCCTTCTTGAACTGAAATATTTCATTAGCTTTGGCTGAATTGGATATAGCTAAGCCCTCAGATTGTGTCCAGGAGAAGTAATATGCATTTTACCTCCTGCCCAATTCACCATTATAAGCGAATTAGGGATACACCTTAAGCATGTCATAAACCACTCCTGGCTTAAATTTATGCGGTCTTAATAGCATTGCATTCAGAATAAACTTCCAAGTGAGATAAACACAGTTAGAAAATAAGGCTTTTGCTCTCCTGGAAACAAAATATATTCTTTTGCCACTACTAAATAATAAGAACATTAGTTCAAAACATCAGGAAACATTTCATAGGACTAGGAGAAGGATTTAGTAAAAAAGAGTATGTAATGGCAATTTTTTCTGTCCACGGAAGAACCACCTGGGAGAAGTCATGCCAAGCCAGACACCAGCATGTGGCCCTAGCTGTCACTTCTGCCTTCCCATCCTAGGAATGGGAGCCATGGACAAGCACAAAAGCCTGTTTCTTAAAATAGGGTCAGTGCCCTGAATGCGGGAGCCGCTGGAGCTCGAAGCTTTGTTTTATTAATCAGTTTTCATGCATTAACTTGAGGATTAGCATAGGCTGCCAGCTTTATCAGCATTAATTTAGAGTACCTTGAGGTATTGAGGACAGAGCTGTCGGCTGCTCATACAGTGTCAGCACACCACCCCTGCTCCCCTCCTGCTCAAGATTAAGAAACCATTAGGGCAAAGTGAACACTTCAGATACACACTGCTCGCTAGAGCTTTGCACTGTGACACAGCGGAGGGGAAAGGGAACATGCCAGAGGCAGCACTTGCAGGTTATTTTGCAGCCAGATGATGCCTGGGCCTGTGAGGCTGAATGAGCAGCAAGCCCTGTATGCTGCTGTCCCCCCAAAGCAAAGCTGATGCCTCCACAAGAGACCACAACTTTCTAACAGCATGGAGGCCCCCAGAGCTCAGGGCCTGAAGCATCACCTCGTTAAAGCAAGAGACTAAAAATAATAGGATGCAAGGTATGTCCTCTGGCTGTGGTACAGAGGTTCAATAGGCATCCCTGCAGCTCCCTCCACTGCAGCTCACCCCCTTTCTGGCTGCCTAAACACCTCTTGCCGAAGCCAGTCCAGCAAGCCTCGAGGGGCACTCACTTCCCTTCTATCTTACCTGCGCTTTCAGTGGCTCTTCTGCCACGGCAAAGGTTTCTGTGCTGCAGCAATCCACATGGACACCAGGAACCATCTTGGAGGCAGAAAGTACTATGGCACAGTTTGCTTGCAGCCTCAACTAACCAGCTGTAGCTGTAACAACACAGCAATTAACGCCTCCCTAGCTGAGCAATTAATTGTTCTCTGCTTCGGATGGACACCTGAAGGTAGATATGCTAGAAGAGCTGAATATTTCTCGTCATTATCTAAATCCAAGGGCCCTGAATCAAGGACCACCAGACACACTGGCAAACATCTCCTGACTGAATCCAGGCAGCAGGTCAGGTGTCAGTAAAAAGTCTGCAACAAACCTCTGCCACTATTTAAGCAGCTCATACACCTGTGGAATGTAACTATTTAGTCTTAATCTAAAGCACCTGTCTGGCATGGGCCAGAAATACAGCCTGGGGCCTTCAAGCAGAAGGACTGGGAACTGTGATCAGATCAGAGGGACAGTTTAGGCTCTGGGAATGACTGAGCATCCACAGAGGCCTCCTCTTGCCAGAGCATATGGCAGACCTGGAAGAGCAACTGTACTCTTGTGTTTGTCCACAGTATGCTTATCATTTCCTCTGGGATGCAATTATGAGATGAGAACAAATTAAATTCAGAGGTAGGTGCACCAACTGCCCAGCAACATTGACACCCTACCATAAAAGACACAGTTCTCTAGAAAGTCACAAGAAGAGGACATAATGAAATAGCAGCTATGGTTTGTCCAAATCAAGTTTCTTTAAACCCAAGCATTACTTGAGCCAAGAGGTTCTTTTGCCAACACTGAAGAAAAGAATGAAGGGCTGCCTTGGGTGAGGCACATTTCTTGGCTGAAAACCACAGTCCCAAAACCACCAGAGTTTTACCTCAGGCATCCACATAGTTTGGAATCTCTCCTACAACAGCTGTGCTCCGCACTGATCTCTGCCAGATGCTACAGCCCTCTTGGATCAGTAGCCTCTTACCATATCTCAGTTACAACCAGCTGCATCTCTTTTCTCAGTTCCTTTGGATGGAAAGAGGTTTGAGAGGACCTACCTGGTCTCCCACACTGTCACGTTGGAGGTGGCAGCCACAGCATGCGAGGGACAGCAGCTTCAGCCAGCATCACAGCATCTGGAAAAAAAACATGAGATAAAGTTATAAACCAGAAAATATTTTCCCACGGTGAGGTACCTTCTTGGCTGGTCACGTTCAGGGCCAGCGTATCTGGGTTGCTTACTTCTTGGGGACTTTGTATGAGATTGTGTCATGCATTTGTTCCACTTGTAGATTTTGGCATGTGCCAGCCAGAGAAATTACTTCTAGAGGCATGATTGTGACTTTGTACTGATCATATAAGTGAGGGAAAATCTACAGATTTGCTGTTTGGGTCTAAGACAAAAGCTCCCTTGAAAAAATAGCCTGTGACCTGTGGAAAGAGTATATTATGCAGTCAGTGCTGGTTAGCCTGCTCCCTTGCAGGAGGGGGCTGCTACCAAAAGGAAGGAACCAGCAGGTTCTTACCAGCGTTCTGTACAGGCAGGTGGGACTTCAGACATCTGCCTTCACCAGTGCCTGAGGAACAGAAATGAGGAGTCACACAAAGACGCTGAAGTTCTCCAGGAGCAACTGTTGCAGAGCACTAAGGCACAAGCCCTCTGACCACGTAAGGAAGCTGTTTGCAGTACCGAGAAACAGCTGACCAAAAAACCAGGCTGGGACCCAAGTGAATACAGTTTCTGAATTGCAGTTGGCTCCACTTTGACTGGCTCAGGACACGGGCAGTGGCCTGCGTGCCCACCCCAGCCACATCCCACGCTCTGGGACAGTCACCATCCACTAGAGCAGTGACAGTGGCCGATGCTTGCTTAGCAGCAAATACAGCCTTCTCAGGGGCAAGCTTCCCATTAATGGTTTCTTTGAAACCATCACTCAATCCCCCCTTCTGTCTAGGAGGGCTGCCACGAAATCCAGCCAGAGAGTAAGATGATTGCTCTCATGCCACCTTGTGTGACTCACCAGAGAAAAAGGAGCACAGCAGACAAGGAAGATAATTACTCTTTTGTGAGTTGGTGCCTGGTTTCAGTGTGTTTAAGTGTTGTTTAAGTGTCTAGTTCTTGGCCATTGTATTCAATCTTATTTTTATTAGGGTCTTAAAATCTTTACAGCATGGAGAATTTCGTACCTCAATGAGAGCTTTCATAATACAGTGGAAAAATACAACCATAAAAGACAGAAGTACAGGTTGCTCCCTGGCATTTACCTATAGTGCTCTTCTCTTGCCTCATTAATTTTATAAGCATTCAAGTTTGCTAGAAATCATTGTAATTTATATTAAATCAGCAAAGCAAGCAAGCTAAAACGCAAACATGCCAAAGCCACCCTTCCACCATGCACGTTGCTGCAGAGAGAAAACTGGTTGCTTGAGGGAGGGATGGCTGTCAAGGCCACCAGAGCTGTGCTCTTTCCCTGACAAACATCTCACTGGACATGTACCGAGGGGAGCTGTGGGGAGGGATATGACTACAAAAATGCTGTGGGCAGGAACACCCCCATCCGGAGTCTGGGACATCTGCCAACCCGTGGATCCAGGTGTGCAATATCCTATCTCGGGTGCACTTTCTTCTTTCCGTAGTTTTCTTCTCCCCAGCTTGCTTAAGTGGTTCAAATCTGAGGAAGGAAAAAGGCCAGCCTGTTTTGCTTTGTGGGCTATATTTCTATGGGATGCTGCTCCTTAAAGAGCACAGCTGCATCGCTGCCAGGCCAACACGCCCGTCCACCAGGGCTCAAGTTTGTTCTCTATGGGTGGCCAGACTATATTCTCTAAAAAACATCCAAAAAACACCCTAACCTCACCAAAAAAATTACCAACAGGCATGTAAGCACTTCCACATTCTCCACTTGCTTGTTCTGCATAAACAGTAGAGTTTTATTTTTCTCTCTGCCATATGCATTTTTAACCAGCTGTGTATCATTCCTGTTTTAGAAAACATTGCACGGAAAAAAAGAGAGTGCAAAGAGACTTTGCTTTTTATTGATGGAGAAATACATTATCAGGTGTGGTTCACAGGGCTAGTCCCCTCGGTCCACCAAGGAGGACATTTCAAGACTTTACAGATTTGCTTTCATATTTCCTTTGACCAAACAAGTCACTAAAATTGGTACATATTGATGAAGTCCATCCAGCCCACTATCCACTATTCCCTGGGAAGGACAGCAACGAATGCTAGGAAATAAGAAAGAGCATACCTATAAGAAACTCTACCTGTTCAACTTCCTCATACGTGGGTTGCTGTTCATATTACTGTTTGCTTCCAAGGGGCACTCAATTCAATACCACTTCTAAGCAGGAAAAGTAGATTTCAGAAAGAAAATTGTTCAGCATTATTGAACACAGACTTCCTCCCTCTCTCCCACAACCCCTTTTTACAAAAAAAGAGCTCATCTAGCAGGGTCTTTACCTTTCTTAGCTAGAGGACACAAGTGGGCTTCTCTGCACCACAGGTCAGGAGCGCTGGGTAGCAGTGAGAGGATCTGCAAAATCTATCAGGACATCACAAGTCAGTTTTACTGAATTTCACTCTGTATTACTCTCTGAGAATAACTCATTTCTCTGTTTCTAAAAGCAGGAAGGGATAACAATGCCATAATTATGTTGGACGGGTATCAAAAAGCTTAATGAAGTAATATTTGTTAAGCATTGGAGGATCTTTAAATACTGTGAGTGCTTTTGTGGCTTTACTTTGTGTGTGGTGGTCGTTCACAAAAATACTGAAATGAAGGGCAGAATTTGAAAGTGACTATTTCCACAGACCTCAGCATCCCCCAAACCCACTTGTCTGAGCCTGTTTGAGGTAGTTAATATTTGCCAGGTGTTGAAATGCTCAGACACATTTCTCCCCGAGGTATTTAGAACCGTGATCTGTGGAGGCAAATGAAAGGGACGTACTAGGAAACATTAGAGTTCTGCCTGCGATCTTGTGATTTTTTCCCTTGACATTTTTGCACTGTTTCAAACCAATTATTAACTTTCCATTAGCAAAATCAGGGCTGTAAATGACCGGGGGAACTTGCGAGACATGCTCTTGCCCTCACAGTTTGGGCTGAGCTGGCTCACGTGGCGCTCCAGCGCTGATGCGTAGTGGGAGCGCGCAGGCCACGGAGCGTGCTGTTACTGCAGGTAAAAGCCAGGAGGAACTTTAGCTGCACAGAGATGAAAGACTGGGCCTTTTCACCTCCACAGTAACCGATGCACCAGGCTGGGCAAGGCTGGAGTCAGCTGGCTGCCCACAGGGCATGAGCCTCCCCGAGATGCAAGATACTCAGATGACATTCCACAGGGTCCCTTCAAGACAAGCAAGAGCAAGGATCCTCAAGGGGAACAGGAGGGGACTTCTGCAAAACGATCTCTCCAACACGACCAAGAAAACACCCAAAATAAAACAACAACAACAAAAAATCCAGCCAGGAAGATAAGAGCTACCAGGGATCTTGAAATGGTGGCGGCTGTGGCAGATCACCATGGGTGGGACTGAGGGGAAGCCTCCGGGGGAGCAGGACATTGAGGCAGTGCTGTAGCATGGTGGGTAGGGGGTGACACAAGTCAGAAGAGCAGAAGGCAACTGCATGCTTGTCACCCTCCACTGACGCTGACCGCGGTGGCCTCGCAGCCTCCAGGGTGCTGAGCACCATGCAGGGCTGACACACACAGCGTGTCACCAGTGCACCACGGTTTGCTCACCAGCTGATCTCAGCTCTCAGCAGCTGCTAAAACACGGGCAGCAGCGGTATGTATGGTAAAGCTCGGTGTTTTTCTACTTGTGTTCAGCCACCCTGGAGCTCAGCTTCTGTGTTAGGCCCCTTCATACAAGGGGTGGTACTCAAATAAAATTGCTCACAGGAGAAAATTCTACTAGGTGAGGGTAAGAGTGGCAGAATGAGGTTCTTAACAATCTTGATAGAGGCTGTAAGCAGTCTAAAGAGAAGCCTAATTCAGATGCCTCGGTATGCAGCCTTTTTGATTACACCCACAAACCACCCACAACCTCCAAATTGCTATTCTTTAGAAACACCCTGCAGCATTTTCTGGTTTCCAATATACAGCAGTGCTCTAGGCTTAGCTGCTGGATTTGTGCATGCACATGCAAAAATAACTAATGGAGAGCTTGATCAGACAGCAGGATCTTTTCTCAAATGACACATTTTAGTAATAAAGGAAATGTATTCTGTTATCCTGCTAGCATGGAATAATCAAGCCATAGCTTTCCCTTCCCAGCTTTTTTCCCCTTCTTCTCCTTTGAGTCCTGCAAAGCAGAAATGATCCTTGGCTTGTAGGCTGCAGCAGCCCACAGGAGCTTTAAGAATAGTGTCAGAAACCCACAAAGCCACGCTTGTTAATTGGAGACTGGGTCATTGGTGACACTTTGGAGAGCCGTGCTGTCATTCCAAAGCTGCAAGGTACCCTGCAGGTGCCAAAGCCTGACATTTCCATGCAGTGGGAGGAGGGTTCTGTGCTGCTGAGTCGTTAATTTGGCAGCTTTGCCAAGCACACCATGGTCTGGGAGAGCAAACCCTTCTTCTTGCAGGTCTGTCCCCATAATCTCTGCCCCTCCACACCTCTGAGAGGTGCAGCTGTCACAAGGACCAGTGAACACGATGTTTCCATGTTTTCCTTGTAAGACATGCGTGCTGTTATTCAAATCCCTGTCTTCACACTGCTGTCTGTATTGCCCAGCTGCTGTAACTCTCAAACCAGAAGGCTAAAGGAAAACAAGATGAGGCTGATATTTAGGCTGCCCTGTGAATTTCTGTTTTGTTTCTTGGGCAGCTGGGGGTTTGTTTTAATTGCAATCTCAATTTAAGGCATAGGTCGGAAGGAGATTAAAGGGTAAAAAGAAAACCCCAACTAATTTTCTTCCCTTTCTTGCTATTAAGTGTGGTTTAAGAACAAAGTCTTCTCAGAGAGCTTCTGTAATCATAAATAAATCTAAAAGGGACAAGAAAATAAAAGTCCTGCTCCTGCTAACACTCCTGGCTCTTAAACGCATTTTAAAAATATTTCAGTGTTCTCATTTCAGAAGAACATTTCTCATGTTCAGAACTCATCTCTTCTCATGTTCTTATTAATTTCAGACCTCCATATTATCTCTTGTAACCACCATCCACACACAGACCTAATAAGGCTGAAAGCTCCAGAATCTGCAAAGCATTAAAACCTCCAGGGATCTCAGAGGTAGAGAAGCATTGCTGTTAGGGAGTTGGCTTATGCTCTCATGTCAGAAGCAACTGGGGAGGTATAACTACACATTTATTGGCCTTTTCATCAAAGGAAATGGATAGCATGAAATGCAACTTGTACTCTATAATACAAACTCGTCAAAACAAGAGCACAGGAAGCTCATCAACTTAAGCTAACTCTCAAATGAAGCTCCCTCCAAGGCTGCCCCCCAAACTTCTGCCTCCTTGGTTCCCAGCTTTTCAAAAAGAGCCTCCCCTGCCAGCCCCGTGGCAGGAGAAATTCCCATCCATTCTCTCGCAGAGAGTTTTCCCAGTGCAACTCACGCCTACACATATAACTCAGTTTCTTGCCTTGCTAATGATTCTATAAGCTATCTCAGAGGCCAGCTGCCAGAAGCTGATGTCTCTGCAAAGTGAGAATTGTTTGGAGCATGCAGGAAGGTACTGTGTTCTCCTAGCAACCAAAGTTGTAAAATAATGTAATCATATCCAAGATAATGTGATAAAAGATTATATGATGCTTGTATCAGGTTGTTATGGCAACTGAAATAAGCTTAAATGCGTGTATCCAGCATTTCAAACAAATAATGTAATTGTCTGCAAAATTACCTTCCTAATTAACCCCATTCAGTTTGCCATCATCTCCATTCATATATGCCTACTACAGGGCTGTTGTGAAGCCTTTTTTTCTATAGAACCATACAATGGTTTGGGTTGACAGGCACCTTAAAGATCATCTAGTTCCAACCCCTTTGCCATGGGCAGGGACACCTTTCACCAGACAAGGTTGCTCAGAGCTCCATCCAGCCTGGCTTGAACATCTCAAGGGAAGGGGCATCCACAGCTTCTCTGGGCAGCCTGTTCCAGTGCCCCACCACATTCACAGTAAAGAATTTTTTTCATATACCTAATCTAAACCTACTCTCTTCCAGTTTGAATCCATTTGCCCTTGTCCTGTCACTACAGCCTCCTGTAGAAAGACCCTCTCCATCTTTCTTGTGATCTGTCCAGCCTCTCACCCACCAGTACCGCCAATTCCTTCTCAGCAGGGCTGCTCTTGATCTGTTCATCCCCACTGACCTCCACTGACCACTCCAAGCCACTGGGCACTACCCTCTGCTTGTGACCATCCAACCACTTTTGGATCCATCTAACAGTCCTCATATCAAATCCTTCTCTCTCCAACTTAGAGAGAAGGATGTTGTGGGGGACGCTGTCAAAGTCTTTACAGAAGTCCAGATAAATGGCATCTGCAACCCTTCCCCTGTCCACTGATGCAGTCACTCCACAGAAGCCCATTGGGTTGGTCAGGAAGGACTTTCTCTTTGTGAAGTTTGCCAGTCTTTGCTGGCTGTTTCAAATCACCTCCCTGTTTTCCATGTGCTTTAGCATACCTTCTAGAAGGATCTGTTCTAGGATCTTCCCAGGCACAGAGGTAAAGCTGACAGGTCAGTAGTTCCCAGGGTCCTCTTTTCTACTCTTTTTAAAGATGGGTACAATGTTTCCCTTTTTCCAGTCACCTGAGACTTCACCTGACTGCCATGACTTTTCAAATATCATGGAGACTGACTTGGCAGCTACATCAGCCATTTCCCTCAGGACTTTGGGATGCATCTCATCGGATCCCATAGACTTAAGTACATTCAGATTGCTCAGATTGTCACAAACCAGATCTTTACTTACAGTGGGAGGGACTTTGCTCCCCAGCCCCCATCCTGCTGTCCATCCACTCAAGAGGTGTGGGAAGAGAGGCTGCCATTGAAGACTGAGGCAAAAAGTTCTTGAGTACCTTAGCTTTCTCCTCCTCCATTGTTACCATTTTTCCAGCATTGCTTACTTGGGGGGCGGGGGGGAGCATTGCACCTTCTCTGACCATTTTCAAGGCCTTTACCCTGCCTCTGCCCCACCCTTTTTCTCTTTTGTTTGCAACCTTCCTTTTTTTGACCCTGCTGATGTAAAATTTGTTATTTCATCCCCGCACATTTGAGTCAACAGCTATTTGCATTTTGGTGCATCATCTAACATGGACTTATTTTATTTTCCTTTCTAAACAACTTTGTTGCTTAGGGAAATGTTGTCCTAAGGTGGTAGGATTTCCTTAACTCCTCCCTCTCCCTGTATCTTGATGAATAACCAAAACAGAACTTCCAAGAAGCAAAAATACCCAGCCAAAGCCCAAGTGATGATGACCCATCATCTCAGCCATGCTGACAGCAGCCAGGAAAAGAAAGACATCCAAGAGTGGACATGCTGCAGCCTCATCTACGCTGGCAGAATCTGGCATCTTCTCCTTGATTTCCATTTCCCCTCTGAAAATAGTAACCAATTTCTCGAGAAAAATGAATTGCCTTGCTCCAAAATTTCCAATTCTTATCAAAAGATGCACTTTTAAAAAACATTTTCCACATCTTTTGATACCTTGCCTTTGAGACTGCATAAAAGTCTAATTTCCATAGAGTGCCATTTTGAAATCAACCCATCTTCTGTAATAGTCCCAGTGGGCTGATGTGGGGAGATAATTGTTTTCTGGATCAGGGTTTTAGTCTATGGTTCATTTCTGAGCTGTGATTTTTAGAGTGATTCTAAAGGATACAATATTTAAACTGATACCTCTGTTAAAATTTTGGGTTTTTTGCATTTTCTCTCTTTCCCACTTCCCCATCCTTGCTGCACATGGGGACAGTGATGATGGGTGGGGGCTGGGTCCTGTGCTACAGGTGTGGGTAGGAGGGTACAAACTGCCCCACAAACCCACTGGAGCTGTGCCCTCCACAGGCTGCTCCTGCTGAAGATGCCAAGGCAGCTCAGCTGGAGGTGGCTGCTCAGGTGAAGCAGGAGCAGCCCTTTCCCCCACCCCGAGCCCGACGCAGAGGATGGTGTTAATGATCTTTTCCCTCTGTTCTTCCATTAGCTGCCTTTGTGCTGACAGCACAACCTGCACCCCAGGTGCTTCCCCTGCACTTCGTTTTTTCTAACCTGCTAACCACTCACCCGAAGCAGCACTAATGCACCAGCAAAAGCTTTGCCACGCTCAACACCTCAAGGAAAAAAAAGCCCCCATAACAAAACAAAGCAGCAAAGAGGTGGAAAGAAGGCAATGAGGTTGATGAATAACCTCGACTGCCCCTGCAGAAGCGTATCAGGGAGGCACTGCCTGCCCGGCCAGCGCCGCGCCTGCCTGCCAGGAGAGCCCAGCTGCACACCCAGCCATAACCCGCTCCCTGCGCCCGCCTTCCCGTCTGCTGGAATATTTGGGGCAAACACCTTGCGCTTCATGGGCTGGCTCCGGGCTCTTCCCCATGTGATTGCAGTATCAGCCAAAAGCAAAGATAACCGAGCCCAGCAGGTGCTGTGTGGAAACCGGTCTTGGCAATGGGCTAAGCCTAAAAGCATCAGAGCCATTTGCCACATAAGCCTGACATGCTGCTTGGTTTTTAGCCCTACCAGCAGGTTCATTTCTAGGCTGCAGAAAATTCCCCAGAGGGCATATGCAAAAGGAGGGAAACAAACCTTATGAAAATATAATTTATCTAGCTTTTATTTCTTTTTTGCACCATGATGAAAACAAGACAGGTAATGTCCCTTCTGTAAAGGCACAAGCAGCTCTTTGGATGCACTGAAAATGCTTTTGTGAAAAGGTAACAAAAGAGCTTTTAAAATAGTATGCTCTATAACAAAATTACACTAGCATCATGCGTAATATTCCTTTAATTTACTGATAACTTCCTAGCTTCCAGTTCTTCTTGGGAATAGGAACTAGATTAATTTAACTTTGATACTGCACTAAGACCCAGGGAAATGCCTGACTGAGTGACATTGTGTACATCATATGTTTCACACCAACTGCACCATCCTTCCGCACTGGCAATTGCTACCAATTAACCCTGGGCTGCAATACCTTTCCTCCATCTGAGCATGATCCAAAAAGCCACCCCACTAGATTCAAGAGGAGCAGCCAATACACAATGGGAACTCTGAAAGACATAAAGTATATTGCAAGGTAGGCATTGCACCAAACAGGCAAAACACAGCTGCCTGTTTTGAAGCCACAAACCAGGAGCTCTAATTCCCTGAGCTCATGCTGAAGGACAGCTACAATATGTGCAGCAGGATAACATTTTATTATTTTATAACTTGTTCAAGTGCCTCCAAACAGTTAGGGTTAGGATTCATATTTATTAGGAATTTACCTAAAAGGGGATACCTGGACTTGAATTTAGTCTTTTCATAGGTCTGTTTTGCAGACAAGAAAATATCAAAAATCAGCCTATAATTTTGTTTTTTCACATATGAACACTAAAGTGAAAAGACAGGAAAAAGATCTGTAATTCTTGCCTCCTTAGAGCTCACAAACTTCATTTGAAACTCCAACATCTCTGAGCACTTGATAATAATCCTAGTGGTGATATGTAAAGGGTTGGAGGAGTTTCATACAAAATAATCTTGCTTTAGCTACTTATTGTTGTGAGGCTCTTTGCGTGGCTTCATCAGAATGTTATGCTAGCTTTATGAGAGTGGATCATTTATAAAGCTCATATAAATGATGTATTCAGAGAGCGTTTTGTGTTCCAGTTGATAAGCATTAATTGTATGCAAAACGGCATACAGCAATTAATCACACCTCTTTCTTGCGAGGTAGTTACGGCCATTCAGGTAGGAAGCCCATATTTTTTGCTATTTCTAAGCTAGTCTTACAAGCATTTTAGGCTCTTTCTTTAAGAAATGAGCAAGGTAAAGATTGTCCAATCGTTATAAATTAATAAAAAATGCAAATCTAGTCATCTGCATGAAGAAAATGGGAAGGTAGGAAAGGCTGATTCTAATCCAAATCCCCACGCTGACTCCCTCTGCAGCAGCAAGGAAATTATTTTCTCTGCTCTCAGCCCCAGTTTTCCCCCTCAAGCGCTAGTGCTAATTATACCTGCCTCACTGAGGTTTTGTAACAAACAGCCTGTGTGTGAAAATTACTTTGATGCAAGCAAGCGCCAAGTTTTAGTAATAAACATATGGTGAATGACATTTTGCCTGGATTTATGCACTGGAAGAGTTTATTTAAATCAGATTTGGAAACCGATAGCGAGTCGGAGAAACACTGCACCGTTTCTCAATCAATAAATAAATAAATACTTGCTTGTGTCCTTTGCTCTAAATGCATGAAAGCCTGGCTCTGCGCCAGGCATTAAGCAGATGGCGGGCTTGGATTTTTTGCCCTTATCTTCATTTTTTTGGAGCTCATCGTCCTCTCTTCCAATGCTTGGTTTAAGGGCAGAGGGGGAAGGTGGGAAGGTGGTGGGACCATCTAGGGCAGTGTTCCAGCACACATGAGCCAGGGCAACACCCTTGCACAGGGAGAATTTTATAGTTAAAGAGCACGAGGACAGGAAGATGGACTGAAGCTACCTCCGGCCATTCCTAAAACTAGGCAGAGATGGAAATATGCTTTTAAAAAACTTTCTCCAGTAACGAGGCTGTTCTAGCCAGAAACACCCTAAAATAAAACCTTACCTGGCATCTGTAATCCTGAACTTCAAATTACTGTACAAATTACATTAGTGCACTTAAAGACTCTTTATCTTTAAAAGGGTAGCCACTAACTTGGACAATTTACAGACTTACATTATTTACAATTGCCTCTTTGTCAAAGCAGGAGAAGGAGGAGGAAGGGAGAAGACTGAATCCTGACAACACTGCAGTGACCCTATGCAAAACCGTGGGCACACAGAGGTTTTCAGCAAAGAGCTCAACCCCAAAATGCTTTGTTTTAATTGCAAGCCTCCTAAGAGGAGAACTGCTTTTCTTTTATTCTGTGCTCTGGAAACTTGTTTTTCATTTTCAAATTATTTGAGCCAGGCTGCGATCTCAGCCCTGCCGGGGTCCAGTTGCCTTCCATGAGGCAGGGAGCGCCCTGCCCTGGGCACGCAGCCTCCCATAACTGCAACCTCCTGGGAACTCTTTCCTGATGGCTTCACAGGCACACCCGGAATGCTCAGCAGAAATTGTTTTCGTTCTTTTGTTAATATTTAATGCAAAATTTTCATCTGAAGGAAAAAGACCTTTTGGTTCAGAGGCAAATCTGAAATGATTTTCATGTTAAGGCTCTCAATTACTCCTTCTCAAATAAGTGTTTCCATATGGACAATTGTATGACAAGTGGGATAGAGTGGTTTCTGCTTCCTTCAGCTGCAGCTGCTGATAATTTTTGTAGCACAGAATGGATTCCTTCACTTCAGACCCAAATTAACTTTCCAAGATATGTACATCTTCTTCTCCTCTCCTTCCCCCCCCAGTCTTAGATTACCAGTACCACAATCCCACTGGGGAACTGGGAAAATGAGGGTATAAAAATGTTTAATTTTTCTAATAGTTTTAATTACCATGTATTTTTAAAGCCCTGTGATTTCTCACGTCGCTGTGGGATAGCTGTTCTAATTTGAGTGGTGACAATGTACGTGGGTATGGAATTAAATTTAAATCTTCCATGGTTACTAACAGCTATCGTCAGCACCCTGCACAGGATAACCCTGATGCTTTGCTCTGGGGCCTCCCTTTCCATGGCCATTTACCAATCTCAAGATTTAAAAGGGATCTCAGTGCCTGAACCTCACCAGTTCTTCTAGCCAGGCTCTGGAAACCACAGTCACTTACATATCACCCTGGGACGTCTTTATCTGGCCATTGGACTGCTCTTGGCGAGAAGATGAGAGATCAGAGCACACGACTGAGCCACACTCTGGGCCTTTTGGACATTTTTCTTCTGTGCCTACTTCTTCAACCCTGTTATCTGAGGTTTGAGACACACGGACGTGAGAGATGGGGTTTTAGAGTTACTCAGGATGGGGCATGTCTTGGAGAACTCCTACCAGACAGAAAAGGGGAAATAAACCACCAGCGTTCATCACAGAGGCCCTTCTCTGGGTTTTGTAAGTCTCAGACAAGGAGGGGGTTTAGGGCAATTTGTCACCACCCAGTGTGGCAAAATTTGAAAGGCCCAGGGATTGCGGGAGGGATCTGAGAGTACCAAGGGTCTGGGTGGTAGAAGTAGAACGATCTCCCTTGAGAAAAGTCATGCTGGCAAAAGAGCCTTGCTTCTTGCAGCCTAAAAACACTTGGAAGAACCAGATTACCAAACAGCTTTCCTTCAGTAAACACAATGATCATGGTGCCCTGCCTCCTTTTTTGGTCTGATCTTAACATTTATGAATGCACCCAAGCCTACGGGACCAATTGGGACCATCCCAAAGCACAGACCAGGGATTCCCACCCACAGCATGCACGAGTGTCCTGGCTTTTGGGCAGGCAGCTGAGTAGCCTGTCTATGCACAGAAGATTAACAGGTAAAAATAAAAGCCAAACAACAAGAAGAAAAGTGGCAAAATAACAGAATAAATTACTGTGTAATATGAACATATTAATAAATTACAGGGATAATGATTTTTAAATTATCACTTCATAGCTGATTTATTTCTGCATTAGAGGCAGTATTTCATAATCTATATGAATTGTGCTGCTTTACAGATGTCACCTTTTATAATTCCCATTGAAAAAGTAAAACGCTGATCCAGATGACACAGCTGGTTAACATAAGTATTGTATTTTCAGATTTCCAAGAAAACTGTCAGGATGACTTGAAAAAAATGTTTGGTTTATTATTTATAAGAAACGCTAGCTTTCGAATGCCAGCTAATTCACTTAAGATGCTATAGCAATGTGCTAGGTTCAGCTGAGCAAGGGATTTCCAGCTTTGCACAATTATGGCTTTGGCAGCTAATACTGCTTGCAGCAGGGGTTTTTTCCCTTTGGTTTTTGGTTTTTTTTTTCCATGCAAATTAACTAAATCTCTGAGTTTCTTCATATGCCCTATAATATAAACCTGCTGGTTTCAAGGTAAATTTGTTTCATTTTAAATCACGCTAATTTGCTTTTTAAAGTAAACCAATGATTATTTAACTGCTTGGAAATTCTCAGATCACACTTCTGGATGTGTGTGTGCTGTCTGTCCTGTATGCTGAGACCTGTTGGACCAGAAGATCAGTGATAGGAGGATGAGGACGGGAGGGGAGATGTTGGGGTTTGCAGTGCATGTGACTGCATGGAAACTCTTCAAACCAGGTCCTCTAGTCGCACAGCTGAGGTGAGGGCCACTCAAATGGGAAAAAGCAGGGCCTAGAAAGCAAAAAGTGGCATTTTTTTGTGTCAGACACTGCAGAAGGGTGAGCCTTGAGCATATTTTTAATATCTAATGAAAAACAAGTATTTAGTAACAACATTAATGATCATAAGCATTGGTAGTTTCAGCCCTCCAAGATTTTATGATGTGGAAAGAATAACTGTATATGTCAAAGGTTGGAGGCATTTGGACTCTTCGCTCTTCCATTGAAAAACAGAAGTATTGACTTCCATTTCTCTCCTCCAACACTTTTGTTCTCTGAAAAGACAAAGGCTGATGGAGAAGCAATGATCTAATACTTCCCAGTGCTCTGTCTTCTGAAGATTAAAAAAAGAGAAATACCTCAATTTTCAAAAGCAGGATTAGGAGATTTTTTTCTCTCTTCATATTTCATTCATTGCATGGCAGTGAGAAACTTCACTTTTGGCTTCACTTTGGGCTGTCAGGGCAGCGGCAGCACCATCTCTGGGGGGTCTCTCGTGCAGCTCCACTGGCATCACACCGGGGGCTGCGGCGTGGAGAGGCTGACCCGGGGACAGAGCAGAGGTGGGGACACTGCTCTTACAAAACAAACGGATGAACTGAGGACAACGGTTTTCCCTTCCCATGCAGATGGATGGGAAAGATGCCTTAGGGCTATGGGCTGGCAGTCATCGCATCTCCTCTATGTTTCCTGCAGGGAAATAGACCCAGGGAAAACTTAGGGACAGTTGATAGGAAGGGTCAGCTCCATGCACCAGTGTGCCAGGAGGCCCCTGGTGATTACTGAAACACAAACTGTGATGAAAACTTCTGGGATTAAATGAATCCCTATGCAGATCAGTTTATACGGCCATTAGGAGCCATCAGGTCTCAGAGGGCATCAGAGGCACTGGGAGCAGCCAGGTACCAGCTCCCAGGCTGCCTCCAGAGCTGGCATGGAGGCCAAAATGGAAAGGGGCATCACCAGCACATCCCTAAGGAGCATTGCTTTTGCACAGCTCCTTGTCAAAGAAATAGACTGTTTCTACAGGAGCTACTAGGCATGGGGGAAGTGTGTGGGAAAAGCTTCATTATCTCCAGAACCCTTGTGTGTGCTGTGCTGCGTGATAGAGGCAAGGGAGCAGATGCTGTCCCACAGAGAGTGCCTCAGGAATGCTGTTCTCCCCTCATCCACCAGCCACTTGTGCCAATGTGACCTTGTGCAAATCAACCAAAAGCCCCCTAATCCCCCCAAAAATCTGAAACAAAGCGAAAGAACCCCACCCAAGCAGGAAAAACCCTGGTGGCAGCTGGCCACAGCACAACTGCTCTGAACCATGCCAAGGTGATGGGCTCAAGGAGATGATGCAGCTCAGCCAAACCTTCAAGGCATTGAGCAGGGGAAACACTCATCACCCCCATTTTTAGAACAGTTTGCCTGATTTTTCACTGGGCTGAGGCAGCCTGCTGAGAGACCTGCAGCCAGAAAGGCAAGTGAATAAAAACAGTCACGGATGACTTGCCACAGGGAGCCTAAACTGACTGAATTGTGGATCTGATAAGGTGCCAGAAAGCTTTATTAATTAATTGACTGGCAGCGAGAACCGTGCAGGCAGCAGCAGCCCCTACCTGCATCCACTGACAGCTCCCTCTTGCCAGCCCCACCAGACAAGACACCAGGAGTTTGTGGGGAAGAAGCAAAAGGAGCATCCTGGGGATGCATGTGCCCACCACTGCTCCCTCTCTCACTCCTCATGCTCCTGTTATCAAGGCTTGAGACCCTGCCCAGAGGCAGCTCAGGTGCCTTCACATTTGTTTTTAATGAAGGATACAACTGTGCTGTCCAACATCACATGGATGCAAGGAGAGCCTGGAAATTTAAACATAAGCTCTTGAGATATGCTTGCCATAAAAGCAAACATCCCTGCCAGCACATGCCGTGTGCAGCACACGGTGCTTCCCTGGGCATCCCCCAGCAGCCACCTGTCCTACCCTGCAACCAGCAACAGCCCCAAAAAACTCCTTCTGCCCCTGCAGGGCTGGGGAAGATGCACCACCCTGGCCATGCACATGTCCCCAAACAAGACCCCTGACACCGACACATTTTATCTTCTCTCAGCAGTGCAAATGATGGGGACCAAATGTTGCCACTGGTCCAACCCTGAGCCAGCCAAACTATGGCAAATTGCTACCAATAACTTGCAATCTCCCTGGAACACACTGTGGGCTTTGCAAAGAGTGAGACCCATATTCGCAGATGATGATGATGGGGCTTTTCATTTATTTATTTATTTCTCTTCGCCTCTCTCCTCAGTGTCCAAACAACCTTGGGTTGTAATTAGCAGCGTGCTGCTTTCCCAAAAGTGCAGAGAAAAACCAGAACGTGGTGGGTAGGGAAATACAAGCAGGATTAAATCACAACATAAATCATTCTGAGGGTGTAGGACCAGGAACAATTTTATTTTTCACATTTCACTCAGTATTCAAAAAGTACAACCACCTCCAACCTCCAAAAGACACCTCCTCGCCTCCATTGTGAAATGGAAACGAGGGTGATGTGTGATTCCCATCCTCCAGGCTCCCTCCCTGATTCCCACCAAATCGTTCTCTGCCCCCTTGGCTGCTACCAGCTATAGCTCAGCCCCAGCCCCATGTGCCCCACACTTGGCCAAGTGCCTTGGACCAACCTGGAGACCAGACCCAGCACAGAAGCCACCAGGCCTGTACTGGGGCAGCTGCTGAGGGTGGATGTCCCGATGGCCTTTATACCATCTTAGTAATTCCTGTTGCTGACCTCTCTTTATGTATATGTGTTTTTCACCTGCAGAACTGGTGTGCCTGGCTCCCCTTCCCTTTCTTTGCTTTTCTAGCAAGCAGCTGTCCATTGCAGGGCTGCCTCACAGTCTTCTTCCCTCCCTCTCTGCCTTTGCTTCTAGGTTTGTTATGTATCAGCTGCAATGGCTTCTGGAAGTTTTGCAGCTTCATGTTTCTCACTCCTTGCCCTTTTTCTCCCAATGCCTCATACTTCAAGAATGAGCTATTTGTCATTTTTCAGGAAATCTGTCTTAGAAGGGTTTTGGCTGCTCCAAGAAGCTGGGAAGCTCTGGGAGACAGCTCAAGCAGGAGCCGTAACCTCTGATGTATTCCCTTCTCCTCCTTCACATGCCGTGAGGCATAGGGGGATCCTCACCTTGCACCTCTTCCCTGTATGCTCCAGCTCCATCTCATCCCACATGCATCTCCCACAGCTTGCAGAGATGAGTGTGTGGCTCCTGCTGGGCCGCCTTGCTGGCTCCAAAACCCGAGCGGAGCTTTTCATCGGTGGGGGCTGGACCTCCGTATCCTGCCCCACACTGTGGGGAGCCTTGCACTGAAATCTGTTGGGAGGGGAGCCCAGAAGCGGCTCAGGCTGTCGCAGGGAGCTGGGAGCACTGTGGACTCCCGACCTGCAACAACCCCCAGCTCAGCGTGAAAGCCGTGCAGATGTGCAGCCAGCGCAGAAGAGCTCGCACCTCCTGCGAGCAAACGCCGCCCCCGTGCCTGGGAGGGACGAGCATCCTGGGGACGCAGGCGTGTGAGCCTCGTCCTGCCCCTCCTCAGCGGGACACTGCCCTGCAGAGCCGCACGGACACACGCACGGCCAGCCCCCAGCTTCACACACATGGCTGCGTTTCACGCCACAGCCCTCGCTGAAGGCTGCAGGAAAAGGTCTGGCAAACACAGTTTTCCTTAGCCTGTAATACTCCCATGCCTGAGTCTTCCTAGATTCGTACAGAAAACCCGAGAGGGTGTCTGGGGCTGCTGCCTGTAATCACAAGACTGACAATTGTATCAGGTGTAATCTCGCCCTCCCTCCATGCAGCCCTGTCCAGATAAGCGTGAGAATAGCTACGTCGCTTTAAGCAAGGGACCCTGCCACGAAGAGAGAAAAGGCTGCAAGACCCCCCTGCACTTGTAAGATAAATCTACTGCAGCCTCTTATCAGCCGCGGCGCAGGGTCCCTGAGCCAGTCTGCACGATCTGGGGAGCACCCGGGGCGCTGCGGAAGATAAAAATCAGCAACCCGTAATTAACACCACCACCAGTTCGGGGGCTCCGTTCACTCACCAGTGCAAACACTTCCCCCTGTGGTGAGCCACACCAGCAGGCTTCTGGCGTCGGCAGGGACCCTGCGCGCAGCTCAGCTGTTACCACCCACGAGATTTTGGGCATCAGAGGCCGTATTTAGTAAGCCCCGCTGTCACCATGGCAACCGCTTTCGCTTAAGCGTAGGGATGCACAGGCCCGGATGCTCCGAACCTCGCAGGGCAGGGGGTGATGGCACCGCCGGCTCCTCACCGGGGCCGCGCTGCCCGTGCGGCAGGACAACGGGGTGGCCATCAATAGTCTGGCCTCTCTTGCTGGATGTTCGAATGAATTTCCTGTCACGAAAAAAGGAAAAGGAGAAAGGAATTACAGTTCTTTTTTTTTCCCCAAGAGGTGCGATTCAGTTCAGGGAAGGTTCCATAAGGACCCCCTTTAAGGATGTACCTTGCAAGCCTTTGTTGTTCTGAGCTACACTCTGTGAAACTGCAGCTCCAGGAGAAGGCTGTGGAAGGCATCAGGCAGCGACCAACCATGCTGCACAACAGTAGGGATGGTGGCAGCTTTTGAGGAGGACAATGTCCTCACAAAAGGCCTGGAAGTCTGGGTGATCAGCAGGAATTATTAAGGCTGGAAAAGAGCTCTAAGATCATTGAGTCTAACCACTAACCCAGCACCACCACGTTCACCCCTAAACCACGTCCCTAAGTGCCACATCCACACGGCTTTTGAACCCTTCCAGGGATGATTTCCAAGCCATTGCATCCCTCAGTTCTCGGCAGCTGCTGTGGGTGTGTTCACTGTGATGCACTGATGGAGCAGCAGCCTGCCTGTAACCAGGCAAGCCCATCCTGCAACAGACATCCCAAAGACTTTAGTACCCAAGCCAACTAGAAAACCCCGGGGTTTTATTCCACTGATGTACAAATGCTCACACAAGCATGACTTAATTTAATTTTCAGTGCTCAGCAGAATGCATTTTTTGTTGCACCTCAGCTGTGTTGCAGAGATAAATGATGTGTTTAGTCTTTTGACAATTTTGCTAAAGCTTCATTCCCAGCTGATCTCTTTCAAATGATGTATATTTCAGGGATTTTTATCCTTAATTAATCTTTGTTATAAAAAAAAAAATAGGAGTTTTGGAAAAAATGCATTTTCTGTTATTAAAATCATACTTTCTCTCATTCCTCTCTTATTTCCTTCCATTCTCTGAGCCTTGGCCTTTCACTTGCAAACAGGCAATCTCTGAGACCTCTTCAGTACATGTGATACTGCAGGAGACTGGAAATATTTCAGAGCCAGGAAATAATGACAGTTATTCCATTAGATACAAAGCTATTCCTCCACAAGCTTCACTAAAAAAAGCATTACACCGTTAATAATATTACCCAAAACTCCCTTCCAGCTCTGAGTAGCCCAGATATCCCTTTGTCCTGCTGCTCTGCACTGTATCGCTCTCTTCTCCTGAGAACGCTTTGGCAAAGTTTGCTGAACTGCACAGAATATTTTTGCCATAACATATGTGCTCTCGTCATCCTGATGTGAATCCCAGTGACTGACCAGGCAGCCCCCGAGCTCCCACAGGCTCAGGTTTTCCTCAAACACGTGCAGTGTGCTCTGAGCAGGCGAGTTCCCGACCTGGCTTTGGCTCCTCTGCGGCACATCCTCACCTTACAGGGTCATCTCTGGCCTCAGCTTCAGCTGAAGGAAGTGTGGTATGGGCAGGCAAGGCTGCCAGGCCAGCAACAGTAAGAAAAGTAGCAATAATGTTACCCACGCATACACTTTTCAGCTCTAAAGTGCTGTTTGCTGGGCTGCGCTCTGATTCCTGAGAAATTCTGGCTTAGCAAGCTGCACTTATCCCTCCCAGCCCCAGTCCCCTCGGACTTTGCTCCCACCAGCAGGGATGGGCTGCAGGTGCTCTTGGTGCTGGTGCTGTTACCACACAGGCTGAGAGGCTTTAAGCCATCCCTGGGTCATCTCTGTGCTTCAGCTTTCCCAGAGGGACTAGAAAGTCCCTCGGTCTTTCTAGGAAAGGGCAGCAAAGAAACCCAGAGGAAGGGCCAGATTACACAGGTGGACACAGCAAGGTGAGGGAAAAGGCAGACATGGCAATATCCCACTTTTATATCTTGTCTCTTGATAAACGTGTGATACTGAGACAATCTAAATGCTGAAAAAAGATCATATTCTCTTCCCAAAACACTCGTGCTAGCTAACATACATATCTATCTATGTAACTTCTTGGAGGCACAGCCTGTGCTGACGCTACATTCACACTCCTGATGAAGCTGTGAGGAGCTAGGAGTAATTTTGATGCACTACATATGAAGGTGAACTTGCGTTAACTGTGTTAAAAAACAATAATAAAAGCACAATCCACAGGAAGTGGAGAAAGTAAAGTATTTCCGTAGATAGTTTTACTTAAATCTTCATACTCTTGGACTGGCATGGGAGCAAAGGTGCCAAAGACCAGCCTAGCAAGAAATTCCAGGCAGTGCAGAGCAACTGTGCATTCTGTAACTAGTGCATGGACATCTTTATCTTAGTGGCTATCTATATCCTAATAAAATAATCACTGTAGATCATAGAATGGCCTGGGTTGGAACTCAGTAGTTCCAACTCTCCCGCCATGGAGGGGATGTTCCTGTAGATGTCATAGCACATATTTTCAGTCATTATGGAAGACCACCCTAGACGTGCTCGTTCATAGGGATGTACCCCTTGAGTTTCAGACAAACCACACGATGGCTTTGGTGGTTTTAACAGAAAACATGTCATTTAGGAGGCGCCAGCCGAGCCACAGTGGGAACTGTGGCTGGGAAGTCGGGTGAATCAGGACCACGAGTACTGACATCGTTCCCCCCATTCCCTGTGGGGAAGCTGCAGACACACATCCCCAGGCAGCCTGGGCCAGGGCATGCCTGCTTTTATACCCTTTGGGTGTAAAGCTCTTGGTCCCCACAGAAGCAATTTGCTCTGACTTGGTGGGCTGGATGGCATTTCCTGGTGCGGGCTCTGCCAGGAGCTGCTTCCCTGGCAGTGAGCTCTCCCTGAGCCCCCTGGCAGCAGCAGCAGGGCTTTCTGGGGATGGGAATCCCTGTACCTCCCCAAAGACTGCATGAGTCATCGAGCTGTTAGAGATGGAAGGTTATTTCTGGATTTAACTTTCTGGACTGAGGGAAACACTGCGGTGTCAGCACCCAGCTGTGCTTTTAGGAGGTGCGTTGTTTGGCAAGTCTTGCAAATCTATTTCCATATGCAAGCACACGCATGAATCACTCCTTACAAGAAAAAGCTGTAGGGGTGAAAGGGCCCAGACAAACTTTGCTGGGAGATAATGAAGGCAAAACCATCATTTTTTTTCTCCACTATAACTAAAATAGCCACACAGAGGCAGAAAAGGCCAGAAGCCTCCTTTCTCCCCCTACCCACGGGCTGATCCCTCTGCTTGTTTTCCCCACCAGCTCCCCAGCAAGGATCAGTACTATCACCTACTGATGCCAACCTACTTCTGCAGCAGCGTCAGCACTTTTCACAATGTATCTATAAGCTTGTTACCAATATTATTTCCCTATCTGCTAAGAGAGAAATTATCTTCTTCTCCTGTCCAGTCACACTTTCCCCACAAATATCAGTGTTTTCCTAACACCGCCTGTTCCCAAGGAACAGTCTTGACTCTGTTAATAGGAACAAAAAGCTTGAGCCCAGCATGCAGGCAGCGGCAGTGCCCCAGGGGATCTGGGAAAAGGAACCAGGGGCAAAAAGGTGGCTGTTATAAATCAAAGGAAAAAGGGACAGAAAAGGAAAAGGGACAAGAGGGGAAGAAAATAACAGGAAGAGAAACATGTGGAAGAATTTCCCTCCAGCAGCAATCCCTCCTAGGAATCCTGATGCCTCTCAGTAATCCTAGTCTCCCAAGGAAAGTTGAAAGTTCGCAGTAAGGCAGATGCAAAAGGGAAGCATGAAACAACTTACAATGCCACAAGCATTCCTTGCTTTGCTAAATTTCTAGCTACATCTGAGGAACCTTTTCAGTATCCATAACTTCCTCTCCCAACACCAACACTTGTGATCTTTCCTCTGTCTGGCTCCTTTCTGCTTCAGCTTTCATGTACATGTTCCTAACATTCCTAATTTGTTTCTGTTTGCAGTCTGTACTGCAGCAAACAGCCCCTCACAGCCTCTATTGTGGTCAGTAGTTCCGTCAAGATTTAAATCCTTGCATATGATTATGCTCAGACCAATGGCCCTGTGGTTGCTCCTGATTTATATAAATTTCTGTACTTACATATTCTCCAAGTATATTTTCAAAACATACCACCCATTCAGAGACTTGCTAAAGAGCATTGCTATTTGACGAGCAAGCAAATGTAATATTTTCTATTGTGACTAGGAAAGAAACTTTTGCAATTTCCTGGAATAAGTGCTTTCAACTCTTGCTTCTGTCTCAAGTCCTGTAGTCCTTATTTCCATACCCTAAATCTCATTCTTGGCTTTCCTTCCACAGTCCTTTAGCCAATACTTTAAACCTCTCCCTTATCCTCACTGCCTCATTTCCCACTTATTTAACCTTGATTTTTCTATTCAAGTGTCTGGAAAAGCTTTCTGCGGCTTTTCAACCACGATCAGCAAAGATAACTTAGCTGGACTCATGCTGGTTTTCACTGTACTCCTAGACTTTACTGGCCATGTCCAACTTACTTGGCTAACAGGTCATTTTTCCATTCCTTATTAGCTTTTTATTTTTCTTGGAGATGGTTAGTTGCAAGCCCTACCTTACAAGGCTAGTTGAGATTTAAGGTCCTCATAATTCTTGCCCTCTTATCCTGCAGAGAGCCCAGGCTTTAGCCAGTCATCTCATCTTACTTCATGGCAACTCCCTTGTACCAGGTCCAAATCCCTTAGTAAGAGGAATCCTTGCACTAAGGCTGAACTGATTCAACTCTTCAGCATGTAATAAATGGATCACTCTACCCCACAATCTGTGCTTCTTCCTCTGCCAGGGCTCTGAATCCCAGCTCATTCCTTATCACAGGTCTGCCCTCCAAAACTTTATTTCCCATGCCATTGCCTGCTTTCCTTTTCTACATGACTGCCTTCAGGTCAGCACCTGAACTCCACTATAATTTTTAAGTGCAAATCTAGTCTAAGGTGAATTTTATCAGCCTAGTTTCTATCATGGCCTACCCAAAGCCCTGGGAGCTTGCTACAGCTTCCTTATCTTGTCACCTCAGGCTCGCAGTGTAGCACTGCTACCACCATCTCTTCTCCTAGCTACCTTGAAAAAGGAATGAAATAAATAACCCAGTCTCTCCTCCCAGTTCCACTACTCATTCCTTTCCTTTCTCTGGCACTCTGGTCCATGGCTTCAGGGCCTTCTCAGTCCATCAGCTCTGCAGCTTTATTTAAGCTCAGCCAGAGTGTCAGACCCATATTCCCTTCAGAGCACTCTTTCTTCTTAGAAAAATGCAGTCTGAGTACAAAGCTTATTAAATATGTACTGAAAACAATAAACCACCAAGTGACAGATAAACAAATTACCTCCTCCTCAGGCAACCTTGTCAGAAGGTTACTTCTCCCTCCCCAGGGAGGCACAAGACCTCTCATTTGTGTGATGTCCGGATAACGTGCAGATCTGCACCATGATAATGACTTTATACATATCACATGCTTCAGGGCTTCAGCCACTTGCTTGCTGAATGCAGGAAGGGACTATTCCCCTCTGTACAAATTTGGTGAGATTTTTTTTCATGACTACTTCACCTTCTGAAGGATCAGCAGTAGGTAGGGCACAGTAGTGGACAAAGAGTGAAAAGGGTCCTCCCTCTTGCAATTGAGACTTACCTGGATAATTCAGCACTCAAATCTATTACCAAACCTGGCAAACAAATATTATTCCAGTCTTTCACTGTACTCTCAGTCTGACAAGGCATTCGTTTTCTCCTACCTTCTTGGGTCTGTACCTTAGTACATCTCAGCTCTTTACTTGCAACATCCCTCTGCTTCTTCCACTTTCTAGGTATGGCTCCCATCTCTTTGACTTACAATGCCAGAAATATCTTCGCTTGTCTTAAATTACTGGCATCAGTCAGGATATGTTGTAGGAATTTAATGGCACATACGGGAAACCAGGTCAAGTCTTTTCCCTCCCTCACTCTCCTCTGGTGAGACACACTTGGAGAGCTGTATCCAGGGGTGGGCTCCTCAGCACAAGTGTCTTGGGGTGATTCTATGACCATACTGTATTCCCCATCGCCGGCTTGATCTCTAGTGTACCTTTAAATTGCAAAGGGAGGAGAGAGAAGCCGAGAGAACTCTTCAAAGCAGCTAGCTTGACCTTGCAACTAGAATGTCTGCATTTTTTTCTGCTAGTGAGGAGGGCAAAGAGAAGAGTTTGCTCTCTAGTCTCTTCGGCTTTCAGCTGAGAAAGGACTGCAATCGGCCTCAGCGGCTTCTGTTCCTTTTTGGACTGTTTTTGGCTTGCTTCTTCATCCAAGACCAGCTACCATCTCTGTGTAGGGCTGCAGGTTATACCTACAGAAAGAACTCTAAAATCCATAGTCCTCTTTTAGGGGATGGGAGAGGGGGTTTCAATATTCTTTTTTTGCCCCATGACAGCAGGGGACTCTGTTTGTTAAATAAATATTTTCACTCGAGAAATTATTTTTCCTGAACCCGTGGGGGAGGGGCTGCCAGGGCCTGCTTGCTTGGCAGGCAGGAGGGAGAGAGAGACGCCCCTCTCGGGTTGATTCCTCCTGGATTTGTGTCCAAACCAGCACAAGACAGACATGGACTTAATGGAGTGAGTTCAGCAAAGGACCATGAAGGTGATTAGGGACTGGAACACCTGCAGAGATGGAGTGAGCTGGGACTGCTCAGCCTGGAGAAAAGGTGTATAAGTACTTGATGGAGGGAGTAAAAGGAAAGAGCCAAGCTCTTCTTGGTGAGGCCTGGCAACAGGACAAAAGCCATTGGACACAAACTGAAATAACAGCACATTTTTAAATGTAAGAAAAAGTCTTTTCTACTCTAAGAGCTCTCAAGCACTGGCACAGTTTGCCCAGAGAGGTTGCAGAGTCTTCATCCTTGCAGATACTCAAAACCTGACTGTACCTGGCCTCAGCCAACCTGCTCCAGCTGATCCGGTGTGAGCCGTTGGGGAGGTTGGAGGAGCCGATCTCAGCAGTGCCTGCTGGCCTCAGCGACTCTCCGTGCTGTCAAGTAACACCAGTTATGTTCTATGCCAGTCTCCTCTGGCACAGAACACTGGCAAATTAGCCCAGGTCACAGTGTTGAACTGCTCATTTAAAGCAAAAGAGATTAAATACCTAAACGTTGAGAGCAATGGGCTTGCTCAATTGCTGCCATGGTCATCGGCATCAAGTGCTTCAGGAATGCAAAAGTTAAAATATAAAACAACCACTTCTTGCTCAAGTCTTGCTGCTGTAAGAATTGCCTAACTGGGTGTCCAAACTTCTAGCAAAAACCACACCAGGCTTTGCCCAAAAGGGAAAGGGGGCCTGGGGGAACCCCAGAGCAACTAGTGATGGTCACTAGTGGGGCTTTACAAAGGAGCAGACACTGTCATGTCTGTCACCATGCCTGCAAGCTTCCCACTGGTGGCAAAATCAGTCCTTTAGCACATTCTTTGCGAAGTCACTTTACCTAAAACAAGCTTCTGACAGGAATGACAGAGCCAAGGCAGCCCTTCCCTTTGCAATCATTGGCAGAATACTGCCCAGAGCACACAGCTATCTGTCAGCCTGATGAAACCTGGTGTCACATGCAAAACTGAAACTGCTCTCAAGTTATTTAAAAATATATATTAAATAAAAAATCAGGGCCTCACGAAACTTTTATTTTATAAAGTTTAGCAGGCCTGATACTGCAAAGTCAGCTCAGGAAGAGACAAAACGCCAACCCCTACCTCTAGCTCCATCAGCTCATCTTTTTTTAGTGCCATGAAAGTGCCTACAAGTACGAACATTTAAATATGAAAATGTAAATGTAGATAAATTTTTTCCTAAATCATTGAAGACCAAGAAAGCTCATCCTTTAGCATGCCCAAAATGGCCACTTTTAAGGGGATTAAACATCATGCCAAAAGCAACTAAGAAAGCAAACTGAAAACTATTTTTCAAATGGTTGTTTTGGTGCTTGTAGTTTTTTAACATTTGGAATAGCTGATTCTGACATCCCTCTCTTAGTCAAAAAAGTGGGAAGACTCATCAATCTGACTAATCTGAGCAACAGCATCTTGAAAAAGGAAGGGAAACTGATTTCTAAGTACTAAAATTGCAAATTCAGCTTGCGCCCAGAAAGTGTCCCCAAATTTTCATTATGTTACACTCTGAATGCCACTTCACTAAAAAAAAAGCTAAAGCTAGGGAGGAGAGAGATCAGGACTCCTCTAGAGGCTCCAGAAGAGGAAAATGCTGAAAGAATTTCTATCTGTGCCCAACAGTTGGCAACATGGGCACAAGCTTAAGCAGGGTTAAATCTACTGCAGTTTTGGAGGAAAACCCAGACAAAATTTGAATGTTGTCTTCTGCAGAAAATGTAAGCTAAGAGCTAACGCAATTCTTGCTTAATAGCTGCTGAAAAGCAAAATTATGATAGTGCATAAAATATAAGACATGTATCAAACACTATCTCACACAGCAAGATTCAAGTGGTTAGAAAACATAGTAAATCTTGAAGTAGGCACCGATGATGGTTTTGGCATTAAGATGGAGTATTCAGTAAGAAGGAAGAAATCTGTACTGGGAGACACAGTCCAATGCATGAAACATCACTGATGAGGCCACAGAATCCAAAACTCAGCCTTCAGTGACACCAGGGCTTTTCTTTAAATTCATCCACAGTTTCTTCTGCATTAGGAAAAAAGAAGGAAAGCTGGAAGAGGTGGGATGTCCTGAAACGAGATAAGCTTTGGAAACTGTTTTTGGTCCTTCCAGGAACATCTGAGTATGGCTTAGACTATCCCTTGGAGACATCCAGAAACTGCCCCCACAGTAGGATGGTGGAGCTCGCTCCAGGAAGGAGCCAGGCCATCTTACCTGGATACACAGGACACTCTTCATTCTTCTGAGAGATAAAAAATTCCAAAATCTCTTTTGTGACCAGACACTTTGTACATTCCCTAGAGGCTCACTCATCCTGGGCTGACTTGCTTATCTATTAAACTCTTCAGCAACTACAACAGACATTTCCAGTCCCAGCTCTGATTTGCAGCACGGATCTTTTGGGTTAAACCTACCGACTGAGAGGCCTATGCACAGCCACCGCTGAGCAGAAAACCCCCTTTCTTCCTGTCAGATTGGCTGGTGGAACTGCCAGGGCCCAAGCGAAATGCGAGCAGACAGCACACACTGCTGCACTGCCCAGCAGTGCTATCCTGCGTGCGGCACAGGGCGTCTCCACAGAAGAACTTACCTCAGGTAACCCGTGGTGTCCAGGGAGCACGTACACAGGGCTCAGCGCGCCAGCACAGCGGTCACGCAAACTGTCACCGTTCCTTTCTGCACGCGCCGTGCCCGCGAGTCAGAGGGACAAACAGCCTTCACCCGGCAGGTGAACACACAGACTCTACGTGTCTGTGCTGTACCTCTACACAATCTGAAAGGAAAAATTAAATCTGAAATATCCAGATATTATGAAACCTCTTTATTTTTGCCACCTGTCACATTTTGCCAAAATTAGCAAGAGCTAAAGTGGGAAAAACATATAAGAAAGCAGGCACTGAGCCTACATTTAATAATGGTACCTGAAAGGAGGACTAAGGCAATACCCACATCATTGCACCATTTGGCATCATCCGTCAGTTCTTCGCAGGATGATGGACTTGGGAAGGATGCTGAGCACACTTAGGGAGAAAGTGAGAAGGCAGAGCTTTGACAGTTCTTTTCTGACTAAAAGAGAGAGCATTTGAAATGTGAAATTGTAATCATTGTAAATGATACTCATTGACCTTTTCAAACACTCCAGATAAGGGGAAAGCACACAGGGCACTCGTTTTCTTGTGCACTCTACTTGTGGGTTACATCCTACTCACTTTAGTGAAAACCCAACGTTCTAACCAGACCTTGGGGAAAGCCTGCAGACAATTCAGTAGCCTAGAACAGCTGGGTAATAAACGGGTTTATTTCTTTACAGTAAAGAACTGACCTGGAATCGTGAAACAAGTCACTCATCTCTTACACCAGTGGTCTTCTCCTGTGCAAAGCAAAAGAGAGCAAGAAGCACACGCGCGTGGTGCCTGTGCGCTTCTGCCACTGAGACAGCAAGAAAGGGAAGAATGCTTAAGTTCATGCACATTTTTATTGAGTAGTAATATAAAATGCTTCTTTCATTGTTACAAGTGCATGCTTTGATTGCCAACATTTCGAAGTCAAATTACAAAGGCAAGGCTGTAGGCTGTAGTGAATTACTTGGGCACTTATACAATTGTTAAAAAATATCAATGGACTGTTTGTTCTGTTTCCTTTTCTTTTTTAGAATGAACCAGTTGAAACCCGTAACTGATATACAAAGGGAAAAAAGTGAAAAAATTACACATTTTGTGGCACATGACAAAACAGAACAAAATGACTAAACCATTATGACATTAACAGTTATCATGCATTTAGAATTTCACATGTAACTACAAACTTATTTAAATTTCACAAGGTTTGCTAAACATGCTACCCATCTATATGTGCACTGACAAGCTTATGTTAAAAACTTTAAGAATACTCTCCCCCCTTAGATTTTTCAAAGCTTTTTTTTGATTACAAAATTTCAAAGGCATTAAGCATTTTCTTTTTAGAGAATATAAAGTACGCCAGTATACATACATTTCCAGTATAAGTCAGACCACTAAGCGCATTACAGTCCCATACAGGCCTATACAGCCATTTTTTCTTAAAAAACATGCATAGGCAGATTTTTACAGAATATAGATGCTTTTCACTGCACTTAATATGGTGTCTTGTTCACTATACTTAAAAATGCACCACTCATAAATATTTAAATTCAGCAAGCCACAACCAAGACTTGTTTTACCAAAAAAACCCCAGAAAACCTCCCAAACCAAACCCCCCTAAATATAAACAGCAAAAAAAGATAAATGTTATTATTCCAGTTTTTTTTTTAACAAAGAAAAAGATAATTGCTGCCAAATTAGTAAGATAAGTGTTATATTTAAAGAAGGGCATTGAAGCACACTAAAGAAACCTGAGGTAAGCATAATCTGTACAAAATTAAACTGTCGCTCTCGCTCGCTCTCTCTCACTCTCTCTCTCTCTTTTTTTTTTGGCATTTTAAACAAATTTCCAACTTTTTTTTTTCTTTTTTTCTCTATATTTTTAAAGAGTGCCTAATTTATTTCATAGCCATTGTCTGACAAGAGTAGCAAAACATTATCAATAAATAGTCCTTATTTAGTTTGTACATTTTGTTAAAAATGTTTTGATGTTGTAGATGTTGAGTGCTGCAACTGTAAACGTACAATAGTTAGTAAGAAATTAAACAAAGTTTTCATGTCCAGTAACATAATAAAAGGCCTTTCAGTAACATAGCTAGACGATCCCAATGCAGTAGGAAAACATGTTAATTCCCCTAACTTTGCAATATATACCAGCATGAGCTTTCATTTTTCTACAAGCATTTAAAGGCATATCCAAAGGAGGTGTCTCTCCCCCACCCGCCCTCCCACCAAATTAAAGTTGACGATCTCTTTGTAGATGATTTTTGTAAACTGAATCCAACACCTGGCCCCCAGAGCAAGTAAGCTATTATCAGAGGCAAGAACATCCCACTGCTGACATGCAGCAACCCCATCGTGCCCTGCAGCTCAACCCCCCTCCCGGACAGTGGTCACTGGATATTGCTGCTATTACTGCCGTTGCTGTCCGTGCCATTAGTCTCTGTGGAGATTGCCTTGTTGATGGAGTTAAGGTTGGCATCGGATGGCACGTCTCTGCGCGGAGGCATTCGCTCATTAATTCGATCTAAGCCTTTGGCCTCTTCGAAGCTAGTGATCTTATGCTGGGGTGAAAATCCTTTGATAGCTAAATAAAGGATTATTGAAAAATAAAATTAGCAAGATAAAACTCTCAGCAGCTTTTCCCCCAATTTAGCAACAAGTGCGAGAGTCCTTCTTTGGGAAGGCGGCAATGAGAAGATCTGACACCACCACCAACTCCTTACTGCACTCAGAAAGAGCTGGGGGTTCACCACCACCGCTCCTTCCAACACAACTATTGTTTTCAACACAATCAACTTCCAGTATTTTGTTGTCCACTGGGGTTCAGCTCAGAACGCTAAGACGCTGACACGAAACTACAGTGTGCGCTTTGGAACCATGCTGAGGGCACAGCCGTGAGCTGGTGAGTCGGCATTTGCTGTCATCGCTTACAGCCTTAAGGACACCATGCCTTGCCCTAATGCCCTTCATCAGGCAAAACTCCCACCTGACCTTCAAAGATAATGTAAAGAGTGCGGGCTAGTTCCAGATGGTGATGACACGGTGAGGCCACTTTGTGGGACACACATTAAAGCTAGGGAAGATCTGGGGTGACCCTACAAGAAGTTGCCTTCTGTTCTCAACACAGGTGAGCTGCTTGTTGATTGCTTGTGGCAATTATCCTCTCTGATACAACCCTGGACTTCTAGAGAGCAGCTTGAGTCAAACAGCAGGAACGCTGTGCAACACGGATCAGGGATACTGTCATTTTGGAACAGCTGTACAGTTTAGCTTAGGAAATGCACTGACAAAGGACCAAAGTTCCAACTGATCCTGAGGATTTCTGATCTGCCTTTTAGCAGCGACATTGGTGAGGCCACACCAACCTCAGAAAGAAGCCACAGGCTGAGGAATGTATTCAAAGACTATGATTTTTATTTAATTTTATTCTCCCTCTAATTGAAGTGTTGAAGATCTTTAGATTTAAAGCAAAAGAGAAAAAAAGCACTGCAGGCAAACAGCAGGTCACAGCTCCATAGGTAATTTGTCACAGCCTTCTGTGTGTTTTTTCTCTTATCTGTACCAAATCAATGCACTGCACTTCCAGAACTGGAATTTCTGCTAGGCCTCTATCATAACATGCCATAGAGCAGAAATGGTGCATTAGTACCAGGAAACTGCAAACTCCCTGGGGAGAAAATAGTAGGGGAGTTTCAGAGATCAAATTCAGTATTCCTTCTCCCCTTTTCTCTTTACACCCAAGTACTCTCCTTCCAATATGCAGTCCTGATTCTGGACAAGATGGTAACTTCTCTTAAAAAAACCCAAAGCTAACACACTCAAAACCCGTGAACATCCCTGGTACCAAGCTACCACTCCTTGTATTTTGTGGGGAGCAAGAAAAGGCATTTTCATGCTGGTTTTGCCAATGTTTCCTATGAAAATTGATAGATCCTGTTTGCCTCAGGATTTAGTTCTTTAGCCAGTTTCACATATGTTACATTGGAACTTTGTGAAGTGCATGGTTTTTAACATGTGTTATACTTCAACTCAGAAAAACAACAACATAATGGTGATTAGTCAAGTGAGCAGGGACGGAGCAGCAGAAACAGAACAGGTTGTACAGTGAGTTTTCTTAAGGTTTGCCTTTTGGGTTGGCTTTTTTTTTAAATTTACCTTCTACCACAAAATGAAGATGTCTAACAAGCACCCATGCCAATCCTTTAAAGCAACAGTTTAACGGATGGCTGCATTGAAGCTGAAGCACTTGCCGTGTCCTGGAGCTTGCCAGCAGCACAGCCCAGGTGGTGTTTTGGGCCCTGAGGGACAACTGGCAAAGGGTGAAACTTCTCCTCCGTCAGAAGCTTCACCTGTGTAGAGCTGTAGTTGTGACTACGGTGACGGTGTCTAACTAGCAAGGATGGCAAATCAAGAATTAACCTGAGGGGTGCATATTGCTGGCACGGGGGCACGTTCAAGGGATGGTATTTCAAGTGGACACGTTATTGTCTGTAACACTAAGGAAGGTGCTCTGCTGTAGTTGCTGGTCAGACAACGAGTATTAGCAGGTTACATTGAGAGTATACTAAAACACAACACATAGTCACAGAAAATCACAGAAAACAGCCAAACTGTCAACAAGAATGCACACTGCAGATTAGAGATTGCCGATAGGAATAGATAATTCCAACATAAATAGCAGCTTACTCACTGCTATTTAGAAAGCAGTTGTATTTTCTCTTACTTGTTTGTTCTCTAATTTTATTCACTGCTTTAAAAAATTCGAAAACAAATTCAACTGGCCGAAAGGGCACATCTTACCAAAGGACAACGATCACCAGATTTTTTTTTTTATTATCTAAAAAAAAAAATACCCACAGAAAATTTGAGAGGGGCAAGAACAAAATACAACTGAAGAATTTTGTTTTAAAGGGGAATTCTGAAAATTCTTCTTCCAAAACTTTGTAATACTGAACAAATATTGTACATCTGCATTGCAATACATGGTAACTTAGATTTTAACTGAAGTGTTAAAAATTGTTAAGGGTTAAATTAGAGGTCTGTCAACAAAACACCAGTTTTCGATACTGAACGTTCAGAAATCTTCTAAGGCAGCCAGTGTCTTTATATGCAGCTAAAATGGTGCCTGTGTTAATGGTTGCTCTAATGTAAATATCCAGTGTGTAAACTGCCACTACCAAAAGAAGCAGACATCTTGCAGACAAATGTCTCATGTTGTTTTACTTTTAAAGGGAAACAGAAACATGCTGTACTGTAACAAAAGACCAATAAAAATTTTTTATTAGTGACCTAAAAGAAAGGAAAGAAACTGAAGCATAAAGAAAGAAAAAGGGGGAAAGAAACAAAACCAACAAAAGGAGAGAATATATAAAAAGCTATGTGTTTTCCTTGACCAGAAATTGCTGAGGATAGTTTGAGCCAGCCTCCAGCGCACAGCTTTTGAGCTATGTGTCACAAAGCATTTACAAGCTGCTGCCAAGTTATGTCCCGTGAAATCCAAGTTCCCTGATCTCCTCCTGTGGCATTACTCAGTGCTTATTTCAACATACAGCAATTCCAACGTGTTTGTAACTTACAGAAAGAGAAAAACCTCAACAGCGGCAACAGAAAGAAAAACCAAAAAACACTTTCCCCTTTAAAGCAATTACATTTTGGTTAATACCGAGCCACGATTGTTAGCCCAACACCCACACAATCTGTACAAGCTACAGCAAAATGAATACACCCAGCAGAGCCCTTATCTGTTGTGGCACCAACAGAAAGGGGACTGGCCAATTTACCTTCATCAGCCTCAATAGCCTCAACAGTAGCTGAAGAGAAGAAAGGGGTAGCAAAACGAATGAGAAAAAATGAGCAGAGGATTTCAACTCTAAGAACAAGTCAGTGAATAGCAAAGGAGCTACAACACTAATGTTACTGTAAGTGCTGGATTTTGGCAAAACAGACACACAGAGAAATGTTTACACAAAAACAATAATTTGCAGATTGAATTAAGCTACAGTTTGTTTTAAAGCAGGAGTTTCACAAATTAAAAGTTTTTAAAGACACATTTAAGAAGTTTTCTTTTGACTGAAAAGAACTACAAAATGTAAATGTCTTCCATATTGCACAGCTGACCTGAAAAGGTCATTATATAATTGTCCCAGCTCTCAGTAAGAGCAGTTTGACTTGCCCTGTCAAAAGAACAAAAAATGGCATAAAGCCATTGCACAGAATTCATACAACTTACAACATCAGCCTGAAAAGTACTGATGCCAGTACAAGGCAAAGGAATTCCATATACAACTTTACAGAATTATTTTTTTCTCTCTCCTGACTAAAAGAAACATCCCCACAGCATGGGATGCTCAGAAAGCTTTGCCTTTGCTTGCAACCTTGCCCCGTCTGCTCCATCTGTAAACTCTCTTTTTGTCAACCCAGTCTCTGAAAAACAGCATTTTGCTAATATTTAATTTAAATCAGTGGATGTAGATGTAAGATTGCCTGTGAGACCTCCAAAGTTGCAAAGCCTGGTCAGAGAGAGCAGAGCTTGTAACCGCGAGATTACTGCAATGTTATGAATACCATGTTACCACTGTTGTGAAACCAGTAATTGTTCTTAAAGACATACTTTCTGTTGAATTTTACCCATCAGCTTTGGTATGCTTTTTTTTTTGCAGTCAGAGACTTAGAAGCTGATGCAAATCATTAAATGCAATCCAATACAGCAAATATTTTAAAATAAATTTTGATTTCCAAGAATTTCTCTGGTTTAGAGAATAGCTCAAGAAGTCAAGATTTTAGGAAGTCCTCTCTTCTTCTTTGTCTTGTTTTCCCCTACATAAAACCCAAACTATTTTTTTTTTCCCAGTTAGGATGTTAAATATGGATTAAGATATATTCTAAAATATCTTTTGCATGGGTAAAGGAGAGGATTTAACCCTCATGCACCTAGGTAAGCCTATGCTCCTCAAGCAGCAGAGCAAGAGAGATGGCCAAAAAACAAGGAACAAAACCAACACAAACATAAAAGAAAAGGAAACATGATAACTAGGATGAGAAATTAAAATGAATAACCAGATCCAAACCAGCACTGACACATTAGAAAAAATGACGACTAAAATGTATACTTCCACAACAGAACATACTACTCATATTTTCTGTTAATACATATGGCAATATGTGTGCTTAACAGAAACTGTATGAACTTCAGAGTATTTGGTGAATGGGGTACTATGTGTTAACTAATGCAGAAGCTTGTGTATAGTAATGTTTTACTGAGCCAGAATACTGCAGTATGAGGAGATTTTCCTTTTAGCCATTGTAACAAGAACATTTGACAATCTTCTCAAATTCGTTTCTATTCCTAATATTTTGCCAGGGCAACAATAGCAGTTTCCTTGGACCAAATTTTCTGACAAATGTAAAGCAACTATGTGCAGAAAAGCCTAGGTGAAGACCACAAACCCATGAAGAAAGGCCTCCTGTGAAATCATATTGCAGCATTTTCAAAGCAGAACGTTACTATGTCCGTAACACACAAGTCATCAACAAGAAAAAAGAGAAGGGGAAGAAAGGGGAAAAGGAGGTTTACCAGCGTATACCTGAATCTTCTAGGTAAAAGAGACAGTAAAGGGAAAAATACAGAGAAAGAATGCTCCAGGAAGGAAACAGGAAAACAAGAGGCTGAGACTGTGTCAAGGTTATAAAGCATTTCTATTTCTTACATCTACTGCCAACAGAACCTCAATAAATGAGAGACCTTTATGTGTGCCTGCAATATACTCTACAGCAGTACACATGGGAAAAAAAAAAAAGGAAAGCTTCCCGTAATAAATTAAATACTTTGCACTCCTTATTCCAAAAGGAAACAAACGCAGCCCTACTGTAGACTTACCAATTTCCTGTTACAAGAAGCACTTGGTATAAAACTGACAATCTGTACTGTGTTTGTGTACAAGGCAAACACGGTGCTTGAAAGAGCCTCCTTTCACTTGGGCTTAAGTCAGAGTGGAATTATTCTCATGCTGTCGCCTAGAATTTCTAGGACAGAAAATCTAATTCTAGAGCTATTTTCCAATGGTGATTCTCTATGAGGAAGAACAAATCAGATAAAATAAGAGTTTGAGTGTCATTATCTAAGCTGAACCTTCAGTACTCCATGTATCAACAGCTGCTCTTAAAAAAAAAAAAAAACAAACCAAAAGATGCTCTGAACTGTGGAAAGAGTGCGCTTCACATACAATCCTGAGCTACCATTCTGAATAGTTTATTTTCAGGGTCTACCCCCTCCTCTCTTTTCTCTGAAAATTGGTGGTATGTAGTAAGTTTTGAGGAGTGGCCTTACATGAACTGCTCACAAATGCTCCAGCACAACAAACGGCCTGGTGTTTTTTCTGTTCTTTTTTTTTTTCTGAGACAGCTGTGGTTACTTTTCTTAGGTTCTGCAGTTGAAAACCAATTTTTTACACAGGACAAGACACACAGGCAAACAGGCTTACCGCTTTGCAGTGTTTGTTTTCCTCCAGAGAGCACACCACTGGGCAGCATTCCTGTTGGAGTCAAACCTTTCAGCGTCAGCACACTCTCACTCTCTTCTCTGCAAAAGTTAAAAAAGAAATGAAAAATAAAAGCACCGAAAGTAAGTAAATGTCTTTTTTAAAAACACGGGATATGTTTTAGACATCTTAAGCTGCACATGCCCTGCAATGATTTTGTCATCTCCAATCCCCTTGCCAAGACAGACTGAATTTGGTGATAACATCAGCACCAGTGAAGTCCCCTTCACTGCTGCGTAAATGGTTAACCTTTGCATCACACCATATGCAACTCCTACTGTAGTTAACACTATCACCTGCACCTATGGAACAATATGTATGTAAACCCAAATCTGAGAGGAGGAGGACCAGAAGGATCAGATATTGCCAACAATGCATTTAGGCATTTTACACTGTGTGGTCCAAAATCAACTTAAAATGTTAGTTTGCTCTTGTCTACAGTAGCAGGCAGGTGCATTATTTATTGATGATCACCAGCCACTTAAAGAAAGGCAGCTAAAAGCTCATTAAAATTAATAAGCACTTCCATCCCTGCTAGTACTGTCCTTAATAATTTTGCATGCTAAAAATAATATGGATTCAAGAAAATTGTTTTAGGAAACCGAAATATGCTTTGCTGGTCTCCAAATACATAGAGTTTTTAAATACATGGCAAGAGGAATACAACAGCTCTTTCCAGAGAAGCCTTTAAGTAAAGCTTTCTACAAGGACTGTAATGCTGCCTGTGATGACATACTTTCTCAGCAGCAAAATTGACCCCAATTCTTTAAGAGAAACCTATTTTGAAGTTCTTTACTTTGAAGTATATAATGACATTAAGCTGGAGGAAGCAAATACAAAGACAGAATTTAGTTTCACATTCACTTGAGGATAATGTGGTTTTGTCTATAAAAACTCTCTCTCAGCAATTCTACTACTTACAATTTTCTTTAGACATACATGCCCTGAATGACTCACGTATTTTAAACGACTCTTGTTTACCTACTACATGTACTCTTCAGGTTCTACTTTTAGTTTGAAAATAATTCTGCTTGCACTCACTTTTCATTATGTAATAGTCAAAATCAAATTGTGATCATTTTGCTTGCAAGTTTCCCAAGCAATTAGAACTAATGCAAGAGCAAAATATTTTCAGAATTAACACAGTATTTTTATCATCAACAGTTACACACCAAAGCTTTTGCTTTCTCTCAATTATTCAGTCCATTACATATCTTTTTTTTTTCTTTTTTTAAATTAAACTGCAATGGCACTTTTAGCTTCCCCTCCATGGGGTAAGTTTATTGACTATATTTTTATTACCTTTAAACAGCATATGCACAAGAACAATGTGTGTCACAAATATTGAGATGTTTTAGCCTTCAGTGTCCCTTAATTTCTATTTGATGTCATTTAGTTCTATTTTAAAAAAGGGATAATAGACTGATTAAGTATTTTATTTACCTCTCTCCTGTCTAAATATACCAAAAGAAAAGTCGGACTTGAGAAACGAAGTTGGAGAGAGGCAGTGACAAGGAATCATGAAATCTTCCATTTAGCTAAAGTCAATCATTCTATGATGTCTATTTCAGCAAAGCTCACTTACAACATTTGAAACTCAATACAACACTGTTTTGATATCTAACTTTTACACTAAATTGGCTGAAATTATTTCAGCTTTACATTCAAGTTACATCCTTGAGGAAAGGGACCATTCCAGCCCAAAGAAGAGATGATTGACTGAGTCCTTTGCAGATGGTCAGATTAGGCGCTGATCATTCAGAAAGCTTTTCAAGAATTAGTGAAACAAACTTCTTAAAACACAATGACTCAAACAGGAACTTCAAGGTTTCCAGAAGAGGTTGGTATATAGATAGATGATAGATGATGGCACTGCTGCAGGGCTCTTAGGATTATACACAATTACCTGACTCTTGTGTCTTCCACGGATTATGCTGGCAAGACAGAAAAAAATATCCCAAGCTTTTCTATACGAAGAGTGTTTGCAAGATTATCTTGTGAAATTTTGCTGTCTAGCAGCCTGCTACCTAGCTGAGGAGAATCAGCCTTTCTCAGAAAAAAAGAGAACAGGTATTCCCAGGGTGGCTGGGATGAAATGTCACTCATGCCCCTGGAAGACTGGTCACCAAAACCATGTGCTGGAGGTACCTGTTTATTTGCTGAATATGCCTCTGACCACAGTGAGGATGTGCTGTATTTGCTGGTTAAAGCTAAGGGAGAACAAATCTGCTCTTCATCTTCAGTCTTTCCTGCAAAGCTTTCAGGAACATCAAAAATCAAGAACTGTAAAAGGCTGTGCTGGTTTTGGCTGTGGCAGACTTCAGATATGAGGCTTATGCATATCATTTTAGACAGAGTACATGCAGGAATTATTTTGTATCCCTCTTCCACCCTTGAAACCATTGAAAAGCTTTTGCCCTACAGATCCCTTTGAAAAAGTCTGACATATGGCTGATGTCAATCATCTGCGAGTTGTAAAACCCCAGATATATCAGCTGATCATCCTATTTCAGATCCTTCTGCTTACTGAAGTTCACATTTCTTTTGAATTAACCCTACATTTAAAAAGGTGGTTCACAACCAAATATAGTCGATCGAAAAGCTTTGGTTTAAGGTTATTAAAGCCAAGTTTCCCAAACTTTGTTTGCTCAACTATCATTACAGAAAAATAGTTGTGCTGTTTTATGAAGGTGGTAGCAGCCACCTCCAGGCTCTCTGCCAGACTTGGTACAGAGGAGCAGGTGGAAACACTTGATTGCTCCCCCATCTTGTTTAGGGAAAAGGCACGATGCCAACCTGTCCTTTTTTATTTTTTATGGGCACCACTTTGAAGTAGCTCGTGCATCACCAGTAACTCACTTGTAACACTTTGGGAACCCCAGGTACAAAGCCCTCCATCTCAGTTTGCTATTTAAAGCTATGCTGCTGCAATCTGCGAGGCGTGGGCGAGCTGCTGTGCCCATGCAAAGCCCCACAGAGAACCTGCCCACTGCTGGCATGCTGCATTCAAAACAAGCAAGTTGGAGACCTTCCACTGAAATTAAATAGTATATTCTTCAAGTAACTATTTTATTTATTCTTCTTACATCAATCATGCAATCGGAACAGTAAATGTTTTAGAACTCCCTTGATTTTCCACTAAGCATAATAGCCATTAACTGACTACAGCAGACCAACATACAGTTTCCTGAGGAAAAAATCGCTTTGCTGAAAGGGAGGGAGAACTGTATTTTCTATATTTAGACTATAGCACAGTACAGCATGTTTTCTCTTCTGCTCAGAGACATCAAATGGAGAGCTCTAAACATTGGGTAGCAATTAGTTACTCATGTTCATGTGTTTGGGGGAGTGCAGCCCAAAGGAACAAGCTGCTGTTGCCTGCACAACCATTTCCTGGATTTCTAGGTAAATGACCCTAATGCTTTCATCTTTAGTCATCTTTACTCGTGGCTGTAGCAACATCTGTAGGTGACAAAGTGTGACAGTTGACTTCTTTTTTAATGAGAGGTGATGTATAATGTACCCTTTCCCCACATTTAACGCTCGCCTCAGTGCCTAAAAGTTAATTAGTACACCTGGTGAGCAAAAGTCTTTAAAAATGGTAATTGGAATTTTTTTTGCTGATGTCTTTTGTTTGTCTGTTTTATATTCAGCAAAAGCCCTGAGGAAGAAGAGCCAAAATAAATAGCAGCATTGTATAAATAAAACAATCTCTAAAAGGTTGCAGTAGGACTCAGTTGGGTGGTATACTAAAATAGCAAATTTGCTGTTTGATTAACAGTTGAGTGCTCTAAGCAACAATTCAAAGATATCCCTCAACACTAAAAAAACCTAAACCAGCATAAAACCTTACCTTAACACTGAGAAAACTCTAGCCATTTTTCCTATTGCTCGTATCTTGTTCCTTATAACCTCCTTTCGAGCAGCAGCTGTTGCTCCTATGGAAAAGACATTAAAAACTGTTATAGGGATTTGTAAACAATTTATCACTAAATACTCTCAACACTAAATACAAGAAACGTCATATTAACGCTACGGTTTGCCAAACTAAGCCACATTTGTAGTCAAAACTGAAAACACTATTTTCCCCATTCCTGGTTAAAAATTATTTAAAATATAATAAAACCTAAGGGCAGAGTCCTGGAAACCAGCATGAGATGGTAGGGATTGTGCTGGCTGGCAGTGGCTAAGGGAGTTCCACTGAACAACTTCCTTCTAATCACTGCTATGGCCTGCTCAAAATTACAATTGCTTTGAAATTTGTGAACTCACACAATACTCTGCCTTAAAAAAAAAGTATAGTGCAACACAGACTACAGTTCAGCTGAGTTTGAGGTGTACTTGTTACTCGGATAGCATCAAAATCTGTACATGGCAGAGAGAACCACCTGAATGGAAAAAGCAAACAGTACTTATTACAAAGGATCCCCCATGTCTGCAAGAAAATGCTCTGTTATACTCAGGAAACCAGTTTCATTTAATCATCACAATCATAACCACACACATCAGGAAGATTTCTCCTAAAGGTTTCCGAAGGACAGGTCACCTTGACTTGTATGGATGCTGCCTGACAAGGCCTGCCTGTTCAGACACCACTACACATCACACTAATGCTTCCTTCTTTGTTACTCCAGAATTCAACGGCAAAAACGAAAATTTCTGTTTTCAAATCCCAGCAAACTGATCCACTTTGGAGAGCTCATCAGGGAAGCTAAATGAGCAGAAAGGGGCAGAAATGAGGAGGACCACATTAGTGAAGAACAAGCTTTGGTGAAACTGGACAGGTAGTGATGGAATCAGAACTGGCTTCAGCATGAAACAATCCAACACCTCACACCACCACACATCGTCTTTCCTGTCCTGAAAAACTGTTATGACAGGAGCTCAAGGTCGTGGAACTAATGAACTCAATGGAATTTTTTAGGGACAGCCCACAGACTAAGGAGAATGATATGTGTGTTTATCTACCAAAACCAGGAAAGGTGATGGTGTATTGGAAAACGTGGGCCCTGATATGATGTAATACCAGGATACTGTCCTGGTTTTGGGTGGAATAAAGTTAGTTTTCTCCTTAAAAGATACTCAGAATGATGGCTTTCAAATCTCCCACACATAAAGATAAAAATATAAAGCAAATATTAAAACATATAAAGATAAAAAAAGAGATGAACACTCGGGCATAAAGGTCTAATTCTAGACAATAAAGAGTGGGAGAAACAGCTGTAATTCAGCTGTAACTGAATTAATATAATATACTTTTAACAGCTTAATGAAAAATTTAAATAAAACAGCACTGATTCAGCTAGGTTCTTCAGGAATAGGTGGCGGTACCTTCCTGCCTCAGTTACTATGATCTCACAGAACTGTACTCTCAAGATAGATAAGACATGGTTTTCAGCCTTTCCTATCCTGAAAATACTTGAACATAATTTGTTCTTCCCCTCCTCCCCCTTCAAGTATCACCATCCCTAGTTGTTTATTACAAATCCACACTGTTCTGGTATATCTTATAAGGATATTCAAGAAGTTGAACAGCAACTAAGACTACAGTCTAGAATATTTGAGAACTGAAAATTGGAAATATAATTTATGACTGAAGTGAAATATAATGTCCTACACTTAAATACAAAATAAGAATGGAAAAAAACCCCTTCCTTAATCATAAAACACAACAAGCTCAAAGGGAGTATTTTGTATCTCACTGGTACACATGAAGGTCACTAAAAAATACACTTAAAAGATTTTGGTCTCCACTGAATTTCCTAATGTAACAAATCTGTGAAAATGACATATGTTTAGTAAATATTAGTAATAATTTTATTTATCCTATCTGGCTTTGTTTACATAATTTGCTCAATAACTCACCTGATATTCACAATGTTTTATTGCTCTATTAGTTTTGACTGAATATCACTAACTTCACAGTATGTGGATTTCTTAACTATTTATACATAAATCTTAGACTCACATTCCAAGTCTGTCTAGTTTAATATTTTGAAATTCACTATTACTGCAAATCCTCATGCATTACTTGAGCTACACTTAAGCACACACCTATGTGAAAGTAAATGGGCCAAAACCCGAGAACTGGCTATGGGTAAAAGGGTTAATTTTAGCCCTTGCAAACATTGCCTGATATTCTCTTAAGATTTTACCTTCCTTTCGTAGAATCATAGACTCATTTAGGCTGGAAAACATCTTTAAAAAGACCTTCCAATATCTAAACAAAAGTTTAAAATTGAAATGTAAAAATTTTTTGGGGGGTAAAATAAAAACTTTGAATCTCACTTCAGTAATTTAACAAGTTCTGTTGGATTTTGGATTGGTATCATCCCAACACAGACCCTGCAAGCTGAGTATGAAGGATTTATATGAAATGTAATTTAAACATTCAGATTAAGAAGCACATCAAGGAAAAAAAAAGACTATAAATGCTGACAGCACTCTGAGACGTAGGATTGAACAGATTTAAAACAGTGCTGAGGGAAAAAGTCAACCCCAAATCTCTCATTGGTATCCTAATATATATTATTATATATTACATAGTTAAGTATTAGGAAAATGAATAAAACTTAAGCCTTCCAACTTATTGAATACCTTTCTTCTGTGCATAAATGGGATCTTCTTATGAATTCCAAAGAAGGGGAAAGAAAAAGATCAGTGATGGTTGTAGAATGAAAATAAAAAAATAATACAGAACATTTGACAACATCAATGGAAATGTAATATTTAAGTAAAGTCTGAAAAACAGAAAAGAAACAAATTAGGCAGAGAACATCCGAAAGGAAAGAAACAGATTGAAAATGATAGGGGGAAAAAAAAGAAAGAAAGAAAGAAACCTTTTCAGCCTAAAGCTTTGTTAGTAGGTTTTGCAGGAAATCAACATGCAGGCAGGAGACTGGCAGTGGTGTTACCACCTCTTGAACACAGACTTTCTCCTACATTACTGCTGCTGCTTTGATAAGGCTTAATCACGTCTCAAAAACAGCCCCACCCTGGCCATATGTGGTGTGTCTGCGTGATGGTGCCTCTTTTGTTAAAAGGGTCAAACCAATTTCTCCCGTTTATTTACACCGGATGTCTCACAGAGCAGCTTCCTGTCACAGCCATGACTGCTGCTCCTACCAGCAGCTGTGCCACCACTGCACGCCTGCGTTTGTCCAAATGGAGCTTTGTCCAAATGCTGTTTGTCCAGCAGCTTTCAGGGAGCAAATTCAAGTGCCACCACTGTACAAGGTACTGCATTTTAAAACCAACTGTTTGAGGGCAAGACAAGTGCAGCACTTGGTGCCCAGGCACAACTGCACCACGGCACGTGTTCTGGGGACACCGGTCATCTAGCGCGTGCTGCTAGGCTGGTCCAGAGGCAGAGCACACCCGTGTGCCATAATATGGCTCACAGGAAAAATGCTTTGGGCATGGAAACAACCACATCTGGCCAAATCATAGAGTAAATAATAAATACAAGGATCACATTAAAATGCCACCCTGTCACCAATTCACAGAAATTAAGTATGCACTGCAGGCCAGCCTTGCTGGTTTGGAGGAAGAAAAAATACAAACCACTGAGAAAACCCCTCCATTTCTGTCCCAGCTAAAAATCAACTCACTGGCAAGCTAAGACCCTCTCATCAGGCAGTACCACGAACATCTGCATCAAGGCATTGGTAAGCAACAGACCTAAGGACAAGGCCCTTGCTTTTGCTCTATCAGTCTCTGTTAGCTGCTGCTGAGCTGGCTCCAGGCACAGCTTACTGTACTGAAGAGATGTGGCAAATGTCACATACTACTGTTCACAGCGGAACCAGCTCGGGATTGGCAGGAGAAATTTGACTTGGGAATTCTCTTTAGGCTGGAACTACAGCACTGTATTGGGAAGCTGTTTTCCAATGAAGGAAAAAATGCAGTAGCTAATGGCTCTGACAGTGGCTTTTCTGTGAGAAGGCTGAGAGCTACAATGTTGAAGGCAATACAAAGAACAATGTAGGTAATTTAGGAGTGTCTTCATGCCAAATCATGATAAGGATGAGTACAAAGCAAGCAGTGCATTTGTGTCAAATTGTTTACTGCATTATTGTACCCTTTTAATTAGCAGTTTAGTTTATTCAATTAAATGCACGAGGCCAGAAACGTTGCTAATTAAAACAAAACAGAACTCTGACTATATGCTGGCTAGGTAGAGGTATTTGCAGCTCCTGTTGCTAAGTGATATGTTTGATGCACAAACATACAGCACATGAACTAACATTTGCCCAAGACATTTTTTTCTGGATCAGATTATATTGCAACCACCACAGCAAACAGGAAAGAGAAAGTACAGCAAGAGGAAACTATCAGAGATAAGGAAACTTGACCTATCATGTTCTCTCATTTTTAAAGCGAGTGAAACCAAAAGGCCAATACAGGCCAGCAGGGACATATGGAATAAAGGGCATTATGATATTTAGGCTTTTTTCACAGTAAGCTTACACAGAAACTGCCTACAACAAATTGATCAGATCCCCATGATGTGTTCCCTTAGGGGGGAAAAAAAAGGTGGGGGGGCTGGGAGAAAAAAGAAAGGAATACATGCTGTTGAGCATCCTGCTCATGGCTAGATGCAACATACATGACTCAGAACTAAAAATAGTAATAAATAAAAAAGGGCTCACAAGAACACCATGCAGTGAAGTCAGGCAATACTGATGGGGTTTTGTTTTGAAGGAGGGAGTCAGAGGGGAAGACAGAAGGCAAGAAAGTGTAAAAGAAGGTAACAAATGAATGATCAGTGCAAACCATAGTGATGGACCATTCTCACTACATGTGGGAACCCAGGTCAGGGCATGTTCAAACTGCAAGGAGAGAAAGGAAATCAGCAGCGAGCCCTGAAAACTACTGATGATCTAAAAATAGTGATGATTTTTAAGAATCATTCCATAAAACAAAAAAAAGCTGCTGTTGCAGATACTGGGCATTTCCTTCTGTGGGAAATACTGCTAAAAAAGTGTCAGCAGGTAAACAGGACTAGTCCTCCAAGGAAGCTGGACAGAAATTACTGAAGAAGAACACTGGAAATATTGAGCCACTACAAGACTGTCAGTAGACAGTCCTTATAGAAACAGTTTTGAGCTGGTAATCATTCTGGTCTGTTTCATTGACAACGCAAATGAAACACATTTTGTACTTCTCTCCCCCAAAATGCAAGGCTTTCAAGGCAAAAAAAAAAAGAAAAAAAAAAAAAGAGAAGGAACTCAACTATTTCTGAGAGAAAGAGGATTTCTGTTTGCTGTACAGATAATAAATCAGAACTCACTAAGAAATCATTACAGATGTCAGCTTCTAATTAAATGTAAATCAACTTTAAATTCACTCCTATGTCTGAATCCTTCAGTCTCTTCCATGTGTTCGATCTCCATGAGCCTAACATGTCCAGCGGGCTGCAGGTAAAAGTGTGAGCCCACAGCAAGCTGCAGCATCAGTGCCACAGAACCCATTTTACAGCTCCAATGGGACTGATTATCTGGGAAAGCAGACATGAACACATGCCAGTTCTGGTTTTTAGCTACACATGTTAAAGACAACTACATTTTTAATATCTTCCTTACCATAATGTTTTACACAGAGAAATCATTCATACAGAAAAAACTGAAAGCAGATTTAGGTTAACAGTATCAGTGTTACAGAAGCAGGAATGGTTTAGTTATTCCTCAACTGGAAACTTTATTGCTGTTAGATATTGTTATGCAGTACACACACATGCGAGTCCAGAGGATTTCAGCCTGTCTCCCTGCTTAGACACCTGCAATGCTGCAAACTCCACGTCTGGAGCAGTGCCATGGCAAAACTCCCAGGGAGGTGGGATGGGGGTTCACTCTCCTCTCAGAAAAAACACAGCAGATACAGAAACCTCCTACAGCTGGAGAGGGCTGCTGTTCCCCAAGACCCCCACCACCTCCGTATTTCTGATCCTGCTTCTGAAAACGTGCTCCTGAACTGGAACTTAGGGAGGGGAATGATGACACTCCAAAATTTTAGAAAAACAGTACAGGCATTGGTCTGTCTATGCCGAATGGAAGCTTACAGCACAACTTTAAAGAAAGTATTAGGCCAAGGCTGAATTAATTTAAAAATCTTTCCCATAAAGTCTTTGCTTTGGCATTGCATTCAGTGGGATTTCAGCCTGTGCTTAAGAGCTTTCTTCAGCCAAGGATTTTAAGCACATGGTTTGTTGCTACTGTATTTAACTTGACACAGTTTTTACTCATCGTATGCCTCCATACAATTTCACACACTACTTTAATTACACAGTAGTGACTTATTTAAATTTCATGAGAAAAAAAACGGGCACAATATTCAAACAGGTGTTTTCTTCTCTTCACTGATTACTGGTTTCAATAATTCCGTCTTTGTCCCAAGTCCTGCAGGATAATTGTTCATGTCCACACTCTGTGGCCGATGCAGAACAGGGAATTCCATCTGGTTTTTCACAATAAAATCAAAGTACTATCATCTGTATCAGTCTTCTCCATCACAAAGGAAACATTTTGCAAAACCTGTGATCTAGCTTCCTGTTCCAAAGCTTAAAAAGAAATACTTTGAAAGAGAATCTTAATTATTAATTACAACTTCACTAAATATATTTCTTATTTGAAAGTTCTCCATTCTCCTTGTTCATTCATTCTGCCTAAAAACATCTTGAGAATATTCAGTAGTGCTAGATTTTTCCAGGTTCTTCCTTTTGAAATTATTTTTTCAGTATTTCTGTTCTTTTCATAGATTATTTTTATTAGACAGATTATCTTTTATTACTTTTCATAGTTTTTTTTTAAACACTGAAAGCATTCAGAGTAAGAACGTCAGGGATGCATGGGATTTTTTTTCAGCTTTTCTCAATTGAGAAGGGACATTTTAGAGAGCTGCTATTTATTCTTGCACAGCCTAACAGAAAATTGTGTCTAATAAAATAAATTGACTTCTAAGAATCTACAAGTTGTAAGATACTAAGTATCATTTACAGTCAGACCAACAGGTACAAGGCAGCTAACCATCATGTAAACTTCAACCCAAAGGATAACAGAAATGACCATTTCTCTCTTAGCAGAAATGTCAGGTTAAAACCACATGTTTACATGGTTATTTTTAATGATTCTATTGCTTTTAAAAAGCCTTTTAGACACTCAAGCGCATCAAAATACGTGACTAAAGAAATACCTCAAGTACAAGTCTTCCAAAGTCGCAGTACCAACATTTTGGGAAGGAGCTCTGCAGGAAGCTTTCTTCATTGTAGGAAGAATATTTCATTGACATAGTTAAACTCACTATGAGAATACCTGTGATCTTTTGCATGAAATCATCTAACCCCTCCGTGACAACACAACACAGAGTTCATGGAGGGAAATGCAGCTTTTTTAAGCAGAAGACTGAGGTGAAGAAAACGGTTAGAACAGGGCTGATCCATTAATTCTGAAGCATTTGGTAAGCAAATCCATTGGAGTCTAGCTCAACAGTTGCTTTCATTGGCACAGAACTCAACTGGGACTCAGAAAATTATTTCAGTTAGTAAATAAACTTTTAAACTAATTCCAAGGCAAACAATCTCCACCAAGGGTAGAGGCTCTTACCATCAAATCCATCTTCCTCTGTTCCCAGTTCATCATCTGAGCAGATGTTCAGCACGTTTACCAGCATCTCTGTCACTAAAATGGAAAACAAGTGCAAAATGTTGGTATTAAGCTTCCCTGGTCTGTCAGAGAGCCGACTCTAGCTGTAGTAGTGTGAATGAAAATTTAGTGCAATAGCGGCACCCACTTTTTTAAACAACAGGTCCCGTAGTAATAGAAGCTGAAAGTGTCCTCTGTAGCTAATAAAAAGTACAAGTTCCCACAAATATTTTTCCAAATACAATGAACACAACAAATAGACCTCAAAAAAAATCTGCTAATGATCTCTCTTTTTGCAACTGTCAGTGAAGTAGGTAACATTTGTTGTCTCCCCCTCAACACATTTTTTGCCTTTCACTCAACTTGGATAACAAACTGATCCCTCTCCTCTTGCTCCTAAATTGCAATAGGATTTGATTTCCTCGCCCAGCAAATGGGAACAATGCTCCAGTGGAAAAAGGTACAACAAGAGGGATCATAGAGTATTTCTTTATTTATCTGGGTTTTGGACACTACTTCCAGCTCAACAAAACATTAACCTTTGTAAGATGTCCTCAGTGTCCCTTGAATTCCAGGACAAACAGACCAGACAGTGTCCAGTCCTTAGAGGTGGAACTATTCTATATTCAATAGATACACCATTATTGGAGAATTTAGACTATATTCAGCTTGCTTACTTTGCAACTGGGGGACAAAAGGGTCGGCCACAGGCTGTCCCTACCCTGGTCTCATTTCTTTCCAGGGAGACAACTGTGAGACACTAACCAGAGAGCACACAGAGCAAGAATGGTGAAAAAAACAACCCCAGCTAAAATCAAAACCAAGGAAATGCAAATTAGAGAACAAAAAAGCCAAAGTTATGAGGTAAAATGTGAAGCCATTAGCAGATTAAGAAAAACTTCACTACACCTACATGTAGTAAGCAACATTAAGAGTGTTACCAGGCTTTTCCAGCCTTGTACTAGCTACACAGGTTGAAACTTTAAATTTTTTAGTCAAGTAGTTATTAAAATCCTCTTCTGTGACTACTGTGAAGGCTTGGAACATTAGAAGGGTGGGACAAAGCTAGATTTTTTCCTACTTTAGTGAAGGATTTAATATTTTCCTTTGACGGTATTAGGGGAAAGACTTTCCACAGTAACAACAACCAGTGAAGCTAACAGCTTCCTACCTTGGTTGGCCTTTGAGGGAAAAAATCTATATTAAAAAAAAAAGGAAATAAATAACAAGTTGTGTAGAACACCAACTCTTATGTCCTTGAATATTGTTTCGTATAGAAAAGAAAATACTGATTTCACTTCTTTGGGCTTTAAAATTCCCAATAAATTGGTAAGTGTGACCACTGGAAGACATGAAGGAGAAAAAAACATCCCCAAGATGTCAGAAGAATAAGGTCTCAGAACCTCAACAATTCTGACTGTGCATCCTGCAGCCCCACCTGAGCAGGCTGCTGATGGGGAGCCTCTGAAAAAGCGACCTTACAGAACATCTTCCAGGGCTGCAGTGTGTGCGGAGAACACACGCAACCTAAAAACAGCCTGGCTGAGTTTACAGCCAAAGAAAATGAAAGCGTTTAATCTGCTTCACAAGAGTCTGCAACACGCGTCAGTGAGGATTATGTAATGTCTCCATTAGTGCAAACAGCTGCCTATTCTTTGTTAATCCCTGTTTCATTGTCTATCTGCTTTGTTCACAGAGACCTCAGGCATCTCACCAGCAGCTTTCCTCAAACAAAAGAGGAGCTCAAAACAAAGCTGGTCATGACTGCAGGTAGGAGACATAGCTGGCTGTATTTCCAGTTGCTTATTAAGAGAGAACTGTTATTCCAAGCAGCTTTTAAGAGTTTATTAGAGTTTTCTGGCAGTAATTGCTGTTGCAGCAATACTCTGTAATGGATGGATCAAAGCAAGCTTTGTCTTGGGCACTGAATAAAATGGCTTGGGGTTTAGGCAGTTTGTATTCTGTATTCATTTAATATGCTAGACCAAAGTGTTTTCATGGCTTTTGTGTGCTTGCCATTCATAGCATGAAGCTGCATTCAGGCAACATCAAGAGCATCATGTTTCAATAAAACATCATTTGTGTTCTTTAGACTCTTCTTGCCAGCGATGAGGCACCACATGTCCTGTGCAGAGAAGGGGCTGAGGAGCAGGTTTTCCTTCCTACTGGCATCCCTCTACTCTCTCCAGGAACAGTTAGCCAGACTGGGTCTTAATACCACCAGCTCTGTGTTTGCTGATGAAAAATCAACCCACCCATAAAGGTAATGTGAGTAAAGATGTAATTATATGTAGTGAAGTCTGTTGAGATGTCCATTCAGCAGTAAGCAATATCCAAGGGAATGTTCAAGAGCTTTTAACGGAAAAACAAATCAGAATTTTGTTTAGTGAATGCACCTCTGGCCTGCAATGCCATAAAATCTATTTCTGCAGAAGAAAGATAATGGCATCATCACCTGGAAAGAGTGGAAATTATAAAAAATACAAGAAGTGTGATTAACCACCGGTAATTCCTTGCCCTTCTCAGGCCCATTTCTACAACCTTGTTCTCAAAAGCAAGACATTTGTCTTCAAATTATTCTTGCCCTTTAAAATAAATGAGGCCATGTGCACAGTGACTAAGAAACACTTTTGCAGTTTTTATGAACAGAACCAATTTACATACCCTTCTCACCAACAAACGGCAAGGACCAGGTAAACACATCCATGAAGTTTGGAAGCCAGTAGGGATGAGGGGAGCAGTTGAACTGCCTGATATTCATAACATTGTTCTCGTATTTCAATACTGCAGCTAGAAGGGAGAAAGGAAAGAAATAAAAGAGACATCAGCCATGTATGTGACTGGCTAACAGACCAGGAACGCTGACAGCATGCTCACCAGCTTCCACCCACTTGATCCGGTGACACCACCTGAATGCTAGCTACAGTAGGATAAAGCCTCACTGAAGTGGAAAGCCATTTTCAGTCTGAAAGCAGTGTCATCAGCTTTCCCCAGCACTGAGATGGGCTGGTAAGTGAATTGATATCTCTGAGCAGTCAAGAACGTAAGCTCTGGGATCCACCACCAGTGAGGAATGAAGCAGAGCATTCAGAGCCCCCCATCTCACACAGTTATCTGAGCTCCTCACAACCATTCTTTGGAGATAACAGAAAAAAGCATTTCTGACTCAGAGTCTGAATGCTGCTCTTCTGATGGACATCTTCAACATATTTCATTCACGGTATTGTACAAGAGATGACACTTCCCACTCACATTATTCAAACTCTAGGCACACAAGACTGTGCTCCCTATAATATGAATCAATACTAATACAATTTGTCTTGCACCATTTAACATTCTCATCATTCTTATCCACACACAAACACACAGACTACATCTGTTCACAGGCAGAAATACAGATATTTATGCCACAGCCATTTTTTAAAGCACTGCACCAAGTTCAGTGTTAACTTCTTTTAGTGGACTTCAGGTTCATATCTGAAATGGTAATCTGAAAAGGTAAGTTTGAGATTACCACCAAAGTGACTGAAAGACATGAAAGTCTTTACACAATGCAGTTACAGGAGACCTCATGCAGGATATTTAATCAACACAAGCAACAAAAACAGCCAACACAAGAAGAAGGTGTATCATTCCATGCTTTCTCCTTTCCTCCAGCCTTCCCACTTGTGGCTCCCTAGGGAGGAATACAGTTCCAGGGACTGGTTATCACTTAATAGCCAGCAATAAAGTTGCACAACTGCAATGTGAGACAGCCTTGTAGGAAATGCAGCGTTGGCTGAAGGAGCTGAACAATTTCTTCTGATTATTTCTCTCTTTTCACTTACTGTGTGCCAATCAGAAACCTTTTTTTATGCACTAGGCTGTTGCTTCACAAATATTTAATAGGATGTTAAATGTCTTCCATTTTGTGGTCAATGACAGAGTCCAGAGTGACCTGAGAGTTTCTGAAACCTACTCACTGACAGACACAGAAAACAGCTTGCTAGCAATAATGGGAACTTTTGCCAGGCAGACACCCTGCATTTAAATAAACCACATTTGACTCTTGCCCATCCCAGACTGACAACTGGCAGTCATTCTGCTGCTCAGTAGAAGAAAAAAGTGGCTTAATACTGCTATTAGCAAAAATGAGAAAATTAGTGTCAATGCTCTGAGTATTTCCAACAGTTTTTGGCTGAAATCACATGCAGCAGATCGAAATTCATTCTTCTTCTATTACAGTGACACAATTGCATAATAAAAATAAATAGTTTGCAGCTTTGCAGAAAACATTAGTCAAAACCACACAAAAAGGACCACTTAATGGTTGTAAAGATTCATTTAGAAGGACTAAAACTTCAAATTTGTCATCTTAGTGAGCTGAGGTAGTTCTCCTCCCCACTACTTCTTCAATTTATCTATTAAGTCTATTGCTAAATTCTGTGAAATTTGAATAAAAAAATCATTTTTACAGGGAACTTTTAAAACTGGTGTCTGAAAAAGCCTGAATCCTATGCAGAACAGTTGCAAAACATAAAATTAAATAAAAACAGCTTTAATTGCATTGTTTTCTTTAAAAGGAAGATAATTTAAGATTACTATAATAAAAAAATCCTCACAACACCTTATTAATTTATATACCTGAATAACTTACAAAAGAAAGTTCTGATATTAGTATTTTAAAAAAATCCTCCCCCGTAAATGACCTGTATATCTCCTCAACAAATTACTTCAAAATAGCTTTATACAATAAAGCAGGGTAATGACAGAGAAGCCTTCTAAAATAACTCTCCTCTTAAAAGAATAAAATAAAGTAGGGTAGTTACCAGTATCACAAATACTTTTTGGCATTTTTGATTAAAAATCTGTAATTTACAAGCACAATGCACACAAAATATTTCTATTAGGTAACTAATGAAGATGATATTTAACATGAAGGCAAACTGGCTCTTGTTATGATTGTACAGTTCTGACTACTACTTAGTAGTCAGCAGAGGAAAACTTCCTCCGGATCAAGTGGAAAATGCTTCTCAGATAACAGCAGTTTCCCTGAGCTTATCTGCCCCCGTGCTTTCTTTTGGTCATAGCTTTCTTTTTCCTCTCTGTTGGCTCAGAAAAGATTGGGGGTTTCAGCTCTGCTTCATTCCTTAGTCCACGTCAGCTTGATGCCTAAGAAGCTGCAGGAGAGCCAGCAGCCCTGAAAGAGTACACGGCTTTGGAAGGTTACAGGAGCGCAGGTCACACAGCTGCTGATGGAGGAGACAGAAGTGGGATGGGTTCCCTTGGTTATGAAACCCGTAAGAGAGGAAAACCTGACTCTCTCCAGCATTTGCTTATTATTCCAGGCTGCAACCTCAATACTTTTCTTTCCAAATACAGACAAATGCTAGCAGAGCAAGTCACCAGCCATTATTGTGTATAATCACCAACCAGAGCAAGAATCTTATTTTATTATTCTTAACAGACACACACATTTTAACCTAATTTTGATACTTGCTGTTGTAAATAAGTTTTAAAAGCTAATGTTTTGTACACTGAGGATGTGCAGATAGCCCAAATGACATTACACTTCTTTCCAATGCTAGTAAACTGAGATACTGGATGCTGAAATCACATCAGAGTGAAATGAAATACTAATGCAGTAGGCAAAGGGCATTTGTAGTGTTTAGCTTCAAGCATTTAACACAGCTACCCTAAGGCTGGAAAGACGGGTGTTGAAAACTGGGCAGGTAAGAAACCTCCTTCCCTCGGTCAGAAATGGAGACAGCTCTTCTAATCTTTTCAGGGTTAGATACAGCACCTAGCGCTGTACCTCCTTGGTGTCCCCCAGTTAAAGATGAGCCTGGAATGACTGTGTCACACCTGTCAGATCTGAGTGGATGTCTCAGACCCTCTGGCATCTCAAATGGTGCTTTAAAAGATTATATATTTGGAGGTAGATTAAGGCCTGAAGCAATGTGAACAACATTAAGCTGTGTGACAGATAGTTCAGAATTTCTCAAGGACTTTACATATCCTGCTTCACTATCTGCCGAATCATTTTTCAGTGTAAATTAATTGATAACATTTCCATCAGAGGAAAAAAAAAATGAGCTTGGTAGAAATACTAGCCCAGAATATTTTTAGATGAACAACCCAAAAATATTTTTAGCGAACAATTTAACTAATTTTCTTGTAATTTTCTTTCAGAAAACTCATCCTGCATTTAGAAAATGAATCAGTGAAAAGTCCCTCAAATTCTTCACATCTAAGAAAGAATTTCAATTTCTGATTTAATGCCAAATTAACTTCAGCATTAATTGTGCAACTGGGAACAGTGCCTTCTCAAGAAGAGTTGCTAAGTAACCACAGCATTTTCTGCCCAAGTCAGGTCAGGGATAAGGGCTAGTAAAATGCTCAAGGAGTTTAAACATTATCAAAGGACAAAAATTATTTACTACACAAGGTAATGGTCTAAAAAATCCAGTACAGAAATGAAGATAATTGCAGGTGGAAAAATCTTTCCTTCTAAATATCTGAAGATTTTTATTTTACATCTGCAACTGCATCTTGCAAAAAAACAGCGGAGTAACATTCAAGATTTTGTCAACAGACTGCAAAAATCACTTTTGGCAAACTTCTCTGCATCAGCAATGAGATGGCCTAGATACCCTGACAACTCATCTTTAAAAGCTTTTGTTTCCGTGACAAGAACTCATCAGAGCAGCAGAGATAAGGCCTGAACAAAAACTGATAGGGCAAACAGAGGTTACATCTCTTTTCTTCCCCTCAAAGTGCTAATACTTCTCACAGATCATCCTTGTCTTCCAGGTATACTATGTCTTTTTCCAGATGAAAATAATTTTCCTGGATCAGATACGTTTCTTCATGTGTACCCATGGTATACTTCATGCTGATACTTTACACACACTTCACTGACATATTACTTATGGTACATTACCAGGCATGCGGATTTACAGATGGTTTTTGTTTTTTTTCCTATCCCAAACTCTCCTGCATACTGACTTTTCCTGCTTCTCCTTTCAGAAACAACACGTGTATGTTGCAGCATGTTGGAAGAAACTTCACGCTTGGTTTTTTTTCTCATAACTTTGGATTCTCTGGTGGTTCTCTCTCCACTACAAAACCGAATCTTTTAAAAGTGTTCGAAAGATAGTAGTCTGTCTTTAAACAGTAAGTTAAAATTGCTCACTCAGCCAAAAAGCACACACTTACTGAAGTGACAGCCAGACATGAAAATGCCAGTGTTACCAGTGTTTTACAAATAACTTTTCTGCCTCCGTAGAACTGTAGAATTTTTCCCGTGATTTTTTTTTATTTTTTTGGGGGTGTGCATAAACAGCATTAGAGCAAGCCCTAATTAAGGCATTAAGAAATACTGAATGCAGGAATAAAAGTTTAGACACGATACAAGGCCAGATCATACCATACGGTAATTTTTGGCACCCTCTTATTCTGTTGCTATTGAGAATTTCTCCTCGTTATGGGCTCCCTGGAACCCAGGGGTAAATCTGTACTCGCACAACTTTCTCAGAGTTTCTTGATCAGCACAATCTCTGAGGGCCTGAAGTCACTGGTAACTACCACAATCCAATTAACATTTATCTTCTTGCATAAGCCTTCTCTCCAGAAGCAGCAGTCTTAGAAGAATCACCAATGCACTGATATTTCTTGTAACAAGTATTAATAATAATCTTTAAGTATCTTTATATTTATGCCTTTTAATAAAATAAATGAAAGCAGAACTGTTTGAGAAAGCTATGAAGACACTGAACAGTAGCTCAGAAGTTGCCAAAAACCATATAAAAATTCCTTCCCTTTGCCAATGCTCTCCATTATAATCAATATGGAAGGAATTAATAACAGTAATGGAGAAGGATAATAATGGAAAAAGAGAGGACAGAAGGCTCTCAATGTCGAGGCAGTTTCTAAGTCTCTGAATCACCCCCTGAAAGCCTCTCCCTCTGTTTCCATTAACTACAGAGGGAAGCCCTGACAGGAGCCTCCTGATTGAAAAACCTCCCTCTGGCACCCGAAGCGCTGCGTGTGTGGCCCAGGGCTGCGACGGGACCCGCAGCCACACGGTGCACGAGTTGCACACGCAGCCTGCACGGGGCGACAGCCAGGGACCAAAGGCATCCAGGAAACTCCCTTCGGTGCCAGAATCCAGCGGCGCAAAGCCAGAAGAGGTTCCATGGCAGGTCAGCACCGTGAAGCAGCCCACGCAGAGGCTCCATGGCAGCATCACTAACAGCAGATATGCTGAACACGGGCTTTTTGGGTAGCTTATCTCCAGCTACTCTTGTCAAACCTTCTTTCGCACTGAGATTGTTGCCTCCCTACTGCTTTTTGAGGACAGATCTGATCCCAGTGGCTGCTCTCCAGCAGGGACTGAAGGAGCTCTTGGATAAAGCTGGCAAACAGGTCTACTCCTGAAGTGCTTTGAAGAAGCTCAAGAAATGACATCTGCTTTAATGGGTGTGAGAACTATCAACTTGGGGTAGAAAATGAGCATTCTTAGCCTCTTGCAGCTTTTAAAAAATGTATTTATCTTAAACAATACTGCATTTAAAAATGACCCATTTCATATCAGCAGGACCTGGAGCCTCTCAGGAATTTATTCAGGGTGACTGTTGGCCGACAACCATTGGAACACTGAGAATGCATACTAGACAGAGAGGCATTTACTAGTAGGAGAGCAACTCCTCTTCCAAGGACTGACAGTAACCAAACCTCCAGATGACCTGTAAAAATCAATCAGGTTCTGCACCAGTGCATGACGAGTCAGCTAGAGCAACTGCCCTGACAACACCTCTGGATGGAAATACCTTCCTTTGCCTCCTGAAATTAGTCAGAAACTGTGCTCTCAGTTAATTCATCTGCTGCAAACCAAGGAAGCCAACAAGTAGCCGTGTTTTGGACTCATTCTATATGATAGGGGGATTTTTTTCCTTGAAGAGGGAAGCAAGCACCCAGAGACTATCCAGATAAAGATGTATGAGCAATGCAGCATGAAGAACTATGCATGATGTATGTACTTGAAATGCCAAGAGCCAGTGCAATCCGTCACATGAAATAATGCGTCAAAACTTCTAATGAGAGAAGAGGAGGCACATAAACTCAATGGAGATTCATTACAAAGCTGCTAAAGGTCAGCCTCGGAATTTACAACAAGCCATATATTAAGGAGTGGCACACAGGTGCCGATGTCGCATCAGTGCTGATTTGCCTGAGCTCACTGTGAGCAGGTATCGCTGGCAGTGAACACCAACTCCAGCTGTGGCCACAGATAACCAGCACCTCTCAGCAAATGGTGTACAGCTTTCCAGCCAAATAGGCTTTCCACCAGATATAAGACCTGCCTGCCACAGTGCAGCATCCTGGCATAAGGGAAATGACCCTCTCTTCGGAAATAGCAATAACGAAGAGGCACTTCTCTTTACCACCCAAACTCTGTGGTTTCAAATTCAAAGTTTTGAACATTGTAAATCATTGCTTTCCATTTAACATTTGCCTTCAAGACAAAGTTTCACATAATTCACCCACTGCCTTCATTGCCCAGAACTGCTTCCATGCCTAAGAAACAAAAGGTGAACGCTTTCTATCACCTTCCTTGTACAGACTTGTGATTGCTCAGCCTTTGACCCAAAGCAGCCAACCAGCAGAGTAAACACACTTCTCCACCAATAGCAATGATCCTATCAAGAAAATGAACACATTCCTTACTTCATACTGCACTGTTTAGGTTGCTAGCAGAGCCCCTACATCATTAACTTTTACAAATGTAGCTACTGACAGTTCTGCTTGCATGGTTTTGCAGAATAACGTATTAATTTTTCCACAAGTTAACAGGATATTGAGAAATCTGAGGTGTACAAACCCCATTATCTACCAGTGAAGTGTTTCCTTCCCTTGCATACAGGTCATGGCATAAAAGCTTTTAGATTATAAATTTTATAATGCAAAATGATGCCTGAAGAAGCTTTCTTTTGCAAGTTTAAAAAGAAGTACTGCTTGCTTCCTCTACAAACATCTGGATTAAAAATATCCCTTCGCAAGAGAAACTGATCTCTTTGCAAGGGAGCAACTTGCAAGAATAGAATTGAGAAAGAATTATTTTACTTTGTTCACAGAGGAACACAATTTTATCATTATGGGGACTAGGAGAAAGAAAAAAAGACTGCTCATTTCAAGATATAGGAGGACAGGTTTATTAGAATACTTTAGTTTTAGAAACATGACTCTTTTTTCCAGTTCATTAGAGATTTCCGGGAATGCAATAAATGAATAAATTCAGAAAAGCTGCAAAGACTTGTATTCATTGGAGTCTTTCTACAGTAATCAGTGACTCTTATTTCTGCAGTACGTTTCAGTGGTCAAGGTTTACAAAACCCAAAACCTAAAAGAACTCAGACATCTATCCCATGCTTTATCCACCGATGAGCTGTGTGATGATGTTAACTGGCTAGACAGTTTGCATATACAAACTCCAATACTTTTATTGGAAAGAAGCAAGGAATAGATAATTAATTATAAGGAACACTGGGCTCTAAATGTCTCACCCAGAGCACATCTTAATATACTTCTCCTAGTTAATAGAGCTGTTTTAAGTTTTGCTTCCCGTGTAACATTTACTTAATAACTTGCAGTCAAAATACAGAAATATCCTAAGGCATATTAAAATACACAGTTACGTTCAGAGGCATACGCCTGCCTGTAATGAATTTAATTAGGTTTCTATTATATAATAAGTGGAATGGGCACGAACTAATAAACAGAGGAAGAAAATGGGCATGAACTGATAAATAAAGGAGTGAAAGAACATCAACATATCAGAGTAAACCGGAGTACAGTTCACTGTACATTAACAGGAATTAAATTCTTACCTTTGTTATTGTATACATCTAGATAGTTTGGTGCTGAAAAAATTGTGATTAGCGAAGGGAATCCTGTTGTTTGGCTTTTCCTGTACATACGATACCTAAGAGGAAAGAGAAGATACTCATTACTACCCAGTGTTGAATGTATATTTGTCACTGACCACATAGAGTGCAAAGAACACCTAGCACATTAGTGCTCTGGTTGTTAACAAATGCCAAGACTGAAAAACATGCACACGAGCTATTTAAAAGCCACAGGAAAGAAGTATTTGCTGCAGACTTTCTCATTATAACCATTTGACACGACCAGGGATCCACGCTTGGAAGTTGTGTCTTTGTCTGAAATGGAGTGAGCCGGAGCTGGGTTTTGTCGTGAATCCGCTCAGCGCCTATCCCTGGAGCCAGAGGGCCTCTAGGGGCACGCAGCATTTTTTCGTTACCTAACCTTACTGCCTCATGAAAAGTAAAATGCTTATTGGACCAACAAATTATCAAGCATTAAACCTGCAAGTAATTGGAAAGAAACCAACCAAACAGTACTTAGACACAAGTACAGCAAACACTGCTCTTTAGTCCTCAGCTACAAGAAAACTAAGAATTTAGCAAATATCCACAGAAGTTGCACTGCAACTCTTGTATAGTTTCAATGCAATCTCTTCCACAACATTTTACTTTTCACCCTTTATTGGAAAGCAATACAACAAAAATGAAATTTTATTACCCTTGTGTATTTCATGCTAGGTATTTCTGGCATAGTAATAGCTTGCTTTTAATTGCATTACCATTTTGAAGTCGTGACAATTCAAACATTCAGAATTGGTTTTTTATATGCTTAGTGAATATTGACCTTATTCCTACAGTGCCACTAATTTATCTTTTATTGCCATTCAAATTGGGTAAAGTTTCTACCTCCAAACAAACACAATAATACTCATTTATGCATGATATGCAAAGCTATTTATTCAGATTCCAATCCTTCATTAATATCTCACAAGTATGGCACATTTCAAATAAAAGCAATTTTTAAAGTAATTTTTTAAAGCAGCACAAAAAATTCTACCTGTATAATGACAACAGTTTCATGGGGAACCATCAACATCCCCTGATGCTTGACCTGGACTGTTTTTGCATACAGTGGCTTAGACTCCTTGAATTCATTAATGATACTCCTGCAGAAAAATTTGTGTGCCTATTGAGTTCCACAATTTTAATTTTTTTTTATGAAGTATAAAACCAGTAGGCCCAAAAGTTTCAGGTAGCTGAGAAAGTCCTGAAAGATGGCAGCTCTGGCCTTCATGAGCCAAATCACTTCCCTGGCATCATGGCAATCAGTGTGTCAAAAGACTCTGGCACATTTGCAAATCTTTTTCTTAAATGAATTTGTTTTTGTTTCCAAGTCTGGCATTAAAACAATTTTGGTAATTTTCTGTCACTTAAAATCACTAAGGCTAAGTAAGTGGCATATATAAGGATTCGTTAAGTCTTGTAACTCACTAATAATAAAGTAATGCCAGTATGTATTTCTGAAGCATTAGGAAGAAGTGAGAGCTGTTGCAACTTATATTTTCCTGTTCATTCTCACTCATCTGTTCTTCCTTTCTGTGCTCTGTTTGGGAATAGTAGGCCATTATACATTATTATTATTATTGCCCCCTCTCCACACATACTCACCCAGCGTCCTGGGCTTCATGAGCTCGGAGTATAGATAACAAGTTATTGTGCTGTAGGAATTCACATACAGCAGGGTAACTGTTAGAAAAAACATAATAGCACCTGTTATGGCATTATCAGGAGCAGCACACAGAACTGCAGCTTTCAAAAAATGTATCATAAAACATGCATCATTCATGAAATCAGCACCTGCTCTGCAGGCACATTTCAGTAGAGACAACATTAACAGCAGTGTCTTTTTTAATCCCACCCCATAACTGCTTGGAGAGGAATGATAGAAACTGCAATGCATTACATAACAACAACCAGCCCATGGCTTGTCAGAAAAAAAGGTACTTTCTTTTATTACTCTAAGATTTAATGTATTCCAAAAAAGCAAAATGTAATACAACAGTTGCTTCTAACAGAAAACCTCACCCACTGACTACTGTATGCACTGACTGCTTGTGGACACCAGAAAATAAGGTGGTGAGGGGGAAAGAGGGGGAAAGAGGGGCAAAGAGGGGGCAAAGAGGGGCAAAGAAGAAAGGCAAATCAGTCTTCAGACTGGGGATGTTTATCTTCCTGAACTTTATCTCCTTAATAAACAAATTATCCTTCCCCTTGGCAACTTAAAGTCTAAATCCTGAGACTTTTGAAATCCCAAAAATGGGTGCACTGAATACATCTGTGCTAAAATACTGAGCAAGATCAAAAAATTTAAAAATCTTAACTATACGTTACACAAAAAACTGCTGTCCCAGGCATGATTTCATGGACCACCTTAAGAGCCCACTTGCAATCAGTTAACAGCCCCATGAGTTTCTAATTTCATAGATGAAAAGATGAAAACTTACACACACCCTTTCCCCAGTCTAATGTATCATCTTCCTTTAGTTTATCCAAGAGAAATTATACTACTTGTTTCCAAACCTTCCTGGGTATTTTGAAGCTAAAATGTCATTTGCAGCTAGAAGCTACAAACCAGTGGAATGCTATATTGCTGTTTCTGGACTTGAGCCACCTAGCATATATTCTCAGATGCAGGTCTGGTATTTGGAATTGTCTAAAAAGATTGCCATTATAGAACAATTTCAATTCCCAAATTACGCGGGGTATCGTTTTGGCAACTGCAATGATCTCAAATGCTGACAGGCTGCCATTCAAACCACTGGCAAATGAGAACTGATTTGCATACATTTCTTTTCATAATTAATTGTGACTAAATGTAGACTTATGGTACATTTTGTTTAGAAATTTTTACATTAACTTCTGAAAACTGGGGTCTATCATGAAAATCTGATAGACAGTTGATTATGTTCATTATCAGTGCAGCTGCTCAAAATGTCTAGGCTATTACTTTTTTTTCCTTCATAGTATTCTTTTCATCCAGTGTTAAGTACTGCTTTTAAAGAAGATATAATGTAGTGGTAAAAAGTGCTCCTAAATGGATATGATAGGTTCTTCTTTCCATTTCAAGTACAAAAGTGGTAGGGTTTTTTATTGCTTAATTATCTTGTTCTTCATAAATCTGTGGAAAATAAGACTTCTGCTAGCAGAATTTGGCTGATTCTTCAGGGCCCACACCTAAAAAGGCAGAGCACACAGTGCTCCATGCAAATTTTCAAAAAAATAATCTGCCTGCCTTCTTTTCTTACAAGTGAATAGCATGGGATCTTTAATGTGCCAGCTGTCCTAGTACCCAGACCCCTACAGCCCATGAGCAGTCTACCTGGATATTTTATTTTGAAAAAGGCAAAGCAATTTGCAGACATTTTTCTTGAGCTTCTTGTTGAAGCAGGGGCTGGGGAGATGCAAAGTTTCCATCATTTGCAGCTATTACATATGCTATCCAGCATTTCCTTAGTATCTGTTTGCTTTATATTAAACAATATTCCTTAAGACAAAAATACAGGCCCTAAAAAGCAGGTCAAAACAAGAAGTCCTACAAAGAACCAACAAAACAGAGATTATGGCAAAAGTTATCAGAAGCAAACTTTTACAGAAATGACTTCTGCTTGGAAATGTTTTTTTCTAATACTTTTTATTAAAATGACTGACTTGCAATCAAATTCCCTACAAGTTTTTCAGAGCGCTACCCTTCCAGAAACACTCTCCTCCTTGCCCTGCTTTGCAGAGCCCAGACTGTAATTTAGATGAGCCAGAAATAAAGCAGTTGGCCAAGAGGGAAAACAAACAAACAGAAATCCCCCACGCAACAGGCTTTTCCAGAGCGACCCAGCCTCCTGCCTTCATGTGTCATGCTGAATCACGGAGGAGCAGTGACTCACAGAGAAAACAAAACACCCCTCTGCTAAGCTAGAGAGATGTTATTCCCCATGGAGTACGTGACTGTGATATTCCCTACTTGGGCATCCTTCTTTCACTAGCATGCCTCATGCATAGTTTACTAGTTCTGAGGTCTCTTTTGCATGATCACTGATTACTTCTGGGCAGTTTTAAAAGAGAAGCAATACTTTGCTAACGTGAACCAAAATGGCAAATGTTTTCAAATTGTTTTTCCACCAATAACTGGAAAAAATAGATGGAATTAACATAATTTTTTTCATATCTCTTATCATGCCATTAAAAGAGAGACATAAGCATTTCTTTCAAAAGAGAACATTCAAATTCAGTCCAAAAGCTTCTGTAACATTAAATGCACATATAAAGTAGGTTTCCTGCAAAGTCCATTGGCCTCGCACTTGAGTTTCCAAAGGCAAATGCTTTTGCTGCTATGCTGTCCTAATCAGCTCTCAGAACATCCCTTTCCACCTGCTTTTTCTTGCTCTTAGCTGTGCTGTCTGCAGAGCTGCACAGGGAACTGCATGGGATTAGAACAAATAAACACATCTTTTTTTGCAGAGTCATTCTTTTAAAACTGGATGCTTTCCCAGGCCTGATGGAGCACACAAGCAATTCTACCAGTACATCTGGGCAGACAATGTGAGGGCAGCGAAAAGCTTCTGGCCTGGGAGAAAAAAGAGTAGAAAAGTGGGCAAAAGAATCTGTTTAAAATGTTGTTACTAAAAAAAGAAACAAAATAGAAAAAATTCATACCACTGTGCCTCCCACCCTGAGCTGAAACACACTACAGTCTTCAAAAGCTTTCAGCAGACATTTCTTTAGTCTTTGCATATTGACAAACTTAACTTGCACGTCAAGTACACCACTGAAAGCATGTGCTTGTGGGGACAAAATTATTACTCTACCCCAGAGTACAGCTGAACCATTTCACTGCTATCCAAGGCTGGCAAATATTTCTTGAACACTCCAGGGAGAATAACTCCACCACCTCCCTGGGCAGTCATTCCAATGCCTGACCATCCCGTCAGTGAAGAAGTTCTTCCTGGTGTCCAATCTGTTTCTTACAGAAATGCCTGAGAGCTGCTGTACCACTAGCTCATGAAAGAAGTGCAAAGGGTCATTGGCAAGATCAGTACAGATTGCTAAGTGCAAATAAATATTTGCTAGAAAAATTCAAGGCAAGAACTAGATAATCTGGTAAACAGGAAAACTTCTTTACTGGCTGGATCAGCTGAAAAACTGTGTGTCTGTGGGTCTAATATCTCTCTAGGACAAATTAATTACCTCTTGTTTATAACATACTCTGAACGCAACATTATTTTGGGTATGGATGAAAGAAAAGCTTAATTTATAATAAAAGAACAATTTAAACAACCAGAACTTCATTAATTATTTCTACTTTTTCACCAAACTGCATCAAATATGACCATGACTACAAAGGACACACAATTGTAATCTTCAGATAGGAAAAATGAAATCCCATCCCTATCACTTTTTGTTCCCTTTAAGGTACAGAAACTTTAATATATTTTCAAGAATTCCTAATATTCCACAGTTAACTTTTCACTCTGGCATTGTGCTATTTTGACAATCCACAGTGCAAAATGCTGCTAGATGCTAAAGGTGTGCATTAGGTGTTGACTCTGAGCACATCTGAAAATCAGGCTGACTATTCCTTACATCTCTAAATGATGGGTTATGCCTACGGTTTCAAGATCTGACACTTTACACTGCTAGCCATAGCAGTTTCAAGAACTCTCACATAAAAGGATGTTTCTTGAAGAAATACTGGATCAGTTTGAAATTCAATAGGCTGTTTGAGAGTGATCATTTAAGAAATACAGTGAGAAGCTTGCCAGTCTACTGTCAGCTACAGTCTTTATACTTTCTCATACAAATGGCCCAACATTTCACAAATGAGTTTTGGCCAAATGCAGAGGATTTCATGCACTACTGAGATGGAAGGTCCTGTTAACACGTTGCATGCACAGTTAGAAAGCCACATTACTGTTATTTTCCTCATAGCATTTTTGTATTAGGAAATAACTTTAAGTCAGAGCAAAGCAACTTGCAACTTGTCATTATAATGACCATCTCTGACAAATAAGAGTTATTTATTACAGATATTTCCTGCAATTGATTAGGAGATCTTAATCATCTAGAAATCTTTTTGGCTGATTCACAGGCATGACCGGAATCTTCCTGACCTTTATTCAAAATCCTCATTGCTATCTTCTAACTTCCCTTTCTGGAAATGACTGAAGAAACTTAAGAAATTTTATTCCGTGAAGAATAAACACAATCATTCTATTAACAGGCATTCTTGAAGGAGGACTGTGTAATTCAGCCCTTCCTTTACAAGCTGAGCTGCCTGTTCAGGGAAATTTGTTATTTTACTTACAAAGTAACTAGAAAAGGCAAGGAAAAATAGACATTCCATACTGATGGATACCTTTTTTACCAGGTATTATCATTAGGCAAGCAATTACTCATCTTCCACAGCAACGAGGCACTTGTTTTAAAAGGAATGCTTGCCTTCATATAATCTCCGATAATGTGACTCCAAGCTAGCCTTCTGACAGAATCATTAAGCAGCTGTATGTCCCTCACACATGACCTGATAATTAGCTGTCTTCTGAATATTTCCTCTTCTCCTGGAACACGCACTTTTCTGATTATGAGTCAGGACACAGACTAGGTCTGATATATTTTCTGGAGGAAACTGATTTTAAGGAAATTTTATGGCCGTTGTACGAAGTAGACCGCTGAAAAAAACCCAACCTAGAATCTAGAAGTTTTTCCAGTATATAAGCAGCGCTGTATTAAGCACAAGCCATGTTTGCCAGGCTGTTCATGATGGGAAATCACTATTACTCCCCGTGTGTGCAGTGCCTGGCAGTCTCAGGCACACTCCAGCATTTGCTGCTGCTGCGAGGACGAGCAAGGATCTTACGCCTCGGTCATAAGCCCATTTCTGCACTGATCAGCTCTTTGCAGCACTTTGCCATCCCTGCCAGGACGAGCCCAAACCCAGCTACTGAGCACCTTGCGGACAGCACGGAGCTGAGCGCGGCCATCGCAGCCCCGGCGGAGGCGGGTGCCAGCAGCCCGGGCTGCCCTGCAAACTGCTCTGTCCTCTGCAGCAGCTCCGGCTCCGAGCAACAGGCAGGAAATCCCATTTTGGGGCATCAAACCAGCCATGACCTTCTTGATAACGCTACCAACAAGGAAGCTGAGCCCAGCGGCTCTGTCACCTGGTTACTGGTGGAAGCCACCAATTTCCTTTTGATATGCTACTAAACAGCTGCAGTCAGTGTTCAAGGTGAGATTTACTAAGGCAAGTGAAAGAGTGGATTCTTCCCTTCTGCTGAGTTTGTTGAGAAAACTTAGACTTGTGTCTAACTAGCATGGGCTGAAGCAGAACTGCTTCACTCCAGAAAGTTCAACAACCTCTGAACACTTCAATAGCATCTTCACATTTCTCCTGAACAAAATGGATCTTTAAATTAATATTTCACTGAATACATTGCTTCTTTTGCCATTTAACCTCCTCCCCTGCTAGTTTTGCTACTTTGTTGTTCTTAAGCACCATAATAAAAACAAAGCCCAAATTCCTTAAAATCCCCACACTGTCAAAGGAAGGTACATGTTACTGCAAGAATGTTACGGGCACTTGTCTGCATTTCAGCTCTTACTAAGTCTCATTTAACAAACGCTCTTCAAATATTGAATTTCTTAAGAAGAATTACTCTCAAACATAAAAAAAAGTTTGATCAAACTGAGAGAAAAGAAAGTACCTCTGTGAGGGAAATCCCAATTTTTATTTACCCTGCAGAAGAATAGGTAATCAGTTTTCCAATGCTGGCATCTTTCATTGGAAATTAAATTTAATTTTCAAACTAGAAATGCAGTTATGTACCCCTTTTTAAAAGTGACACATTCATTCTCTAACTTACAAGAACAGAAATAAGCAAAATACACAGGCTTTGGTGAATAAAATTAAGTGATTCAGAGTGTCCGCATTGTGGCTTAACAAAAGAGATTCAAATCAAGCAAGCATGAATTTATCTGGAAACAAGGCTAGCCTTCAGAAAAAAAGGCCTAATTATCTAAGTAGTGCCACAAAGTTCAAGCAAACACTTCTACTGCAAAACCAGAACCAGTTCACCTACAGACATCTATTCAAAGTAGTAATAATCACCTGTAGAAGTACGAGCACCCCCTGACTGTGTTGTGAGTGAAGTGTTCCTGAGTCTTCTCGTTTCCAAAGTCCTCCAACGGGTCTGACCACAGGATGTCACACATAGGTCCATATGCAGGTGGTTCCTTGAATCGATCTAACTAAGAAAAATAGGAGACAAAGAAATACTAACTTCTTTCAACTATGTATCACAGAAACATTGAAGCAAAATTCCCGTTTTTCAATCCATGAGCAGGCAAACGAGACCATAGCAATCCGTTCTTCAGCTTTAAAGCAATGGAGCTCGAGTAACAGCAAAACACTCCTTGCAAACATTGACAGGGGCTAGAAGGAACAGATATAACTGAAAATTAAGAGATACAGTGGATTCCTACCCTACATAAATTTTTGTTTGCTTTTTTTTGCCTTTTCTGTTGGTTTTTGCAAGCATTCCAGTGGACAAGGGAGAATATAGCATTTCTGTATTTCATGATTTTTCAAACCTTACAGCATTCAATTTATGTAAGTGGGGCACCTCAAAAAAATACAGTAGTTATTTCAAAGCAAGTTCCCATTTAGATTTAAGTACATTTTCACAAAAAGTTGTATCTAAATATCAAGACAATATCCCTGCATTACAGCATCTTGGCATGACATTCCTGTTGCTCCCATAACCTTAACCCTAACTTAGCAGCTAAAAACTCCTCTTTCTGGTCTTACTATGGGTATTTAAAACTTCAAATTACATAGAATCATACCACAAATAAGATGAAGTATAGTAAAATAATAAAAATAATGAAAATCAGTATTCTCCTGCAAGAACTCTGTAATATAAGAACACCATGTCTTATCTGGAGAATTCTTTCATTTAAGAACAGCCCTGTTAAGACGGGTGTATGAATAAGGCTTGCAGTCCAAAATATTCTCTATTTTGACGAGAAAGATCAAGCAATGATTCAGTAGCTAGTAGATACCTTCTCCCCTCAAAAAAAAACTTCCAAGAGAACAAATTGGTTTTGTAAGTTTTCGACTCTCAGAAAGTTTTAGTATGACACCTCTACAATTTTACCTTGGCGTTCTCATCTTGACATATTCACAGCAGATCCACACTTCTTATTTCAGCCCTCTCCAATTAATGCTTATGTAATTACAATTCATTTAAATTAAACAAAAATTCATAAATATGCAAACCCAATTTCTGTTGATTGCCAAAGATAAATAAACCTGCTGGGTTGGGCAGGGGGAATATGAAGGCATTAATGAACCTAATCTAAAATCTGAGAGATAAACAACTTTACTCTGCCATTATGTTGTTGCAGAGCCAGATAATTTTTAGGCAGAGTATTTTTGTTTATTGAGATAGTGAACCTTTACCTCAGAAACAAAACTTTGCATTCAGTAATTTTTTAAAGTGCAGTTAATATCTTACGCTAAATGCTTTTAAACCAAAACATGTAATTACTGGCTCAACTTGGGTTTTTTAAACTACATTAATTTCTTAGTAGACTACAAATTAACCTCAGAATATAAATTACCTTTTACTAACTTGAAAGCTCAGAAATATATATTCATGTCTGCAAGTCTCAAACAGCAAACAAGAATTTTTTTTTTTCTGGGAACACTAAGAATGAACGGTTTAAATATCTCTTCTTAGAAATATCAACTGAGATCTCTCCTACAAAACCTGTGAATAAATATTAATCCCTGATAACACGCAACAACACTGGATTATGTGAAGAAGCTGTTTGACATTGTCCTCTGCACTTTCATGAGATTTCTGAGAAACCTCTCAGAACATAAGAGCACGACAAGCATGAACTTATTAAGCCTCAATTAGACAATCTGCTGGGCCCTCAAATGCAGAACTATTAAAAACATGGCGAGACCTATTGAGAACGAAGCTCTCGACTATTTAAAAAATATACTGACTACATTCATTGCAATCACCAGTCTTTTTTGCTACATCTTTGTGTATTGTGAGGTTCTTCTAGAGCTCTTTTGCATCTTCTCCAAGAAAGCACAGAACACTTAACAAGGCACGAGGAGCCATCAGATGGTGTGCTTACATTGTGCTCACAGGTAATACCTCCAAGACTTACTTTTCTGATGTCATCTAAGGTGTTGATCTCTGGAGACAAGCCACCATGCACACACAGGAATTGTTGGTTCATCAGAGCAGCCAAGGGAAGGCAGTCGAAGGCATCCATGCAGGCATCATATACACGTTCTGAATATTTGATTTTACCTTTTAAAGATTAAGATGGTAACAGAAAGTGCCATCAATAATTAATAGGAAAAAGGAAAATGCTTAATATCTCAAACTTGTTTCTCTCACTACTCTATCCGGTATTGGGGACTGTACCCAAACTTTTGCTTCATACAAAAATATCTTCAGGATTTTTGTTATCCACTGCTGGAAAAATTCTTCCTCTTCTGAGGAGAAATTTACAAAAGTTTATCACATTTTTTCTAAAAAACTGTAAATAAACAACAGAATATACCATTACAGTCTACTGTAATTTCTACTCAGTATGAAATCTGTAGAGCAAGCCTTAAAACATCTGCTGAATGGTTATCATCATTATCACTCAATATACTCTCTATGAAATAGTCAGAACTTTAGCCCAGTCCCTTATAATTAATTATCTACAGAAATGCCATTATGAAATGAATGAGGTGGTACAATGAAGCTGAAATGTTAATTTACCAATATGCATATTAAACTCAGTAAACCATGAAGCCTTTGAGCCAATTAACATTTCCTTTATCCCCAGTGTAAAAAGAAAACACAGACTTATGGCAATAGTTTCACCTTACAGTGTCACAGGAAAAAAAAAGCTTCATTGTGCAGGTAAAGGTCTACATCTAATGAGCTTTTATGTGTCACTGCATCCTTTCTTGCAACACAGAAAGGAATTCATGTAAAAAGACCATATTGAAAGGTTTAAGCCTACACACAGGATAAATGTGAAAATGCTATACCTAAAGGAAAAAGAAAAACCAAAAAAAAAACTCCTTGTATTCTTCTCCTGCTCCATGAGAGGAGGCCCAGTGAGATGCCAGCTCCTTAACTAGCAGTCAGGAACCTGTCCCAGGTGCCAGGGCTGGTGTGCTAGCAGGTTCTGCCTGCCAGGCTGCTGCGTGGGGCAGCAAACCCTCAGCTGCTGCAAAAAGCATCAGCAGCAGTACACGGTTACTAAGAGCATCCAGGCCCAGATGGATGCTCTCCGCAGCAGCCCCAGGATGCTCCCATGCCAGGCTGACGAGCTCAAATGTGGGGGGGGTCTAAGCCTTTCCATTCCACACCACTGAGAGGTGACTGCCCTCCCAGGGAACAGGGATTACAATTTAAAATTAATGGTAGTTAACATGAAAAGTACATGGAAATTTACTAACAGTGAACCAGTATAAAATATTTGCAAAATAATAAATTAAATTGCTCAAAAAGGAGTTAAGAGGAGAAGGGTAAGATAGACTTACATTCTTGCTTAAATGTGAAATACTCTGTTAAATGTCTACATTCATGGTTCCCACGAAGTAAAAACAGTGTTTTGGGGTAAAGGATTTTCAAGGCCCACAAGTACAGCACACACTGCGAATCAGGACAAGAAAGAAAAATAGAATTCATAATTAATGACAAAACAGAACAATTTGCATTCCCCTCCATCACAAAAAACTAGCAGAAACAGTAAAAGTAATCTGTGTAAAGCATTTCTTTTCAACTGATTGACTTCATTCTTCATACACTACACTCAAACACTTCTCTGCACTTCAGCGTGGCCTGGCTAAACCTTGTGTGCGTATATTCTGATAGAGTTTTATGCTTCTTCCCGAGTGGCACCTGCCTGGTCAGCTGTGCGCTGCCCTCAGCAGCCGCAGCTCTCACACAGCAATTGCTGTGCATCTCCAGAATGAAGGTCACACTCTCCACCTGGCAGGTTAGGCAGAAACCTTCCGTGGAAACAGCTTCACCGGAAGACCTGCATTTCCTGGCTTAAGGAAAATTCGCCGCAGAACAATTTAACTCACACTTCAGGAAATACCTCAGCTTTCAGAATTACACAGTGTTTACATGAAAGCTTGTTCATTTTTCACTTAACGTTGTTCTCTACATAACTGGGGTAAAAAGATCCACAAAGCGCTTGCATTAAATGAAGTTACTACAAAGCTTTTATAATGCCTTTTCTCTTTCCTAAAGATTTCTATTTGAGATGACATTTCTTCTAGACATGTTTTTAAAGATAAAAAAGAAGACTTGGAGAGGCTAAGCTCTACTCAGACCTCTCTAAACCACCCAATTAAAATATTTGTTTTGAAAACAAACTCACGGCTCCAAGAAAGTTGATGGAAATAAGACCCACTCATGCCATGAGAAGAGCCCAATGCCTGCAAGGACACTGTACAGACCATGATGTCCTCTCAAAAACAGGAGCTAGAAAAACTGTCTGAATGGTTTTTCCTTCAACCTTTCCTGCTTATATATCCATGAACTGCAGAAATGCTGCACAAGAAATAAAAGGTGTCAAAAAACCTCACTTTCATTTACAGTTACTTCCTAACACTCCCCTCTGTTGCATTGGAAAAAAAAAATTCTTTAACTTAATAATCAATAGATTGGAAATTCAGAATGTACTCTACGGTTTCAGATTAGAACATCATCAGCACTGCTGTCAATGTAATGCTTCTCCATTATTGTGTGAATTCCCTTCTACAATTCAGAGTGTCAAAAAACAGTTGAATAATAACTTCAATCATCTCAACATGTAGATTTCAGCTCCCTTGTTTGCTATACAGTCAATTTATAAGAAAAAAAGGAAAAGACAAAAAAGAGATTCAATATTTTAATGTTTGTGCTCACACTACCCATAGACAATCACAGAGCAGCAGGGGTTTTATACTACTACTCCTCCTCGTTGTCTTGTGTTTATTACATGTAAACATCTGCATGGTCTGCCTGTTCTTTATCTGTAATTTCTGTTCTTCTACTCAGAGGGTCTACAGACAGAGGAGAACAGCAAAAATACAGGCAGTATACGCAAGGAATTGTAAAACTAATTCTCCCCCTTGGAAACACACGGAAAGCCTCCCAGCTGATGCCAGCTCCACCGCCTCCCTGGTGCTACTGCCACTACAGGAAGTGAGAAGAGAGGTCAGAATGCCAGGGAAATCATGCTAATGTAATCCAGCATGGAATTATGGTGTTAGGTCACAGGAATCATCTGCTGCATCCCAAAACAACCACAAAGGGTGTGCCTGGGGAAAGTCTTCTGTCTCTGTGTAAACTCCAGCAGACTTGTGTTTGAGGGTTTCACTCCAGTGGGGCAAGAAACCTGCACTTGTCCACGCCACCAGAGCAATTCTCTCTCTGATGATGACGCCTTCATTCCTCCAAGAATTTCCAGAACCTTCCACTTCTTTAAACTTACTGACTAATGAAAAAATTTAATGTAAATGTTGTGAGACAAGAAGTTTAAAGTGACACTCCCATCCATGCAAGAAAATCTCCAGCTTTTAAAGTCATATGCAAGCTACCTTAGTGCTTCTAATCCTGCCAAAACGTCTTCAGAAAAACACAATTAGTGACTAGATGAAAAGGCATATTAAAAAAAAGCGCGGTTTACACTGCTCTTGTAACTAAGTTTTTCCTTTTCCTAAAGTTTTGGCAAGATTAGAACAAGCACTCCATGTTTAAAATATTATCCAGATCTGGAAAGCAGGGAAAATAAGGAAAGACGGAATTTTTAGCTTTTTGGCATTAGGTATTTGCTTACAGGTTGATAGCTCTATATTTGCTTATCATAGATTTTTTTTTTTTTTAATGCTTCCTTTGAAGTACTCATGAGAACCAGACAGAACATAACACAGAATCAATACAGTCCAGAAAATTCTATTTCTCTGTCACTATTCAAGCAATTTAGGCTCATCATTCACATTTTGTGTTGTTTTCAGCTGTACTATATCAAGTTTATTTTGTTAAGATGATTCTTTTAATTTTCTCCCTTTTCTTTTCAGTAGTCTAGTGAAGTAACGTTGTAATAGTAAATAAGAATTAATTAGAAGACGTTTCTTCCATGCAAACTAAACAGCAAATATGAGGGCAATGATTTTCATGGCTTTTCAACTTACAGTCATACAAAAAACCTTATGTTCAAACAAATCATGAGCAAACATTCTGGTTTTTATTTTTTCCTACCTGTGCTTCGCATATCATAATTCTTACTGAAGTAAAAATATTTATGATAAATTGCCCTTGTTGAAAATCTGAGCTTGAAGTCTTCAAGTATTTCATAATACTTCTTCCCTGTCAAAAAATTTTAAAACACCTTTCTTCCTTCAGCTTTTTCATTAAGAACATACTAAACACCAGCTCTGCTGTAACTCTGCAAAACATACAGCGGGGACCTTGCAATCTAGACATGTGTAGGGTATTTTTTGCCTGTTTGATTTCATCTTATCAAAAAAACTATATATATATAAAAAAGTTACAGCTCTTAACTAAGGGCCCTCAAACCCCTCTTACTTGTTTAGTGTGTTTTAGCTGTTGAAATAGCAGATACGTTAAGTTTGCAATGAAGAGGTAATCTGTCCACCTCCCAGCTCCCATAGTCAAGCTGTTTTCCTGCTGAGGTTCTGGCAGCCTCAGCTTCAGGAAAGAAAAGGTCTGTGCAATTAAGCACTGTGTAAGCCAAAGGCCCACATTTTCAAAACAGACGTGGGATTTAACTCCACTGTTTCATGCTGAATTTGAGCATTTGCACAATTCCACATTTCAGCCCATCCTGAAAAGGAAAACCAAAGGCCCCACAGCTCTTCTATGCATCTCAAGTTATGTGATTAAAACAAAGAGCCTTGAAAAATCATCACCAGGGCCGCTCGAGTGCAACTACAGCACCACCTGCAACACAGCGCTCGCTTCTGGGTGCTCCGGCACTGGTAGTGCCAGAACAGAGAGATGCACCTCACTGCCAGGTGTGTGGCTTTGCATGATGAACTCCCCCTCCAAATGACTGACAGCACTGGGCACTCCTCCAGCAGGTGAAATAAAGTGTGAGTCAGTGTGAGGTAATTCATACTTGACGGGATAATTTGAGCCACACACTGCTAAGGTCTCTGCTGATGCTCTGTGACCTGTGGAACTGGCATAGCTCCTGCACTCTCTAACACACACCTCACCTAAATACAATAATTGCATTACTTCAAGGGTACTGAAATAATGATACCATCACAATATCTGGTACAGATACAGCTTCCTAAAATGGAGTAACTGTCACAATGGAAGCCATGTACCTTTTTACACACAGCTGCATTCACGCTACTGGGACGACTACTTATTACGGCATGATTTCAGAGACAAATGAAGATACACTGCAGCTGTAACCAGAATACTCACATGAGATGCAACTTACTGCCATTTCTGAGCTACTATCCCTTGAGCACAAAGAAAATTCTGAACACTACTGCAAATTAAGAAAATGTCATATTGTCTTCACTACAGCTAGGATTTCAGCAGAATAGCAATATACTGTTTGCTAATGTTTAGACCACATTACTTCAATTTCAGCCTTTAAAAAGAAAATCCAAAAAGATAAAAATATCCAAAAATAAGTACCTCTTTTTCAATCAAAAAGTGGCTAGGAAATTCATTTTCTTAAATGTTCCTCTAATTCTTATAGCTAGTACTTTCTAAACAGGTGTTTAAGTGATGGCTCCTAACTCTCTTTTTGGGACCTTGTGTCTCGGCCACAGCTGTTCTCTGAGAAGATGGGTCCCACAGAGAGATGGCATCAGTGCAGGGGAAATGATGCCATCACATGTTCTCCTCCTGCAGACAAAAGGGGTTCTTGGCATGCTGGGGACTCACAGAGGGAACAGCTGGCACAGGACCAGTCAAGCTGCACGGACAGCCCTGACACAAACAGATGTTCCAGTCTGGGAATCTAATGTATATGTATAAATAATCTAAATTTGCTGAGTTACTGAATATTCACAGCTCTGAGGAGCACTGCCACACAGAAAATGTGATCTCACAAGATGCAAATTGTTGCTATGAAGAATGATATTTGCTGCTGGTCTACAGAAGAAAAGGGCAAGGGAATTCAGGATAATTAAAGTCCTAGGATTTTCTTCACTCTAAGAGAACTGAAAAAACTATTGACTTCACTGGTGAAGTATTCCTGACCAGCCCAAACAATTTTAAATCAAGCTGTTTACTGGAAAACATTAACACACTACGGTAACGGAGGATGCTGAAAGGTGTTTATTCTTCCAGCGAAGTCCTCAAATGTTCACAGAGACTTGAGAGACAATAAACACACAACTTCACCAGCATTAACTTCACCCACAGCTTAATAACATGAATTTATTTACACGTAGTTCTTTTCTTGAGAGAGACCAGTTAATTTCCAACAGTTCACCGAGTTCAGAAGCATCTCAAGCACCAGATGCTTTTTTTAATTGGTGCAAGGTCTAGTAGTCACATTCCAGACTCACTCCAAACACCTCACTTTGTTCTTGCTGGAAATGCCACAAAACCAGTTTCACCTTCTGAAATTTCAGTCTCTGCATTCAGGAAGGGAAATGTATGCATGTTTTGAACCTTAAAACATAACTCCAGTTTTGTTAGTTTTCAACATTGGTTTAATTCTCCGTATTTTACCTCTTTCCTCTGTCATAAATGATCATTATGTACCTTATGATGGTCAGTTGATACACAAATTGGTATGTTGTTATATGGGACTGAGCAAGAAAATAATTCCAACAGTTGGTTTACATATTAATGCATTATAGTTGGTATTTACTGTGTAATTTTTCTAAGACTGTGATGAAAAACAGTCTATATGAACACTCCTCCCTACACTGCACAGCATTTGTCTGCCTTTCAAAAAAGAGTTTTCAGACTCAGGTAGAGAGATTAGTCATTTTCCCTTACAACCTATTCCTGCAGAACCACTTATGCTCTAACTTCTCTTCAGATATAAAAATAGCCCTCTATTTTGATCATTTGGGTTTCTACTCTCCATGACCACAAAACCTGTTTGAAAGTGAAAACCAGGGGGTTTCTTCTACTTAGGAGTCAAACCCCTGAACAGTGCACCAGCACAAGAGGTAAATGTTATCAGTTATATAGCCAAGGAAACAAATGCACCATATTAAATTGCAGAAATTTGTTATTTTAAGTGAAGAAATGCCTAGGCTCTGCCAAAAGGTCAAATGGAAAAGAGAACGTAGACATGGAATAAAGATTCCGTCTGTGCCAAGAAACCTCGTTTCATTTTACCTACAATTTGACATTTTTAAATTTTACCGGTTGTACCTTCTCTATCAGTCTCTCATACTTTGACTTGTTGCTTAGAACTAATATAAAAGACACAAAACATGCACCCCCTTTCAAGCAGTGAATCTAATTCCAGTAAAAATGGAGCATGCACATGAAGAATTGAGCCCTTGGATCAAAAGCTCCATAGGGCAAGGATTGACATTTCTGCTGAGTGCCTTATACAAATACTTTTCTCTTTTTCCCTCTGAATTATCAAATGCCTTCCACCTACCTTATGCAATTTCTTTCTCTGTTCTTAATGATAATAGCTTGCATTATGTAGTACCTTTCATCCAGAAGAATCCCAAATGCTTTGCAGCCCACAGAGAAGGATTATCTCGCCCACTATCAGAACTCAGCTCGGTCTAAGCTCAATGGTGTCACTTTTACACTAGAGATCACACGGCAATCAAGGGGAATTTTTTTTAATGCTTATATTACTCATGATTAGTACCTTGGACCAGCTACTTAATTCTTTTGGAAAGACCCCAGAATTGCAGTGGTCTCTTGTCTCCATAGCAGAAAGGGGAGCCAGCAGCTGGGTGGAAGAAAGATCAGTATGTGATTGGCGTGGTAGAAAAATGAACTGAGGGTAAGGCTGTTTACCAGGTTGACTTCCCCAGCACAAAGTACTGACAAGAGCTGGTGCCTGATCTATGTACTCAGGTGCCCTTCTCCACCAAAAACATCCTCCCCCTCTAAATGCCAAGTTGCATTCTTCACAATTTTCCTTTCGTTGTCACTACTTATTGTGCTGAGTTCATGCCTGAATGCACAGCTCTACATCCAAATACACTTACGAAATAGAAACTTGCCTTTCCTTTCAAAGGCATTCTTTAATCAAGGTGACAGGTGGGGAAAATCAGTTATGTGACCAAAAAAATAAAAAGTAGTGATTCGAGAACTTTACATACAAAGGAAATAATATAAGTGACAGCTGAGAGATTTCCTTGGCGCTGGCAGAAGCCAATACTGCTTCCAGTGAAAAAGCAATGTTCCTGAATGGAAAAACTGGATTCAGAATACAATTAGCTAAGTATGTATGCACAGGTTGCTAAATGAGAAATTTTAAGGGAATTATACCCTATACATAAACTATTTTCTTTGTTTTATATGGGTTGCTATTTCTTTAATTGGTAATAGCCCTGGAACAGACTTTGGTAAACTGTCAGAGAAGCAGCTGAAAGCTGTAGCAAATCTACTTGTTCTATTTCTTTTATTAAAAGCCTATGTATATAGAAGTGAAGACAAAACTTTCCTCTTCCAGACATCTTGCATCAGTCGAAGACTACGGGAGATATGAATGAGGTTGTCACAACTCAAAAATGGTAGCTCAAGACAGAGCTGCACAATGGTTTCAGTCTATGAGGCTCCTCCTGCTCCTCCTTCCCAATCTTCCCCAGGCAGTACAGCATGGTAATCCACAGCAATGATTTAGCTCACAGCTCACTGTGGATCAGTTCTCAAGAAAATCATGAACTCAAGCTCAAAAAAATCATGATCAAAGTGCTGACTTCAGTATGAAACTAAATCCTGACTATACTGATTTTTAGCAGGTGGGCGAAGGAACCTTGCAATTCTTAAGTTTTTAGAGCATCTGTACTTGGAATAGCATATTTCTATTCGTAAAATGTGCCAAAAGATTCTGTTAACACTTGAAATGAAGTTTTAAAATGAACTAATAAAGCAAAAGTAGTTTTATTGAATCTAATTTTTCAGAAACTTCTTACTATAACACTGGCAAGATAATACATTGATCCATTTTCCAAACACATAAACAACTCAGCTGCTTGGCCTTACATACTTTTATACCAATATAGCAACAGCATAATTCGATGTGGGATGTAGAATGAAACAGCAGTGTATGTGTTCTCACATGATGCCATCTAATCTAGTCACAGACACACAGATACGTAATTTAGGATCTATATTGCTTCCAACAGGTAATGGCCATTCTGCCTTAACTCAGAGGGAGCTCAAGTCAACTTTTCACAGAAAGAGTCATGCTGTAGCTCAAGAGCTGCTGCAAGAGTTTCTGATTGACTGTTCAATGACTAGATCAACTATAACCTAGACAAACAAATCCACATCAGGTTTTATTCAATAGTTGTGCAATTCATCTTGTCAGTTTATAAAATCAAGCACTAACACAGGATAGAAGAAAAAATCAAGTTTATTTTACGAGCACTGGAACAGAGGATTTGGGTTTGGTATTTGACTCACTTCTAGTTGAAGTTGGCAGGTTGGATAGGACACTGTTTCTTCCACAAGCCAGCTAAAGATGTCATTTGACCTCCACATTTTACTGCCTGACCTGGAGACTACGCCAGCTCTCAGCACCACCAACAGGGCACTCATGCATCGCTTCTCTGTGGATTCAAGTGCTGCATCAAAAGCCAGAGATCATGCACTCCTGCGTGCCATATCTAAATGGAACTTACTCATTCTCTCCAGCACAGCATGCTATGTGCTGGCTTTTTGTCCCACTTACCTCTCATCTAGTCTTTCTATTCTCCTAAAATTTCACATCCAGGAAACTCAGATCAAATAAACCTAAAAGTCAAACTAAACTATGGGTCACAGGTTTAGTTTTTCTGTTATGTCTCTTTTCTAACAGCTTAAGTCTACTCAGGCTATTTAGCTTTTTCAAGCTGCAGAGCACATTGACTTCTGTGCTATATTTAGATGGCCACTAGTTAGCACCATTCTGTGTCAGCTTTCCAGCACAGATATAGTGGGATTTGGCTGGATTCCAAGCAGCCTTTATAAAAACACCACCAGCAACATTAACATGGTATCTGTGAAGAGTATTCCCGAACTAGTTAAGATATGATGGTAAATATACACAATATGCTGCAAGCAGTTTTGCACCCAAACCCAGAAATTAGAAACTTACTTCAATGCTGAAGTACCCTCTGTCCACGTAGTCCCCCAGGAAGAGGTACCGCGTGTTGGCAGGAGAACCTCCCACTTCAAACAGTTTCATCAAGTCAAAGAACTGACCATGGATGTCTCCACAAACTAGAACAGAAGAGGAGCAATATTTAGATTCGCCATGCAAAAATCATCCTAGGTATGCACAATCCAAAGTCACTGTGTTATAAGGCGTGTTATTACAATTTTGCGCATCATTCACTAGTTAAGCAGCAGTTGAGCGCTGGCAGCTGCTCAGCAGAAGCTGTTTTCTATGATGTACATCCATATATGTGTGTGCAAAAGGCTACCAAGTAACTAAAGGAGAGCCATCAGGTAAATCTGCTCTATAATTATTTTTATAGATACCTGTCCATTCCTGGTACTGCCCCCAGAGCACACAATACTGGCAACAGTAGTAAGACAAACCAAAGATGCCCTGAAAAAGAAAGCATTTTCAAGGAAGGTTACTCTTTCTATTAAAATTACTCCTCTATTCTTCCTAGTCTTAAACCCAGAGGAACAGCAATAGGCTTTCCATAAAATGCAAAGCACACCTGTCCTGTGTATGCCTGGTTAAACTGACACATTTCTGACTTCTGCTTTCTGAATGGAAAAACATCCTGCTTGTTTTCCCAAACCATGCCTTACACAAGAGGACACTGGTGTTTCACGCTTTAACCTCTACCCCTTTATTTAACCTCCCATAATTACGATTTGTTCAACTTCATTGCACTGAAGTCAATCTAAGAGGCTGTTTCCTAGAAAGAGCAGCCCCAGTAAACATGACAGACCAAGCACAAGTGGCACGAAGCCTGGGCTGAGCTGGGATGCCTCTGTCTGTGCCTCGGCAGCAAGAGTCTGGCTCTGCTCTCTCGTGAAACTGCAAACCCCCCGTGGGTGATTTCGACCATCTGCAGGAAGGCAGGCAATGCTTTTGGAGAATCCCATGGATGCCTAAGAGTCAAGTGTCAAAATTTGCTTTGTTTTGCCTTCCTTTGTTTCTTCTACTCAAGACAGAACTTCCCCCACACACATCCCACTTAGGGTCAAGCCTGGAGTTTTTATGGCAGTGATCCTTAACAAAGGTGATGTTAACAGCCCTGACTGGTACCGAGGTCAGTGTAAACTGGCCCATCAGTGACACAAAAAACAAACAAACAAATGAATCTGATTTTCACACTCTAAGGGTGATTTTGAAGTAACTGAATAAAACCAAGGGTCCAAGATAGGTCTTATGGTACAGCAGCAGCCCACTTTAAGTAGAATTCAGATGCTCTCTTTCAGGTAATGGCCTTGTTCCACCACAGATAAGCAAACCTCACATTTGTCAACATGCCATGGAAAAGCTGAAGTCACAACTCCATATAGATACAAAAGGACTATATACAATAGCTGCAACACCAAGTCCAACAAACTCACAGTGCAAAGTGTTCATACGCTAGTCCTTCATCTCAGTCCAGTTCACATTATAGTTTTATACTTGTATCACATTTCCCTGAATGTATACACTAACAGTAAGATCCATGTAGTGTTATTCCATCAAAAAAACTAAATACAAAAGTCAGAAAGAACCCCCATCCAAACCAAATCAACCACCCACCCATCCTCTGGGTACAGAAAAAACCCACTGATATCTCAGTCACTGCCTCCATGAATATTTATGTGAAACTGGTGACACGATTAATGATTGCTGGCTAGCTGACCATTCTTCTGTGATAGTAACATTTTCCCCATAAAATAGCATATTTTATCTTATCACCACTGTGATACACTGTATAATCTTTTTACTAGTTGATTCCCCACTGTGAGTTTTAGATGACAACTTTCATGCTAAAAGTCATCAACGGTTACAATTTCAACCTAAGAATAATATCTGCCATTAATTATGCAAAATAAATACTATTTAAATCCCCAAGTGGTGTAACACCACCACTGTTTCTCTAAAAGAAATGTTTGTACCCCAAAGGAAATTTTTTGGTAACATCTTTATTTGAACACATTAATCTACCAAACCAATACACACTTCTTGACTGTACTCCTCTGCATGGACACTGTGGGAAGATTAAAAACACGTGTCGCAATTTGATGGCCAGGCAATCTGCTCTTCTAACTTGCAGCAGAAAAGCTTTTAGTTACATAACTGTACAGCTCTACCAATTATCGCTCGCCCCCATTTGCTCCAACTGCAAAAACCTGAATTTGAACAAGACTGAAAGATTTTTAAATGGATTTAACTTTTTTACTTTCACTTAAAGCACAAAGAAACTAGACTTTTTTTTTTCTTTTGGTATGCAGACATGTGTGAACAGGTAAATACACTGAGCCCATTACAGAGAAACCAGAAAGGTTAGAAAGCTTTCTGCAAGGAGCTGCCTGTCCCTGAATTTGTCACAAGTCAGAAAAGCAGTGCGCAAATCAGTGAACAGGACACAAATAAAAAGTGCAAAGCTCTGCAATCCCACAAGTTGCAAAAGTCTGAATTGGTCTTGAAAATGGGTACTAGATGGATATTCTAGGCACTTTGCACAGAGCAGCCTACTTCTTTTATACTTAGCAATAGATGCCAAAATGTATCCAGAGAAAAACCAAACAAAACCCCCCAAAGATGGAAAGCTGAAAAGCCCAGTGCTCAAAACTAACCTTGTCAACTAAAGTAGTTCCGAAAGAGAAGCTTAAAATCAGCAGGTAAAAGCAGATAGAGGAAGATGCTCAAAACAGAGAGTTAGCATTGAGGTTTAATTTATTATGTTCAAATCCCAGAGCTCCCACTGGAAAACTACAATGTCACATACAGTTAATCCGATCAGTATTTTGCCTGGAATAGGATGGAATAGTTTACAGACTTTACACTTCCCAGGTTTGCATGTATAAGCTTGAAATGTCCTTGCAATGTAAAACCCACATACTCACATTCTTATGAATAGCCTGATTTACAAATGAATTAAAGGGGCAATTTTGCATGCATACATTACTATGCTCCATTTATCATTTGAAAAAAACTGCAACTGTTTCTAAAGCTATAGTTCTGCCACCTTTCTTTTTCAACTCTAAACTCGTATGAATCTCAGACCTGGAAGATTTCCTAGGCAACTGAATCAATGCTTTATCTTTCATTAGGTGGGGGCAAAAGAGATCCAGCATAATATTTCCATTCATAAAGGCAGAAACATCCACCAGCCAATAACTCTGCCACAGTCCTCATGTCATGTTGCAGCTTCCTATCAGTAACGAAGAACTTGCAGCACCGTCCCACCAAGAGCCCACAGGAGAGGTTCCATATCCACTCCACCCTGCTAAGTCCACTACCTCCCTTCTTTTTGTTACAGGAAAAAAAAGTAATTAAAAGCACACTAGTTATTATATATTCAGGTTTAGTCTTTTACAACCATTAGTATTGACTCTGTTGTTCCTGTTAATTTTGCCAGACACATCTTTAACACCTGCGCAGGCTCTCTCTTGGTACTGGAGCTCTTGCTATTAAACAACACATGCAAACAGGTATGAACAATTTTTCATCAAATAATAACAAGAAATCCACAGCACAGGAAATTCAATTTTTAATGAAGATCTCCAGGATCAACATACTTCTGGATTTGACCTATGAACACGGGATTAACATTAAAAGCAGCTGTGTTCATAAAAAAAAGAAAAGGAAAAAGAAATACAGAGGAGGAATTCACATGCTTTCCAATATTACTGACTTCCCAAAAGTGCCATCAACTCATGGCCTTTGTACACTCAGTAATTTATAATAACAAAGTAATCTGACGGCAATTTTTTCTCCCCTAAGCAGACAGTACTGCTTGATTTACTTAGTGCTTTTTAACTTCCTCTGTAATCTAAAACTGCCACCTGGACAACAACAAAACTTTTTCTACTTGCTTACTATTTCCAGGGATCAGTTCAGGCATCAAATTTGTTGCTTATGAATTTGTCTATCTGAGCCTGTCAACATCCTACCTAAACTCTCATGGCAGCAAGCTCCAGAAATGCACAACACACTAGAAGTATTTCAAATGTAAAGAAATTTTTAAGTTATTTGAAACTAATGACCTGATCTCCAACAAGTTAATTGTTGGTACAATCAGAAAGTTTGAGAAACACTACTTGTTTGTAGACTCCTTAGAAATTTATCTCTGTTGAGGAAGTTTTCAAGGAAGACATGGGCTCCTTCACAAGATTCAAGTTCACAGGACTGCCCTTGTAATTCCTGAGAAATCATGTTTCTGAGCAGCTTTTTCTACTTGTTAATATGGGTACTTTGATCCACTACACAACCTTAATCTACAGCAGGAGAATTTTTCCAATCTAACTGTTTATAAAATACCATTTTATTATAAAAATAGAAATTGGATATGGGGAGACACAGAAGAAATGTTTTTGTCATTCTAATACAAATTAAATTATGTTTCTGATGGCTTCACTGTGAGGATTTCTCTTTGATTTATGTCAAAGGAACATGCAATACTGAAACAGGAACCACTGATTTCAAGTGGTACTAGCAGTGAAGGAAATTCAAAGCTGAGCAGTGCATTTGCCAGTTTATTTACAGATGACAAAGTGGTATAACAGTGATTTAGAGTGCAATGTCTATTGGCACAAATAAAAACTCTGTGAATGCTCTTCACATACCTTCCTTCAGATAACTAAATGCTCTTCACTACGTACAAACTCAGTCCAAAGATTATTTTGTATGGTTTCCCACTCCAAATGGATACTAAAACCAAAATTTATATTCATACTACATTAAACACTGTCAAAAATTCAAAATTCAAAAATTTAGAATAGAAAATTCAAAAATTTTCTATCTGCAACAGTTTGGATATGCTGCACTTATTTTCTTATTTATCAGATATACAGTTAATTGGTGTAACATTATAGTCTGATAGTAAAATATAATTACTGTTTCAAGGGAATTTTCATTCTGTGTATCACAAGATTATATTCCCATCTTCATATGCCATCAGGTATTAGGAGCAGATATGTAACACTCTATCACCAGCTCCAGAAGCACCATTTGCAAACTCATACATGCATGACAATTAACAACAATCAAGCAAAGACATCTTTTAAACCACTGTGTAGAAAATAATATCCACCACTTGACAACTTGTTCTTTACATTCACTGAGCTAGGGATGTTTTTGCAGTGAGTTCCAAGAGACTGTGCTTGAGCAAAGCAGCACACAAAACTAAGAAACCTAAGGGAGAAAAACACCCTCTTGAGTTACACTGCAGAATGCAGACTGCAAATCCCAAAGGAGGTTGCTTTGTACAATGTTTTGGAAGCATTTAGCTGCTTACTGTTCCATTAGTGAGCACATGCTTCCAAGAGCTTACTGCCTTTCAAAGACACCTGGTACTTACAAAGCCTTACTGACAAAGAAATGATTGCACCACGCAAACCTGCACGTATCTAAGCAGACTTGTGGCTGGTCATTTGTACAGATCTACAAAATAAGACGGTAAAGAGCCTGCACGTCCAATGAGAACTACGTCCTAAATATTTCTCCAGGCAAGCAGTCTGAAGCAATGAAAAGTTACGAAAGGCTAAGTGAAGAAGCCAAGTGAGGAAGGAGTACTGTCAGTGGACACACAAAGGCAAAGCAAAATCAACTAGACCAACTTTTGTAGCTGAGCCATCAAAGACTGGGCTTCCTCAGAAAACTCATAAATATGAGGGAAAACAACTACAAGACCTATGTGTGTGAAATTCTCAGCTGCTTCAAGAACAACTATCGTATTGTTTTTGACGGGTTCAACTATTAACCAGAAGGCTCTGATTTTCCTCAAAATTTAATAACAAAGTCACATATAAGAGTCACGTGTGTTCGATTACACAATGTTACAGCCTGAAAGAGGTTTGTTTGTAAGCGTGTATCCGAGGAACATTATATATTGCCATAGCAATAGGAAATGTTCAGAATGTCACAGTTTGATTCCATATATGTTTGGGTTTTTTTTAATCACTAAAGAAAGAGCAATTTTCTTCCTTATTTTCTGGAGAACGACAAGAGAGAAGTACAAAATAAAAGAAGAAACTCCAGAAATTTTTATTTGCATTTGCTCAAAAAAGGGCAGCTCAAGACACAAAGTTTGTGGTTAAGTTACATACATTGCCGTGCAGTTCTGTTTCTGTTTGTGAGCTGTTTAAAGAACTTGCAGACTTCATTACTTACTGAAATTAAGGTCAGAATCATGTAGACAGCTCACTAAGCAACTTGTCCTAAGAAAACAACTATGAGACTCAACATAATGGGCTTTAATATAAATGTTTGTTATACTAAGTCTATTGAACAACACAGCTCTATTTCCAAAAGAAGCATGATCTCATTCATATTCATATCTGGTTATCTAATGTGATTATAATAGGCTTTCATCTATCTTTTCCCTTCAATCATTGCATGCAAATTGATGAGTTTATACTATCAGAGTGAATTGGCATTAACAAAAAACTGCAATTACGTATTTTCATAAAGAGGCCTGGTTCACCAAAGATAAATCCAGAAACCATTAACCATACAGGTACAGCAAAGGAAACCACAAATGAAGCATCAAGGCCACATTTGCCAGTGTTATTTGACTGACAAATTTAGTTCTTCGCATAGAAGAAAAAAAAGGCAAAGCACATCTTGGGAAAATCTGTTTTCTGTGCAACACATGAGGACACTATACTGTGTTCTGCTCTGCCAACACTTGCAACTCCAGTGTCTGTAAAGATCACCCACGCTCACTCCTTCTAATAGGAGTTAGTTGTCTCCCACCATCCCCTGAAGGCTAGAACAAATTAATGACACGTGATTTGAAGAGGCAGAGGGAAAAAGAGTAGAGAAGGGAAAGCATCACATCAGAAAAGACCTTCAGGACAACAGTCATTAATATTCTCCAGTGAAGGAGGAAGCAAAAAAAACCCCAAACCCTAACCCATGCGGCAGAAGCTCTTCAAAATGTTAAGCCTAGGAAAATACCTTCAGCACAAAGATTTTAAAAATAGCTCTACAATATTACCTTTCGTGTCACAATATTATTTGCAGCATCTCAAAACAAAACAAAAACCAGGTCCATAAGCCTAGCCGGCAGAGGAGTGCCTTTGTATATATAGGAAATACCAGAAACAAGTCTCAGGAAACAGGCTCTACCAAGTGCTGTAAAACCTACACTGGTAGGAGAAAAATCCCTTCTCTCCATGCCCCTGCTCCAGCTGAATTTTTCAGAAGAGTAAGTTGGTTCACAGCAGTGAGGTGCCAAATGAAAACTTCAATCCCAGGTCAAAGCCACATAACAGAGAGGTAGTAGAAATGGGATCGTGATCTAGTGAATATTTTACAGATCTTTTTTTCCAAGATCAACTGAGGTAAGTGCTTTCATCACGTATACCAGAAGGTGCTGAATAAGGTCACAGAGGGAGAAACAGAACGTGCCAGGACTAAAACAGCATTCATTCCCATATCCATCAAAGAAACAACCAGTTCTTCCCCTGCCACCTACCCAAGGTCAGCGCTGCTCCTGAGCATCCTCCTTAGCAAATGTAAAAGCAAGCATACTATCATTATCTCCTGTTAATGCACCCTTAGCATCAGGGAGCAATGTATCTTCCACAAATAACCCCATCAGAAGGATTACTTGTGAGGAAAGAGACTCATTGGTGTTTGGGTCAGGATTTCCAGCTCATATCCTGAGATGATCAAGGTTATTTATAGCAATAGGAAAATTCTCTTATCCTCAGTTTTATAGATGTTTAAAAAAAAAAAGCCCAAGGAATTCTAACAGTTTATAAGGTCACAGGTTCAGTCAGCAGGAAGGCAGGGATAGCCTGAGAAGGAGCAATGCATCCTTATATTGCTGCATCTGATTCAGTACACCAGAAGCAGACAGCCCTTTCAAGGAGGAAGGAAGATCCTGCAGAAGAAGCAGGCACAGCTTGGCTTTAAAAACAATGTTCCAAATGAAATTTAGGGAAGGTGAAACAAGGCAAAATGAGACAAGGGCTTTTGAAGATGAGAAGCTCAAGTAACAGGATACATTTTTTTGATGATGACTTCATTCAACTCTTAGGAACAGGTTTCTCTACAATCAGTATTTCTCTCAGCAGCACAAATCCCAACCCCAGTAAAGTTAAAACACAGACACTAGTATTACATGGATACAGGGATAGTTACATAAAGCCCAAAGAAAGCCTCAGTTATTTACGGGGGCTTGATGGATAGTATCCTTGTTTGCTCTTCTTACTGCAGAATTTTAGAGCAGTATTACCATCACAGACTGCAATCCAATTACCTTCCAAGCACCCAACAATGTACAAGATTTTACAGGTAGCAGTCATGTCAAGCTTTGGTATATGAATGCCTAGGTATATGAGCGCTCTAAAAACCCAACCACAAAAACTTCATGATGGCTGGTAATACAGATTTTCCATTTTCACCTGGGGATAACATTTGCTGTCTCAGTTTCCTCATTCTGTGCCATCACAGCCCTACTTTATGCTTCATCCCACCCCCACTAAGTGTTTTATTAAGAATCAAAAGCAACACTGTTACAAAGAGCATCCTCCTTCCTTCAGTGCAATGATTTGTCTTATCAGTGGAAAACAAACATTTGCTCACCACAAAAAAATGCATTTGTTTGTTACCTTTGGATCTGCAGCACTTCATATTTCCCAGAAACAGAAGGGAAAATAAAAATAATATTTCTTAAATTCCTGTGCTCTTAATTAGCAATCATCAGTATCAACATGGATACTTGTGTGCATCCTGAGTTGGAAGAGCCAGCATAATTAGCTTAAAGAAATTCAGTATTTGGGCTATATTCAGAGCCATGAATGAAAAGAACCAGCAGTGAAGACCTACTGAGCTTTTAATCCCAGTTTTTGCATCCATCTTAGTGAGCTTGAGACATTACTTTAATCCAGCCTTTCCGTACTATGGGTGTTCATCTGATAGTGTATGGGTATAACGAAAAGGAAAGCAAGCAGTGTGCAAGTTTCCCCAATTCTAGTTTAAGACACAGAAAATGACTTTTCAAAATTATAGACTCTAAATTACATAACCAAAGTCTTATGCAAATCTAATTCTGGTGAAAAATGCTTAACCTTTGAGGTTAAGTAATTCCAAAGTAATTTTTCGTCCTGGTAAAAGCTCACATGATAATTAGTTAGGACAGCCAGTGCCTGGAGGAGCTGACCACATTGATTTCCTCTTGATGAAAACATAAACCTAAACATGATCTTGAGTAGATAGTTAAATCCATACACTGATTCTAAATCAACATGGATCATAGAATGGTTGGGGTTAAAAGGCACCTTCAAGAATACCTAGTTCCAGAAACAAACTGCTATCACTTAATGATGATTACGAAAATAAACACAAAGAAGTCATGTTGATGAACTGAACAGCCTTAATTATGTTTCTTTGTATAATCTTGTTATTAGGCACATAATGACCGCAAGCAAGTTAGAAAGGACTCAGGGCAGCACTAGGGGTGGCAGTCAGGCAGAGTTGGGCTAGCTCTTGCACTATGCTCCTCAAGCAAGCTAACCAGTCCCTCACACTATATTAAGAATTGTTTTCCTAATGTCTGGCTGAAGAGGGAAAAAAACCAAGAAGTCGGAGGAGGGGAGTGACAGGAAAGAAGTATTATTTCAACAGACAGCCACCAGCCACATCAGATGCAGTAGGTTGTTCTGGGAGGTAAGAGAGTACTGCTATTCAGAAACAGAGGTAAGAAGAAAAGGCCACCAACTTGTGAAGAGAGTATCAGGTGAAAAAAACTGAAGAAAAAGTCTGTTACGCGAATTGTATTAAACTGAATTAATTGAATAAACTGGCATTTATGACACTCTTCTGGTCTGTAATCTACCAGTAATCTCAGATATGACATCCTTTCAGGCTTCTAATACAGAGTTAGTAAATATATTTTTAATGATTACAGACCAGACATTCCAAGGGGAGATAAGTAAGTGTTTAATATGCTGCCCATCAGTCAAACAAGATTTCATTGGCATTTGATAAGCGAATTAAGCGTATATGAATTCCGTATCTCCATCCAAGGATCTCCACACTTTATACTTTGCACTTGCAGGATAAAGGACTCTGCTGCTTGAATCAGCCCTAGTTAAAGAGATAATATAAATTATATGTAACACAATCCCACCAGAGCAGACAGCAAAATAAAGCTTGAATGGGGCAGTAAGAGATGAGCATGTCCCTGTTCCCATTCCAGGCAAGTTGGGTAATGGTGATTATTTTTTTTAAACACAACCTTATGTTCATGCAGGGACTGAAGAAGTTAAGCCCTTATTTCAGAAGAACTTTCCTCTCTAACTCTTGTTCCCTAGAATGACTCACTTTTCAGAAAGAACATTGTCTGCTTTTGGCTAAGATCAAATACATTATCAGTTTAAATCATTAGAGAAAATGTTCTTTCCAACTAAAATATACTACAATACTAACCCCCAAACCAGACATAGATTAGTTTACTTTTGTCCTGGAAAAAGAAAAAATCCTTTTCATGATATTAAAAAAATTGCATTTATCTTTCTCATCTCTCTAGCATGCAGTTCCTGCAGCTTTAAATTCAGCTCACAACTGTAAGAAACAAGGACCATGAAAACATTCATGGTGAAAAAGGATTTGACAAAAGCCATCAGCTGGAAATGCTTACAGTTACAGAGTATCTTTTTTACTTGAAATTCTTCACCTAGCGCATTACTAATCTGTGTGGTGTTTGTGACTCCTCATAACCCCTAAATTTCAAAGAGAAATGCCACTTTTCACCGCCTCTTACAGGCTGTGAGGTTCCATCCCATGTGGGCTGGTGACAAGCTGACCTCTGCAGGACATGCTTCTGTCAAGCAAAACCCCAAGGAAGTGCTCAGAACCTCAGACCCCTATCAAGGCAGCTCCAGGAGCCTCTCTGACCACAGTCCTTCACTAGAACAATGAAGTCATCAACCAAAACGGTGAAACATCATGGGAAGATGAACATTCACTAAAACAAAAGCTAGTATTACCAAAACCACCCCTCAAAACCCAAATGTCACATGGAGAGAGTCAACTTCCTCACACAGTCAAGGCAAATACAGTAAACCCAGCAGTGTTACTAATTTTCTTGCAACAAAATTGCTGTCGTTGGTGAGAAAGACAGCCAAGACACAACTCCATTGTGTTTTTAAGCAATTATGTCTTCATCTACCCTCGATATGTAAGGCTGTATGGGTCCATTGATACTTACAGATGCTTAAATTTTACACTGTTGCTTACTACCATCCACATATTGTCAGACAGAAAGTTTGGGACTCCAGCACCTTGAAAGAAATCGTAACTCCAGTCCAATAGACCTTCCCTACAAGGAGTGGGTCCACTCAGATGTCCTGTTCGTGCATTTCTTTATTGATGTCTAATTCCCTTTGTTTTCTATAATGAGTAGCTTAACTAACTGTCTTTTTTACAGGAGAAGAACAGAGAACCTGGTGTCTTCTACACTGATGGCATTTATATCATTTTCTATGCATATTTCTAGCTATTCTATTCCTTGCTTCCAAGCAGGCAAGAGGCTTTATTCCCAAGAACATGCTGCCTTGATTTAATGAAACAAAATCTTTTGCCCTCTTTATACATTCCTTTATGAAGCACAGATTGTTGCTGCTGCTTCTCTCTTGCAATGGTTAGTACTACTGATTGGTCAAAGCAATTTCAGGGAAATCGTTCTCTTGTGCATTTGTTACTGGCAAGTGAAAAATGTGTACTAAGAAAAAAAATATGCTATTTGCACTTCATGGACTTTCCAGGCTGCTTGCTTCTCTTTTGGACTGCAATAACATGGTTATTTGAAGAGACCTAAAGGCAGAAACCTTTCAGGTACATAAAAATAATAAAATCCTAATGTATTCATATGTTTGTTAGAGCTTGCCTGTGCTTCACTGAAACTGTAGAAATTGCTTGGCAGTCTCTTTTTTAGCCTCTTGCATCTGGCTAAGTAATTTTTAAAAAAAAAAACCTCTTGGATCACAAAACTGTTTTTATTGCATAGCAAAGTTTTCATGTGCTGTAGAACTTTTATAACCTATATTTTCATTGAAAATTTCATATGATATTCTTGTGCATCTATATTTCAAATTGAAATATTTACTACTGAACTTGGTACAGAAAATTCAATAAAGACCTTCAACAGTCTGTCTACTATAAATAGACTGCTAGAAAGCTTAAAAGCATGTGACCAAAAGAAAAAAAAAAGGCAGCAAAGTCAACAGAAGCTTCTTATAAAAAAAGGAAGACATCATTGTGACAAAAAAAAATATGAGTCAGTGCAGACAGGACCTTATCTTCAGAAAACATACAAGTAAGGCAATCAGGTTTTAGAAGATCATCACCCACAAAAGAAGATAATTGTGTGTGTGTCTTTTTGGTCACTGAGCAAAGCAGGGATATCTATGCATCACAGGAAGCAGAGCTGACGAATGTGCTATGAAATAACGCAAGTGGAAAAGAACAGGCTTTCAACCCATTTTTCTCCTTTTTCATGCTGTCTCGGACAACAGACAATTCTGAAATTAAAAAAAAATAAATTAAAAACCCCCCAAAACCTAACTCTCTTACCTCAAAAGAATGCACGTACAGCTAGGAAATACTTGAGGTTTTCCACCAAAGAACAGACATATAAATGTTAGTCCTTTGTCTAAGAATTATAGAGGTCTAAAAGACTATTTTAAGAATTAAATACATGAAAAAAAGTCATATTTGTCAATTTCAAATTCCTTTTCAGCTTTGATTAAAGGCTCACTGAAACTGGACCACATAGAAAAGACCTCAAACTCTGGAAATGTTTTGACAACTTCTCTTAGAGGATCGAGGATTAGAAACTCGCCATGGACAACATTATTGTCATCTCTTCCATTGAGGACTGACCAAGTACACAGCTACAAGGGATCTCAGGATCTGGGAAGGGTCTACAAGATCCTCCTCCAATTCTGTAAGTGTCTGAGCTGTCCCTTCCAAGCAGAGCAAGGAACAATTTCCAGTCCTGAGCTTCAGCAGGAAAGGACTCAGGACTTTCTTTGAGCCTCTCTCATTGATCTACTCTTAGAAACAAACTGCAGCAATAAGGGAATTGAAAGAACAAAGCCACATCAGACTTCTGCTCTCTAGCAAGGCTTCTGCACCAGGCACAAATCTTGCAAGACCAGAGAGCAGTTTTCTCCTTTCTTTCCTTATGAAATTGTTACAACAAAGTTCTACTATAGGTATTCATATCTCTGCTAAAAATTCCCAAACCAACAAAACAAACAAATAAAAAACCCAACACCACCACCACCACAAAAGAATCTATTTAATGCTATTTAAACTGCACATTCCTAGCAAGCGATCAGTAGTAGCACGGATAACAATAAGGATCAGATATGATTTGCATTGGAGCAATGATCCTTAATATTCCCTGTACTCCTTGTCTCAGAATTGTTCCTGGCAGGCTTACTGTATATAACTGAATACAAATAGCTATCTTATATAAAACTAACTCAACTAACAAAGATAATTTTTGTAATTTAAATAAATTTGTGGGCAGTTTATCCAAGAAACTTACTAGCATTCTAGGAGTCCTTTCACAATAAAATCTATATCCATTTACAAAGTGAGTCACATAGATCTCATTTACAGACTAGTGTCTCATTTCAGAAAAGAACACCTCCAGAAATGCTTGCAGAAGAGAACAAAATACCTAAATAAACACTTACTGCTTGTTTTCTTTGTGGGTTTGGTACTCAAAGTTAGTAAATATCATTCTCTTTCTTGCTTTGCTTTAATTATACTGTCCTTTCGGGCACAGAAGATGATGTTGTGAAATGCCAAAAGAGTCTCACACCCCTGAAAAGGCATTACAAGATAGAGTCATTAAGAACTGGACTAACCCTGGCATCTTTCTGTAGGTCACTCATAATAACGATTTGTGGGATTATTTCACACCTGACTAGCCAAAATACTTTTCTATATTGAGGTTCCGTCTTTAACAGAGGTTTTTATTTGCCACCTACAAGAACAGTATTCTGTGAAGTTCCTTTTTAAGTAAAAGGGTAAAGAACCATCATTTAAGATAATTTTTCAGCGGACTGCAGCACTGCTGTGCTTTTTAAGGCAGCCCTTGAACATGGGCACTCTAATGATCTAAGCTCATTAACTAGAAAGATATAAATCATCATTATAGCAGGAAACAGAGTGCAACATTTAAAACTCAATTAGTGACAATGCAAGCAAATGGTAGGCTGCAAAACCTGGCATTTCTGTCAAATCAAAAATTTAATAGAAGAATCAGCACCTGTCTCTTTTGCTACTTCAGTGCTGGGCAATCCAGAAGTATTTCTCTGCTGTAAATGGCAACAGTAAAAGAGTTTATTGGGTAACTCAAAAGGCCATTTCTATTCCTTGTACCTTCACTTTAGTTTTTATAATTCTTATCTGCAGTTACTCTAATACTCATTATTGGCTGATGCAGTTTTTGAGCTGCTAACCAGCATGAAGTCATTTTGTTAGCATTTGTAAAAACAGAAAGCTATTTAATACTAAGAGTGTATGCTGGTTTTAAAATACAGTAATTCACTAAACTTCTGGAAACTGAAAATTCACATTTTGCAATTGCTGATGGGTACATTCCTCAAACCAGAGAAATGGAGTGTCAAGAGAAGAGGAAAGCACGAGGTGTAAGAGGAGCAACTTCTAAGCTGCAAGAGGTCACTTTACTTGTTCCTCAAACTCCCTTCACAAACAAAGTGATCATTCTACAATAAGAATGGTAATTTTCTGCGTTCAGGAAGAAACAAAAAGACTGTATTTTTCTTCAAAGACCATGTGTATCTCGAGCAAAACACATATTAAGTAACACAAGTAAAAACGTTTGTTTCTGCTACCTGCTTAGGTAATCATTACAGGATAAAAAGGGTGCCTAAACACAAAAAGAGGAAAAATACATTGATTTAATCACAGTTTAGCTGTCTCTTGTTGGCCTGACCGTTTAGGAATGGAGACAGTGAGGGGTTCAGTGTGACAACTGAAGACTTTGCAAGAAATTACAGAAAGAGCAACACTAAGGAAAAAAATATGATCATGCCTATAAATATCTACAACCTTCTGAAATAAAGTATAGGCAGTGTTAAAATTTTTCTGAATATATGCTTTACAACTGTGATTTCCTACTTTAGTTTTGCTCTTCCCCTTGTGCTTCGTTTCACCTTATTTTTCAGTATGTCAGGACAAAGATAGCAAATCTACAGCAGGAGAGAAGGAAGGGAGGAGAGTTTTCTAAGCCCCTGCTTGTCCTGACACTGGGACTGCATCAAAACCTGGGACACACAGAACTGATTCCCAGTCACAATGCCAGATCAAGTTCATACTTACCTGAGAGGCCAAGAATAAATGAAGTACAGATGCAAAAAAAAAATAATTCCTGAACAGAATTTTGAGACAACAGCTGTCATCTAATAGTCTACAACTGTATTTTATTTTTTAAATTATGTAAACCAGAAAAAATCTGCCATTCTGAAAGGAATGAGTAAACAAAACCAGCGTAAATTCCAAGTCAGAATCAAGTTTCCGGCTTAGTTCAAGGCATTTTTTACAGAAAATGAGTCCTCTGTAATCATCCGTCTAATGCTACCCATATACATGAGTCATATACAGATTTTGCATCTCAGACAAAAATTCTCCCTCCTTGCTGCTGTATTATTAGAGAGACGTTTATTTCAACAGAAGACAAAACAAAAAGAAGTATGTTGCTATTTTCAGTGAAAACCATTAGGAAAAAAAGGTCAAAAATAGCAGCTTCACAACACAGAAAAAATGCATATGAGGCTGCAAAACAGCACTGAAGTTTAATACTCTCTCCAACCCTTTAAACTCTGCTGAAGTCCTGTAATTTTCACACGTTATCTATCAAGAAAAGCTGCACCAGCTCAGACTCTGATTTGGTATGAATCAATCATCTGTGTAAGAGTCAGCACCAAGGCCTCCTCATCACGAAGGCAGCATCCCCTCCTGCGCTGGACTTCCGCTGCAGCATCGCGGGTGACACGTTCATGGTGGCACTGCAACCACTGGTGCAGGGCCAGGTCATCCTGCCTTGTGCTGCCAGGCTGAGCAAGGAGCAGAATGGATGGCCAGCAGACTCAGGAACTGCTGAAAAACATCTGATGGCCTGCAGCAGGTGGTATTCTTTCCATGGCTATCTACACCTCCTTCATTTCTTGTTTAAAAAAATAAAAACACTTCTTCAGAAAGACTTTGTGCTGTTAGTTAATCGATGTATAGTACTCGCAATGCAAAATGGCTGTCAAATGTTAGGTGGCTACTCTGCAATAAAGCAAGGCAGTATCTGCTGGCTGCACTTCAAATTCATTTTTAAGGATTGTGAAGGGCAGTGTCCGTATAATGCAGGGGTAGGTACCGTGCTGCACCGAGGAGCCCCATTTACACTAGCTACTAAACTGAGCAGGTGTACAGCCTACAATACAATATACTCAGCCCTCACTTCAGAAACTCATGCCAATTCTTTTTCCTCTCAATTCAGCTTTATTTGATTTTTCCATTCAAACCTAATTCTGCTTCTCTGCACCTCCGGGGGAAGCAGCTCCTGCTGTATTAGGTTTAGGGAGGGCATGCCTGATGTTAATACTACATGGGAATGCATCTGATAGTCAGACACATTATTTGAAAAGGATTTACAGCATTCCCAGCTGAAAATAAACAATGTAAATCAGAAATTACTAAATCTAAACAAAACCTGTTTGCAAGATGCCTTGGCATGAACAAGAATTAAGGAAAACATCCTGAGTACTACCTATTTTTACAACTAATTACCAACAAGTGTCATTAGATCATTTTCCTTCACCTCAGCTGTTCATCTCAAGGGATTACCTTTGGCAGGGTGACAGCAAAAGGAAGAGAAAAAAAATCCACTTACTCCAAGCCTGAGCAAAAGAGTCAATTTTTGCTCAGGAAGCAGTCAATTTTTGCTCAGGAAGCTGAAGTCCACAGCTCAAAATACTATCTACTGAGTAGCACAATAACTTTAGAAAAGCATTATTACTTAACTTAGACTAGTAACAATTACACTGGGTATGACTAAAACCCCCAGGAGGACCTGAGACACTGGAAGAAACATCATCTTATAGATTTGAAATAAAGGAAATGAAAGACCCATATGGTAAAACTTTACTTTCATACAGTAAAGATTTAACATCATCAGTGGCATAATCCACACAGGATTAAGTACTAACCAAGACGAGATGTCACAAACTGAAGACAGACCAAGAGACTGTACAACTAAATGGAGAGTTCACAGGAGGTAATGTGCTCCTCCTGCTCAAATCTCCTTTGCCCTGTCAGTGCCTCTCAGATGCTCTAACCCATGAATGGATCAAAGCCATATTAGAGATTACCAGCGGCTGGCCAGCAGCAATAGGGAATATCCCCAAAAAACAAGTCAGCCCACCTGAAGCTCCAGACTCTGCAATCAAACCAGTGCAGGTGTCTGTTCTAACCTGTTTAGCCAATGACTCCTGGTTTCTCTACAGCAGATCAGTGCAACTGGAGGTAGGAAGGAAAAGGTTTCCAGGCAGGAGCTTTCACTCACAGGTGAGAAGTGCACACTCAGGGAGGCACCTACCTCGAGTGGGTGGTGGTGGGGATGTTTTGGTTTTGCCTACCCATACTTTTGCTATTAGACAACACGTGCCAGTTTAAAGGCACGGTCCAGAGCAGACTGCCAGCAAACTGACAAGCCTCAAACAAGCGTATAAGCAATGACTGGAGAGGAATCATTCCCCCCAGTCTTATGAAATACTGTCCCAGTAACGCCAGCTCTATGGAAATCTGGACAGTTACTGAGTGCTATGTTGCCCTGTGCAGCTCATGTTGCTCTCCCACAAAAAATCTCTTATCGCACACTCTAAGATGGAGAAAAATCCCATTAGCATTTCTATTAAAAGGGCTTTGAAACCAAATCCTGGAGTTAACAAGCATGAAACATCAACCACAAAACACATCTAAAAAGCTTCTGGTTTCCCAGGAGGGTTTTGGCTTTTTTTCCTTGCTACTTTCCTTAACAGCAAATCAAATAATAATAACAAATGGTTCTGATAATTAAATGCCTCCACATATTAATGGAGGCGTTCATTTCATTGCACTTACATAGAAGTACAATAACTGTATGGTATGCCGCAGCAGAGTTTACTCTTCAAGAGTACTCCTCATGTACTTCCTCAGGAAAGAAAATTGTTAACTCACCAGATGCAACAGATAATGACATTTCTTCATTATCAGGATCAAGCCGAAACACATCATAACACAAATTATTAGATACTAACCTAAACTCCTACATTAAAGAAAAAAAACACGAGCTATAAATAAAAAGACACATTCCTCACGTGATGATATTTCCTAACTATATATCCCTAGAAGTGTAAAAGAATTTCAGCAATATCTTTTTCACTTCAAAGACTTAACTCATGCCTTCATGTAATAAATTCTGCTTGGACTCATAAAGAAGACTTGGTAGGCTATGCTGGCTTTCCAAAACAAAAGCTAGAAGATTCAAAAAAAGTCACAAAAGACAGCATGTTGCCTAATGACTCCTAACAGAGGACTAGGCATGCTACTGTAAATGACAAAAATATCTAAGTCATACAGAAAATATTTCTTCTTCCATACTATTAGTGTAAAGAAAGTGCCTGTGACTTTATGATACTGACAGTCATAAGAGGAGATAATAACTTTCAAGACAGAGCCTAGAAATGTGCAATGACTTTGAAAACCTCATAAAACTAATAAAAAGGCTTCAAAAATATCAGTACCCATCTTCTTACTACTCTTAATTACTCATAATCACTGTTGATTAATCTTAACATTAACTAATGAGCTTGTAAGCAATCTTATACTGGAATTTGTCCCCTATTTTTCCTTTACTGAACTGACTTAACAAATTATATACCAGAACTGTAATTTACTTCATGGGTTGTAGAAAGCTGACAACCTTTCCACCTTTGACAACTTTGCATCTTTCTGACTCATGGTGATACAGTAAATCAAGAGCACAATTCACTTGCAGAAATGAATCTGAATCTCCTTCAAATAAGCTCCTTGCAATTCATTCTCCCAACACATAATAGCAAGGTTTATAACCCCAGCAGGAGGCTGTGTTAATAGTACTGCTTTTCCCACATGGGAACAGCAGCTGTAAGAACATGTGCACTAGCATACTCAAAACATGCAATTATTAGTTTGAATAAGATACCAAAGTGTTAAAATATCTTAATGGGGAAAAAAAATAATTTCACTTAGATGCTGAATGATCCACAGTGAAGACATCTCATTTTCTTTTTTTTAAACTCCCAAATTGATAGCATCCTCTTCTGGCACAAATTGTTGTTATTAGTCACAGAAGCTTTTTTAAGATTTATTTATTAAGTCAAGTTTCTCCAGCCAAGAAATCACAGGCATGTAACCTCATCAGCATGAAGAACAGATGGACATTCCCAACAGGGTCTCCTATTCCCCCCCAGCCCAGCCTCCTCTTCCCAGCATGCTCAATATTCTTAAGTGATGGGATAGAGGCTTGGCTGCCAGCACTACACCCATGTGTTCAATTTGCAGAGTGCCCACTTCAGTTACCTGGCCCACTCAGTCATGTTGCAGGAGCCAAGTATCAGTGACTTACACGGTGTTCAGCCTCCTCTCATTTTCTGCTGACAAAGCACTACTGTTCCTTCACTGGATATGTATTGCCAACAGAGACAAGAGTAAATAAAAATAATGCAACTGACCTAGTCTTTTAATATATCTGCAATGGCCTAAACTACAGTTTTCCCTACAATAAAAGTTCAACCCCCTAAGTATGCCACCGTTTTTGAAAAGGAAATCCTACTAAATTAAATCGATAGCTCTGGGACTCTTCTGTTTTTTCTCTTAATTCTGCTCCATCTCCAGCAAAACCCTGTGAATCAGGCAGAAGCACCAACTCCCACCAGCACCTACAACTGGAAGACTTCACAAGAACAGACCTGTGCTTCTAAATTTTCAATATATTGAAGCAAATTTACTTTACTTTCAAGATTTGTTGTTCTTCAACAGGCCCTTTTCTCACTGTACTCTAAAGCTATTTCAGAGATACTTTAAAGAGGCTTTTGAATTTTATTTGTCAGAATCTGCATACAGTTCCATCTTTATACTGCAATATGAAATCTCAAAAGAAACTACCAAGAATTCTGGATTGTGAGTTAATTTTAAAAAAAAAATTAAAAAAATCATGTGGCTAGTTCTACCCTAAGATTGCATTCTGAAGCCCTCAGAGGGCTAATTAAAGACTAAAGACTTTCCAGTGATATCACACTATGGGAAGATATCATGCATGCACTGAGAACAGTGCAGTCAACTGTGCCTCTCATCATAGACAGGGAACTTTTCTTCCAATTCCAAGCTGGCCTTTTATCTTTTTTAATAGGTGACCACCTATTTTTGTACCACCACTGGCTTTTAAAGAAAATAAGCCATTGTTCCTCTGGCTTTTTCTCCTCAACCTTTTCAGTATGCACTGTTCTACTGCTTCTGCATCCTTCATCCTCGAAGCACTTCATCTGTACTTGCTTTTGTTTAATTTCAACTTGAATACAATCAGAATTAGGTTTGTTATTCCAGGAAAGTTTAACCAGGGCTTCTAATCACACACGGACGAAAATCAGCTCAGCACTTGCCTGTGTTTATTAGAAATGTCTTCTCAGACACGACAGAATTTATCTTTTTCACACAGCCATTCTGCCATTAACTGGGAAAGCCAGGACTTTCTCCTCCACAGACAAGATGATGAACAAGATTCTAACAACAGAAACTCAGCTTCGTGAACAAAACTAAGGACTTCATCCCATTTTTACTACTGCAACCTTTAATACATTCCAGTTCTTCCCTCATTTCCAGTCCTCTATTTGACAGTGCCTCCCACAGAGTGTCCTCAGCAGAATTTATGAGCACATGCCCACTCTCTTATGCCAAGATAATTAATGAAAATATTATATACAATTTGCCTCCTGATGAAACTCTAAGCCTTCTGGAAAGTGGCACTTCCTTCAACAGGGCTCAGGGCACCTCATGTTAGCACTGCAAGGTTGGCAGAGTTTTGGTGAGAGCCACGAGCCTGGTGACCTCAGTGATGACTTGACTTCCTAGGAGCTCAGTCTACACTGAAGCTCTCATGCAGGCCTAGAATAAACTGACTGCACTATTACAAAGGGAGTATCTTCACCCTAAATTATGGTATCCTGTGATACTCTCCTGGAATGAATTGTTATGCCCAGTACCAAGTTCCAGCTCGGAAAGACGTGACCTAGAAGCTTTTTCTGTTGCTGTTGTGCTTCCTCAGAGCTGTCTCCAGTCTCCAACACCTGCACACAGACCAGCAGCTGCACTTGCATCTGGAGAGAACTAAGCAGATAACTTTGCAAAACATAATCTATCAGCCACTATGTCTGCTCCCCTTTCCTGTCTGGCTTCCCTCTTCTTTCTGATCAACCTCTTCCTTACCCCCCTGTTACATCTTGCAAGGGCAATCATTTGATACTTAGCAAGAATGCTGCAGCCAGCTTTGTAACAGACCACGGTGATGGCCAAACTCATACTTCAACACCTTTTCTCCATAACTCTGCAATCTGTGAGCAACACTGTCCTCAGCATCCTGACCTTAATTAAGAAACCACCTGTGTCCAAACAACAACAAAAATGAGATCACACAAATGCGTTCACTGAAAGCAGACAATACAATCAAAGTCATCAGTGCAAAATTGCTGGATCACCCTCCCCTCAACACACGCCTAAACAAGGACATGGCATAAGAAAAGCTCTTTAAAGACATAGCATTGCATCAGTTCTGAAACTCTAGGTAAGAAACCTGTAGTTCACACAGCTATTCACAAGACACAAGGGTGCTTAATCTCCCAATGCTACCATTAAAAAACATTTACACACAGCATGCCTAAATCAGCAGGGGGGCTGGCCCAGGTAATCTTCAGAGGTCCCTTCCAGCCTCAGCCATTCTGTGACAACATGACAGCAGAATGCCCTAAATATCTTAGAAATGCCTAAAATTCTGCCTGTCCATCTCCCCTCCTCCCATTTGCTCTAGAAACATAGTACAGCTGTGACATCTCAGATGCATACCAACTGGCAGCCACAAGCCTTCTAACTACTGACCATCAGTCCCTTTGTCTTTGGAAACACAGCACAGTACTATCAACACAGCTCTGGCTCAATAAAAAGCTTTGCTAGCTGTGGTACTACAGTCTGAGTACCACACATACAGGAAAGAGTAATAAAGTAAAAATTAAAGCAATCCTCAGGAAAACTTTAGCACCACGTATTAATTCCAGTGAACCACACCAGCTACAATGAAGCAGAATAAAGGAGCTCCTCTTTTTTCTTACCTGTCCGCCAGATACCTGCTCCCGAAAATACTAACAGCCTGCTTTACCTCAAGCACATGCAAAATTATTAATTGCACCTTGAAGACCAGTAAGGTTTCAAAGATGCACTGACAGCACCCTCTTGACAGTAGGGCAAAGCTCCTACACAAAGGCCTGCATCTGGTTGGCTGCAAATGGTTCATCAGCTAATGGTTCATTAGGATGAACAAAGTTCAGCTGGCAAAAGTCCAGATGGACAGCAAAAGCCACATCCTTCTTCTAAACGCCCTGCAAGGTGGTTTCCTAATTGCACAGTGCTGCAGTGTCCTGGGGCCTCTTTTAGTGTCTGCAGAGAAAAGTCCCTTGTCATCCCAAATGTTTGTAACTCATATGCTCTAGATCACCTGAGGTCATACTCTGCTCCGGTCAATCAGCACTTATCACAGGGGAGAGGCTTTGCTCAGGAAGATGACTACAACTCTCGACTGGTTGCGCCTTTTAACCTATTTCTGTTTGGTGCAACTTCAGACAAGAGACATTGCTGCTTACGTTACTGCCAAAGCTGCTGGTCAAGTTCATATGAAGTTCAACCAGGGAAAGTGCTGGACTGTGCTCTGGGATGGGGCAACCCTGGATGTACAGACTGGGGAATGAGATGCTGGAAAGTGGTGCGGTGGAAAGGGACCCGAGGGTCCTGCTTAACTGAAAGTTGACTATGAATCAGCAGTGCCTTGGCAGCCAAGAAGGCCAACCATGTCCTGGGGTGCATCAGGCACAGCATCTCCAGCCAGGCCTGAAATCGTGTCAGGGGAGGTTTAGGCTGAGTATTAGAAAAGCGTTTTTCACCCAGAGGGCGTTTGGGCACTGGAACAGGCTCCCCAGGGCAATGGTCACAGCACCAGCCTGCCAGAGTTCAAGAAGCGTTTGGACAATGCTCTCAGGCACATGGGGTGACTTCTTGGGGATAGTCCTGTGCAGGGCCAGGAGCTGGACTCGATGATCCTTGTGGATCCCTCCCAACTCAGCTTATTCTGTGATTCCCTAGAAGTACATCAGCCGAATGGCATGACACAGCCACCACACAGAAACAGAGCAAACTCAGCACAGCATCCAAGTACTGCCCCTGGCAAGGGAGAGTACTGCTCACCAGCAATCATCTGTTACCTGTTTGACAAAAGCAGCAGCTACGTATCCTGAATCAAGCACCTCTGTAGGTGACTCAAGAGAGGAATTACAGGTTGGTTTGTTTTTCTTGACGTTGACACCCAGGCACAGAATTTCAGACTCTTATCTTCACCCCTACTCTGCATGAAAGCCACCCCACAGAACAGACAATCTCTCTGCAGCAATAAGCAGCACGGGCCACCCACCCACGCCACTGAGCTCACAGCTTAGAAGCAGTTTAACCCTTCTAGAAAGAAGCTTGCACTGAAGTACAGAAACTTACAAGAGGCACTGGCTCCATACTATTTAATACAAAGACATTGCCATAGTCTTGCCAAAAACCCAAACACTTTCCATAACTAGCACAATGCTATTTTACATCCCATTGTTTGGCGAGACCTGGCTGGTGCGTGTGCAGATAGCCATACTGGCCCTTCCACACACGTGAAGTCATGAAGTCATGGACAAGGGATTCTTCTGCTGGCACTTGAGTAACACGGTCTAGTGGAAGGTGTCCTTGCCCATGATCTTTAAGGTCCTTTCTGACCCAAACCATTCTATGACTCTGTGATTTCAGTTACTGTCTTCAGTAGTTATCATGCCTGTCTCTCAAAAACCCCTCACCTATATCTGTACCAGGTAATGGGCATCCTTGCCCTAGCAATGTGCTACTGATATTCTGGGGCACCCCTGCAACCTCATCTAGACACCTAGGATCTAAGTTGTGCTCCTCAAAGAATGTGCTAGCAATGACCAATCAACTGTTTGTATGGTTCTTAGATATTTTTCCAAGAACAGCATCTTTAATTGTTTCAGTTTCAAGAGAGTAGTCATAAACATTTGGTGTACGTATCCAAACTCAACAACACAGTGTGCACTAGCAATTAGGATGAGATTTCCTATATTCTGAGAAGATCAAATTTATTTTTTTCCATCACATTCAGAAATCCCTCAGGTCACTTTCATATACATGCATTTTGTTGAGACAGATCATTGTTAGTTTCCACACTACTCCTTTTCTTTAAAATTCCTTGATTCCTCTCAACCTTGCTTGCAGATGCTCAAGTACCCTGCAGAAATGTAATGCATATGGATGTAAGTAAAAATCATCATCTTCAGTAGTGGCCTCTTGAAAACAAAAAGTTTGCTCGAAAATGCACATTAAAACTCTGAGATTCAATCATGCACTGTCAGTCATTTCAGTAGCTTCCTACTGTGGTAGGTGTCTGGGGATAAAGAGCTGGAATGAATTTCTCCTTTTAATTCCATTTTTAAGATCTCTATAATCTCCATATACAGTTCTTCAACCTTCTGTGGCTGTTCCAGCTATACCAGCCAACCTTGCAAAAGTTGCCTTACACGTGTAGAACCCAAATGGTCATAAGGTCCATATACTATAATCTTGACGTCATTTTCATGATATTGCCTACATTGAAACTCTAGATCTAAAATCTGATTGAGACAGTGGAAATATCTGTAAATCAAAAATTTGCAAAAATCATGGCAAAGGTGCTTAAAATAGATTTTCTAGAAAACATGAAATTGAACTATTACATATGTGCTAGATATGTCTTTTTGCTGGCTTTATACTACTGCAGGTTTATCGTTCTCCTTCATGTAATGACCTAAAAGCAGAGTCTCCTCTTCTGTGACATGGGCAGCATCACAGATTACTACAGTCTCATAGCTGAACCTGAAAAAAATTGTGTAACTATTTGTCCTGGTTTCAGCTGGTTTAGACTTAATTTTCTTCTTAGTAGCTGGTATAGTGCTGTATTTGAATTTAGTGTGAGAATAATGTTGGTAACTGCACCAAAATTTGATGAGTAATGTAGTACAAAAAGTGTTTTGCTCTAAATGCTGTTTAGCTCAAATTCTTATCCTGATTACTCAGCACCAAAAAGGGCACCCCCATCCTCAGCCTACAACAACAGAGGGGACAGGACTTAGTGGAGGAGATTGATTTGTTAAGCAGAAATTGTCTTTTACTAGATGACTGCAGAGAGACTGGCATAATGCTACCGCAATCTGATTAGCATGGCTCACTACTTCTTTTATTAAATAATAATTTACAATAACAAACCCTCCAATGACAGAGATTAAAATAATTCAATAGTATAGTAGATTTAGGTGGTACTAAATACATGACCAAATTTGATTCTTAGAAGAGATTTTGTGATATGTTATCTGACCATCTGGAGTCTCCTCGTCTGAATTCACCACTCCATGTCAGCGGTGTGCACTCCTCACATCAGGGTCAGTAACCCCTGCTGCCTCCCCCCCATTTCGGCTATCTCACCAACATAGCGACACACAAACACCTAGCAATGATCTTCTTCTACAGTGAATATATAGATAAAATGAAGCCCACTCATCATCCCAAGCCCTCCCCTTCTTCACACGCAGCCAGAGGCTGGGCACCACGGAGCCCCGCTCCAGTGCAGAAGTTAAAGGTCTGTTCAGAAGGAGAAACCAGGCACCCCACCCCAATGCACGCACCAAAAGCCCCTGAGGGAGACACTTGTGTTTCAACACTGCATTTACCTCCACGACCACGTGCCTTTTGCCAGAGCCACCGACAGTCAGATAAAGAGGCCACCACCAGCAAAGCTTTCACAAGAATCCCATGTAACATCAATGGATAGCAACCCAAGTGCAATCCTTGAAGAAAATACATATTGGTACCTGCTCTCTCAAATGTTTCAGTATAGGAAACATTTCAGTATATTCTAAACTAGACAATAAAATCTTGGATTTCTGACAATCTCACATATACATGAGCAAAAGGATATATAAAAGTAAAATATTTAAAAATGCCTCAAGTAGAAGGCAACACATGCTTATAGATTAATTATATTCTTTCCATCATCAGCTGCTTGAAAAGGACAATTGCATAGATCAAAGAACTCTGTTGCACACCAGAATTTTATTGCTGCCAAGAGAATTAATTCAAAAGGAAAATCACCCCACTCATCTTAAATTTTAGGACAGAATAACCATTAATCTTAATTTTCATGAAGAAATTCTCTCCAGCCAAAGATGGTGTAAGACACATTCCTTCTTGCTTTCACTCCTAGTTGAGCATCCATTTGCTGCCAGACTTCCATCAAACCTAGCTACTTGCTACAGAGATATTAAATTAATGCTTGCCTGCATTTGTAGCCCATTCTCTGAGATGCAAACCCATCCTCCTCTCAGACAGGACATTGTAAGCCCCCCGAGGGAAAGCATGATGCAGATGTGCCGAAGGAGATGAAAGCAGTAGCTTATGCAAGCAAGCCCAAATTTCTTACACAGAGGCTTTCAAGTTATACTTGTATGTCTGCTAAAGAGAAAGGAAATTTCCTCAAAGGCTAAAAAACAAAGATGCTCCCACATTGAGAAAGAACCACCATTTTGATACAAGGTACAGTTACATTATCTGCAGGAAATTCAGCAGTTTAGATTACAACAGAAAGGGCAGGAAAGAAATCCCTCACATATATGAACATGTGACTTCAGAAAATGACTGGATTCTGCCTTCAGGGAAGAGAAGAAAGCAAAAACCACAAGATTTACAGGGATTGCTCTAAGACCAGGAAGGGACGTACTCCTACATCTATTTGCTGATGCTCAGCAAGCCACATATTTATGGGTTTATCACTGAATAGGGGACATGGATTCTAAAAGCAGTTGTCCTTCCCCACTGTACTGTTTAGCAAGTCAATAGGTAAAAGCAGCAAATTAGCCTCAAGCACAATTATATATTTAAAATTCATGCTCACCTGCTGCTATTCAAGTATTGCTTTGTGCTCCCCGAGAAATAATCCAGTAAATTATGTTCTGCCCCAGTTTGGCCTGTGACCATTTTTCATCTGTTAATTCTGGGTTATTCCTGTTCTGCTTTTAAGGCAAGCTCAGGCAGCAGATTGTCCTGCATGGTCTGGCACCATTAGATTGCACTCTGCAATTCTGCATTTCACTCTCCTGGAGAGAACCATCTGGTCTACAGGTTTTAGATGCTGACCACCTGGGTGGAAGCAACTTCATTAAAAATTTAAGAAAAAAAAAAAAAAGTACTTCTGCACAGTACTTCTATTCATTTAGGATGCACCTGTAGGACAAAAACACACTCTGTGTTTTTAATACATTACAGATACACTTTCTGGTTACTACAGTGTTTAGCAATGAAGGCGTTCTTGGTTTTTTTAAATTTTGTTTCAATTTACTGTATTTTTCTACAGTGCTTTAAACTTATGCAGAAATTTGATGATCTTTTCACATCAGCACCACTAACGTCTCACTGGAGCAGATAGAAGATATACATATGAACGCTCTAAATTAACTCAGAATTCCTAAGGAATAGTCAACAGTGAAGTCTGAACAAATAAACAAAATATCTGTATTAAAGAGAAGGAATTAAAAAGGGAACTAACTTTTTTTTTCAGTCGAGAAGCATAAACAGCATATAAAAATTATGCTCTGAGCTGGGAAGTGCCTCATTAATCTTGTCAGCATGTATGAATGGGGAGCTTTTCAAAACCTTTTAACATCTGTCTGATTCTGTCCCTTGTAAATCCTTATCCATTTCAGTAGGATGAAACAAAGACCTAGACAGACTACTTTCTAAAAGCCTTTGGCTACAGACAGCCCACTGCACGCATCATTATACACAAACCCTCAGGGTGGAATAAAAAAATAGAGTACAAGGAAATTAACTCAGTCTTCAAATCCTACCATTTGCTGAGATATTGTTTCTTGGGAGTTCATAATCCATTTCAATTTACCTTTTTAACCCCCGAAATCTTCTGTTTTCTAGAATGCTACCATTGTAATTTGTATTGTTTGTTTGACACGGTGTTGCTTTGAATAGCAAATAAGCAAACTACATATTTCATCCATATCCCATTGCCTTCACAGAGTACTACATGTGAGCCAGCTCCTCACATAACCTTTCCGACAAGCACCAAATTAACATACCTTTCCAAAGAATAAAGCCTCAAACCTCCACATGCTTCAAGAGAATACAAATTACTACCTAATGTTCCAGGTTTTTTAACATAGGAGGGTTTTTAAGTCTTCAGCACAAAGATTGGAGCAACATATCTAGCCATGCTACAGAGAAAACATGTCCTGCAGTTCCCAGAGGCACATGTTCCTTTTCGTATCCATCACAGTATCTGAACTGGGTCAGTCTTTAGCTCTTACTCATCTCTGCTGGTAAAAAAAAGCAGCCTAAGTGAACAGAACTAGTGGGAGGGGGAGAGATGCACACATACTAGAAGAAACTTAATAAAAACTAGAGGTTAAATACCACTGAAGGTTCATCTGTTCTGAACAGTATAAAATAGCATTTGCGACCTCTAAATGTGCTTGACCCCAATGTTGAAGAAGAGGAATAGCAACATGTCAAAAAGCAGTATCACCAGTCATGTTTAGACTAAGGAATTAACAGGTTGACCCATGTTCTTCTTAGGTCAATTCACAAATAAAATAATGTTTTGCTTTTTTTAGCTTTCCTTGGAGAACTTCCAATTAGTTTATTAACCAAACATTAATTTTCCTAGTGATTACTATGCACCCATACTTCTGCCCTTCCCGAGAAACTGCTGCATTAAGATGCAGTGTCACTGACACAACAACAACAGTGTTCAGCCACTGTTCTCCCTACAACCTCTGGAACTCACAGCTACCACAGGCTTAACTCAGCCTATGCGAAACAACTGTTTTCTTCTCCTTTGGGAGACAATCCAGTGACAAAAACATCATTACAGGAAAGACGTTCAGAGATACAGCCACCCAGAACTGTGTTAGGGACCAGTACAAGCGGTCACTTCCACAGAGGATACTGTGGCAAAGCAAAAAAATTAGTGGCTGCCTATGAGCTGCTTATGCTAAGAACAGCAAACAGCTGCCAAGAGCAATCAGTCTGCCCAGGCAGTATATGATGAGCTAACAAACAAAATAAGGACTGGAAAAGGCACGTTACATTCCAGAAAAAGTTGCTACTAATGCAGGAACCAAAACAACGTTAACACCGAGGTCTCTATGACATTTCTTGCTACATACTGCAGCCACCTCATGGAATAAAAGAATTAACAGAACCAGTATAACTTTCTCAGATTTCTAGAAACATCAAGCAGAAAGGTTGTACTGCTGTACTGTACCTCGGGACAGAAGTAACTTAAAGAATACTTACTTCAACTTTATTTGTGTGTATGCTACTACAAAATTAGGAGACACCTAAAAGATGTTTGACAAAAAATATTTGGAATAAAATGTTAATAAGCAACTAAAAGCAGAGCTGAAACGTCTGCAAACATCAGCAATGACAGAGTGATTTGTGCTCCCTCTGCCAGAGTTCACATGAGCACAGAGCCCTTAAGCTGTTCCCAAGACCAGAGCCCACTACATTAAAACTCTCCAGCAAACACTCTGCCTAGTATGAAATATTAACTACACCAAAACTCATTGCTCAGGACTAACAGCAGCCATCCATTAAGCAGGAGGCCAAGCTTTACGTTTCCTTTGAGAACCACAGCGCTTGCTGTCATTCTTATTTGAAAAATCAACCTCAGTAAGTGAATTAGAAGTTCATTCTTCCTAAGATGGAAGAGAAAAACACAAAAGCCCAATTTCCAAGAAGGAAAAAAAGTCTTTTAACATCTAATTCCAGAGGAAAAAAATACATTTAATAGCCCTTTAAATGAGATATTATACTAGGTACGTCTGTGGTGTCACATCTGTTACTGAAGTCTATCCCGGACGCAGTGTCTAAAATCACTACACAGCATTATTCCAGCACTCGCTGCAGTACTACTATTAGCACTACCAAATGCAGAAAACTGTATTTCATACTATGGAAGACAAGACGCAAAAAAAGGTCTAAAATCTTCCAAAGTCCAACCAGGAGCTAATGCAATTTACCTGTTTAATTCCAAAACTGCACAAGTTGTAAAAAAAGTCTGAGATGAAAACTGTAGTAAATTTAAGCTCCTTTGTAAACAGAAGTATTTTAATTGAACTTAAAAAAACCCCCAAACCCACAAAGACCTCTAATTATCCCCAGTTCAGAGACATCTAGAGCAGGCTCCATTTTCCTCAGGGGAAGACAGGCATTCTTGTTTACATTATGATTTTGCCAGTTGTTTGGGTTTTTTTTTTAAATGTTGCATCTTTCTATAGAATTTACTAAAAATTTTTAACAAACATACTTGAGATTAAGTAATGCATCTTCACATTTCCACACACCCCAGGGAGTCAATTTAAACAGCTTGTTAAACTGAAGCTTTGTGTTTCCTTCATGCAGATGAATATTCAACAGGTACTAAGGCAGCTCTGTGAGATTCACTGTGAGCCTATTGAAGTGACTTGGATTAAAGGCAGAACTAAACAGAGATTTCTTTTCTTTTTAAAATGCAAGTCCTTTAAACTCTGTTTATAATGAACCTTTGCAAAATCTATTTTAAAAAAAGTAAAAACTGCATTTGCATTGCTGCAGATATAACCAGCTGCCTTGCAAAAGGCACAAGCCATAGGTGGTGGCTGGAACTTTTCTCCAGCAGTTGAGAGGTGTCATTTGCCTTGAGGCTTCACAAGGCACCTGCCCACATCCAGGGAAAGGGTGTCTCAGGCATCTGTCTTCCACCTTGCCTCCAAAGACATTCCCCAGACTTCAAAGGGCAGATCTGACTTTCTGGAGCGGGGCATGAGGAGTTCCTGCCTTGCTCCTGACTTTAGAGTACCGAGCTTGGTAGGTGAAAGATATCCCCCTTCTCTATGGGGACTAGTTTGTTTTAAACCTCACATATAGACCATGACAGCTGATAAAGAACTGGCACACTGGTATCAAAAATCCGCAACTCAGTTTCACCAATGTAAAAACTTTCAGAGGAAATTCTACTTTATCTATGTATCAGTCCACAGACAAAGAATTTAAAGGGCAGCTGAGATAAAGTGAAAGCTTGCACAGATTCCACATGTTTCTCAGGAAAGGAAGTGACCAAGAGAGGAAGAGAGCTCCAGACAGAGCAAAGAGAAACAGTGGGAAGAGCCAAGTGCAGATGCATAAAGGAAGCAGAGAGATGAGTGAACACAAGGTTGGTTGCTTTTAGCTTTGAAAGCTGATGAAGGAGAGAGATGTGGAAGAAGATAACTGGATGAGAATTTGCACGGGGCTTTTGACCAGGCAAAGGCACTGTTCTGCTTTCAACATGAGATGATTTAGTACAACACAAATTGCTCCAAAAACATGTTGCATGATGCTTTAAGAAACAGATATTTCTGAGTGATTTTGATTTTCCTGTCTGAGAGACACTGTTTTCTAACCTAACAGCACCTGGGAGAATGTGCATCGAGCTCTTCACAGAAAGAGAAGTTTAACTTTCCTCCTCCCACCACACTGTCAGCAAGAGGTTCTGGTGAAAGAAAATGGGATCTAATAAACAAATTTAAACAGAGTTAAGTAGTTCTCAGTCTAGGTATTTAAGCAGTCTTCACCCAGACATGAAATAGAAACAGACATAATGCTGAGTGCCTGTTCCAGGAAGGCTGGGAACACCACAATAACTGCTTATGATTCTGCAAAAGAAGACAGAGAGGAGGAGACAACATAAAAAATCACTTCAAGTCTCCACAGCCTAGATCAGAAATACAGCATAAGGCTTCCCACCAGAATTGAATACAAAGTTAAATACATGTTGGCATTCCTTAGAGGAGGTTAGTTGGCAAGTTAAGGGCATCCTGGCCTGTATGAGCAATAGTGTGGCCAGCAGGGCCAGGGAAGGGATCATCCCTCTGTACTGGGCATTGGGGAGGCCACACCTCAATTCCTGTGTTCAGTTCTGGGCCCCTCCCTACAAGAAAGACATTGAGGTGCTGGAGTGTGTCCAGAGAAGAGCGATGGAGCTCGTGAAGCATCTGGAGAGTAGATCTGATGAGAAGCAGCTGAGGTGCTTTAACCTGGAGAAAAGGAGGCTCAGAGGAGACCTTGTTGCTCTCTACAAGTGCCTGAAAGCAGGTTGTGCCAGGAGAGGTTTAGATGAGATACTAGGAAAAATTTCTTCACTAAAAGGGTGGTCAAGCATTACAATAGGTTGCTAGGTTTGTGAAATCACTCTGCCTTGAAGTGTTCAAAAAACATGTGGATGTGGCACTTGAGGACGTGGTTTAGCATTAGAACACAGTACTGCTGTGTTACTGGTTGAAGTCAATGATCTTAGAGGTATTTTTCAACCTAAACAATTCTATAATTCTATGATAAAGAGGATATAACCTAGAGCAAGCATATCCTTTATCACCAGAGACAAAAAGTCTTCATAATCTTTGAAAAGGAGAAAAAGGAGCAAATAGATGCTAAGACACCAAAAATTACATTTGAAACTGATACTCCTTGGAGTATCACAAAATGAAACTTGCAAGGATGCTATTCAGAATGCTGGAAAAACTGAAAAAAAATATGGGCATGTCTCATCAAGAGATGCATCTAATATATAATCAGCTAGTATTTAGTATATAAGTAACAAACACAATTGCAATCCACATCATAATTTTGACCACTGGCACATGCAATGTTGTTCCTTTTGAAGAAAAATGTTAGCTTATTTTCTATAAACACCACAAATATAGAATCACAGACTCACAGAATGGTTAGGGTTGGAAGGGACCTTAAGGATCACCTGGTTCCAATCCCCCTACTATGGAGGGAGGGACAGCTCCCACTAGATGGGGCATCCACAGCTTCTCCAGGCAGCCTGTTCCAATGCCTCACCATCCTCTGAGCAAAGAATTTCTTCCTCATACCTAATCTAAACCTGTCCTCTTTCAGATTAAAACCATTGCTCCTTGTCCTAACATGCCAATATAAAAATTCCTTCTCCCTCTTTTTCATAAGCTCCCTTCAGGTACTGGAAGGTGCTGTAAGGTCTCCCCAGAGCCTTCTCTTCTCCTGGGCTGAACAGCCCCAGCTCTCCCAGCCTGTCTGCACAGGAGACGTGCTCCAGCCCTTTGAGCATCCTCATGCCCTCCTCTGGACTCGTTCTAACAGATCCATTTAAAATAACTTTCAAATGTCAAATGTATATACTACCTGATGCTTCACCACGATAGAGTGCAGTATGTGTGCACATACACAGACAACTGCATGAAATCCAACTCAAAGTGTAAAAGTTTTGTATACTATGTATTCATACACACACACCCATTTGATTTTCTTTAAGCCTAGAAGTGAACAGCTCCTCCCTTATACTGCTTCCACAGAGAATTATTTCCATGAAAGCCTATTCAATCTTTTCATGTCTTGAGCAAATTTCACAAGCACAGTTTTGGCACATTTACCAGATAGAAGTCAGAACGAAGAAGCGTCATGCTGTACTGAATTTTTTGATGACAAAAGCGTCACAGTTTATTTGACACAGGATGACTCAAATGCTGAGTTTAGTATTAATCTGGAAATATTCAAAAAAAAAACCAGCAGATTTTCCATTTAGTAGTAATTTAAGGACTATAGCTAACTTCTTTTCAAGAAATGTTGCATTACTCCTATAATTTCACTATCATAACATAAGAAAATTTAAAAAGCATTACAAGCACAGCCAAAGTGTATTAAACATGCCCAGACTATCCATTTGACTTTACCAGGTACTGTACTGACTACCAGGTATTCTTTCTCAAGCACTGAGAAAAATACTTTATTTCCAAGAAATGACAGAGTACCTTCAGCTTCCCTAATAAGCAAGTGTAATTTCAGCCTCGAGGTCTGTGGCAGCAGCAGGCAATCATGCTCCTGGCCACTGCAGTTCCCCTTGCTCCCTTACTTCAGCTCCTGGTCGGAGACATCCTTGAGCGAAATGAACTGCTTAAGCATACTAAACCAGCAAAAAGCCAGGCACTACATCGAATTACACTACTTCTGCCAATTTAGACTTCAGTGGGCTTAGCAAGCTGGAAGAGCTGAACACGAGCAGGTCCAGGGGTTGCTCCCCAGCCCAGGGAACAGGCCAGCCAGTGGGCAGTTCAGACTGCTGCCACAGAACGGCCCCAGCCAGCCAAGCTGGCCACAAATGCCACTGGAGAGGTCAACAGCCACGCTGGAGGGAAGGGTCACTGACACCGGCTCAGCAATTCAGCAGGCAAAAGGAAAATGCAGGACCTACATGCCCAGTTCTGCTCAGCTGAGGAAACATCTTCTGCAGGACTTACTCTGCTCTTTTCGACCAACAATATGTATAATGGTATTATAGTAACTCAGTGATTGCATCAGACCAAAAAAGATACTTGCAGTCATGTGGCTGGCAAACTAACAGCAGTGACAGTACAAGAACATGCTCTAAATTCCCTAAGTAATGAGCTGAATTTACTACTACAGACAGTTTTACAAAACTGTCTCAGCATTTTAACTTTAAATCCCCAAAAAGCAACAGCATGTATCACAAAAAAAAAAAAAAAAAAGCATGAAGAGCAGTCGCTTCATACATCTCAAAAAAAGGAAGCAATTAAGACTTGTACTTTTCCGATATCATCAAGGACACTGGAAAATTGCAGAGAAAATAAGAAGATTGCCAGGAATTAGACTACTCCGGTAGATGAAAGGATGAGGAAGAAGTGGGAGGAGAACGAGCTATTTTCCACATTGTGCCGTTAATTTTCCAATTGAATTGTCATTGCAATGCTTTTACTTGAAAGTTTACCACACAACTGCAGAGACATCAACTGCTACCAAATCTTCCAAATGCAGCTGAGATTTTCAGTCCAAAACTCATTATCATCTTTACATTAAACATCACAAAGCAAGCCATTCTGAAAACTCACAGAAAGGTGAGGTTGCTCCAAACGTCAATGTAACAAGCATGTATTGATCAGCTAGTTTCTCTATCCAAAAACTGGGTTATTTTCTTTGGCTTTTCTATATCTAAAATCAAGACACAGCCTACCAGCCACAACCTTCAAATTACTGTACTTGTCAGGCTGTAGATCACATCATGTTTTGGAGGATGGAGTTCTCTCTCCTGCGAGAAGTATCAAAGGCTACTGAATTTGGACTCGAAAATGTGTTGCATGAAGTGCTTCAAAAGTGCATTTATGCAATGGAGACAAAAGCGTGGAGGGATTACAATAAAAGACCATCAAGCATTAACATTTTCAAAATCCTCCTCCCCTAGACACACCTGCACAGCTTGACTGCATCTGCAGAATAAGAAACTACTGAAAAATATACACCTGCACGGTATTTTAAAAATATACTTGCTCCCTTCTGCTTGAGCCAACAATCTTCCCCATACCACATGCCCCTCAGTTTGATTAATGTATTGAAATAATGTACACAGCAGGTACCATGGAGACCCAGATTAAGGAGACATTGAAATTAAGACTTTCCACATGTGGAAACCAGTGTTATTAATATACTAATTATTTTTTCACAATGATATTTAAACCTTCTTCAACAGAATAATAAAGGAAAGGACAGGAAACAGCATTTTTTCCCTGTGATCATATTAAACTTTTCTGCATGATTAAGCTAAAAAGACAGCCGTCATTTATCATAATGTCTATCAAAAGATTTAGAAGTCCCTAGAATTGTATGATGATAATGGAGAATTAGGAATTCCTCATCTCTCAATCTTTCCTGCACCACCTCACCCATCCTTTTATCCCCAGGAAGAGGATAAAAGGCTCCTGTACTGGCCAACATTTAGTAAGTAGGTTGCTGGTTTCCCTTACATAGTTTATTAAAAATGAAAATACAGCCTTAGTTCTAAAACTTTGCCATAGCTTAAAAGACTAGGGTTTTCCTTTTTCACATGATTTTCACTATGTAGTTTTTCTTCTGGTTTCTTACTGAATCTTTTAAAACCAAACAACTGCTTTATTTTGACATAAAATACATGGAATTTCATCAAAAATAATGATTAACAAATCCTTCCACTTAACTGCATCATAATGAAGAGCTTTCTTCTGTTTGTTTTGTAAGTTCTATTGTCACAGCAGTGAGAAATGCACACTGGGAACACCTGACAGACCAAAATTGGAAGGAGTTGGGCAGAAAATTACTTCTGTAAGAAGTCCCATAAGATAAAGGGTTTTTTAAAAAAACCATATAAAACTATAAAACTTTGCTTTTTAGTCAAAGTGTCAAAGCACATAATATAGTTTAACTAAAGAAATCTCCAATACTCAGAATTTTTTGATGAGGCTTTCAAGCCCCCTTACTCAACCTCTGGTAGATTTCTCAGTGGAAACTAACTGAGCAATTCAAAGAATCAGCTTTTGAATTCCTATTGGTTAGGTTTTCTAAATTATTCTTCTTTGCTTTCTCCTTTCTAACATTTATTTCCACACCAGGCTTTCCATGCCTGTTTATAAATGACATAGATATTATGTGAGTAATCTCTTCTGGTTGAAAATATAATTTATTTTAATTGGAACTGAAAACCTGTTTGAGGGGTGGCGGGAGGAAACTGTTCCTATTTCCTGCTATAGCTCTCTCAGCATCTAATTACATCCATAAAGAGGAACAATGGGGTGGCTGTGTGTTATTCAGTTTAATGTGGTTAATTACACTATGCCCCCTATGCAGGCAAATACACCAGAGCCTCACAACCGATACAGCAGCCACACAACACATTTATCAGCTGTAACAATTGCGCTTTGAGATCACATGTGAAACACGCCCTGGATATAAATACTTGTTTACTGGAAAAGGTTTCTAGTTCACAAGAAAAAAAAAGTTAAATGCAGAAGAACAGACACCAAATAAAGTCTAACCATTAGCATCTGTATTTTCCATAAAACTCTTGTCAATATAAATTCAATTGCTGCAACTAGAAACATACTCCTACTACCGAAATACCTTTCTCCGTGCTTTTCTGTAAATAAGATGCTTTGGGGAAGTCCTTTTTTTATACCCCCATATCCAAATATCCTAACAGGAGTTGAACCAAATACTTGACTTCCAAAAGTTTCAAGAGATTTGTGCCACCTGAGAATGGAATTAAGGTACCAGTCAGATCTTTTGCAAGTCAGATTCAGTGCCTAGGTATCCCTGAGGGCACAGAATTAATATTTTAAATAATATCTATCCCCGAGATAGATTCAGTTGGAACGGTGATACATCAGCTGAACACTTCTTCTTCGTTATTACTCTTTCTTCAAAGTCATGCTTCCATAGGCAATGGTCTGTGAGTCCAAAAGCAGAAGAGGGTATGTACTCAAGGAAGGTGCAGATGAAGCAGCTGCTGGCATCCAGAACAGCCTCCTGAACACCAGGCTCTCCGCCAGACACTCTGGTAATGGGGAAGAATCATCAGTCGCACATTGCAGAGCAATAGCCTGTAATGACAGCCTAAATGTCAACACTGCCTTTCCCACGAGGTGTGAAAGAACTTGGTCTTGAGAGAAGAGACATCTCCGTGCTCAGACAACAACTCTTCCAAGGCCAGATTTTTCAAGTATAAAATCACCAAGGGAAAAGAACAAAAAGGTGAAAGGAACTGCATATGGTCCTTCTACGAAGAATTAAAGAAATGTTTCAGAGGCTTAGAACGAAACCATCTGAGCTCAGATGAGTCACTGGGGTTCCTTGGAGCAAAACAGACAATATGGATAATTGATAAAATACAGACAGACAGTAAGAAGCATAGTCATGAGGGACAGTCTTGATGCTTGAAGAATATGATAGCTTTTGTGAGGGGTTAACCTCCCTCAGAACACAGCTGGAATAGCAGGAGGTCTGTTCAGAAAGATCATGTTACGAGAGACAGACAAATGTGTGTAAGTGGAAAGAAGAAGACGGAGTTAAGAAAAGAAGTGGCAGAATTTACTCTGATCTACCTTTGAACTCGGCCCTCTTTTGAACAAGAGGCAGCACAATGTGATTTTCAAAGGTACTGGTCAAACTCGATTATTTTAAGAAAAGGGCTTAATGTGGGAAGAACAAAACAAAAGTAACATTATCTTCATTACTGAATTAAACCTATGCTGAAAAAAGCTGCAGTCTGGAGAATAGGTCACTGGTGCCTAGGGAAAGAGTGTGATGAATTAAGAGCCAAAGAACCTGCAAATGTTATGAGAAGATAGATGTCTTTTGGCAGACTAATGCTTTGATTTTGTTTAAACTAGCTAAAGTGAGTAACTTAGCTTCAACTCACAGTGAATAACTGCTACTGCTATAAAGTTTTAACCTTTCCCCATTTAATTAATGTTAGACCTGAAAAGCTCTCCTCAAAGAAAAAAAAGCTTCACTGGAAAACTAGGAAAGGTGATATTCATATTCCAGATATTCTTAAAGATAAAAGAACATACAGACCTTGAGGTTTTAGAACACACAAACACACACCCAAGTTTTGTTTATGCAGTTGAAACATATTTCCTTCTACCATAAAAATCTGCAGCAAGCAAAGGCTTCGGATCTTCATCATTTCATTGCTGCCTAAATCCAACAGAAATCCAGTTTACTCTTTACTACTTCCCCAAGTAAGATAACCTGAAATTTTTCCCAAATGCTTATTTAAAAAATGAGACTTCAAAGTAAAAGGCTGACTTGCATTAATTGCTTATACTTACCTGCTCTCCCACAGTTGTGGCCATCCTCCAGCCTGGTCCCCTAGTAACAGCTGGACACCTCTGTGCTCTAGTCTTACCACTGTGGTTACCCTTCCTCTTGCATATTGAAGAATATACGGCCTTGATGACAGGTGCATCAGGAAGCAGTTGGACACACCAAACACTCGCCACCACATGGCATCTTCAACCAGTTACATTTCAAGACCATGCCTTCAAGAGGAGATCCTGCATTTGCTAAGAGCCTTTGTATTCTGAAGCCTCAAGCTTCTAGACTAGAAAATGCAGAAGCACTAGTGAAGTTCTAGATTGGCATCAATGATCGAAAAATCATTTTTCATTGCTAAAATCATCATTTTACTGAGGATACATTTGTTCCCTCAACAAGGGAGCCATAGAAGTATTCTGCACCATGCTTGATGTCTTCTCCCCACACATCTCCTTAATGACGTCTCTCTAATTTTATAATAAAATCCAGGTGCAACGCACTGGATTTTCAAAGAGGGACTACTGATTTACACAGGATTTAATTACATTTGATACTGGTCCCTTGTTAAGAGGTGGTTTTGGCCATAACTAATCTCTACATGCGTTTGGAAATTTTGGTTTTTCCACTATAATGAAAAAGTCTATTTTCCTTAGCAGATATCTTAAAGAAAACAAAAACAAAAAACCATCCCTAACTCCAAGTAATTCTACAAGAAACAGTAGACTACAAGCCTATTCTTAGTCTGCTGCTATCAATCATTACAGTAACAAATACTGCACACAAACCATACCCAAATCTATAACAATGCTTGCTTTATTGTACTTACAGAGCAACTGAGTCTCACCTCAACACTCTTACTGCGCTCATCTCCTTTCAAGTACAATTTTTGGCTATTTCCTGCCATAGGCATTGCTAATTAACCACCTTTTAGAGACAAATATTTTCTTACTTGCTTAGAATCTAAACATGATTTTCTCTTCAAAGGAGTTTTACCCCTTCAAATGGAGTTTTTTAGATTGTTTGGGGAAAAAATATAACCTAGTTTTATGTGTGCAGGCTGATTTCACAAACAGCTCTTAGGTCTTCCCTCTCTATACCTTCAGTTGTGTACCCTGCACTGAGGCTAGATTTTTTTTCCCCCTCTTAAAGTCTGATGAGAACCAAAGGAAATGAAGTGGAACAAAGAAGCTACATTAGCTTTCATTATTTATTGCTCTAGATGACTCCAACTACTGCCTGTGACAGGAATCAAGCCAAGCAGAAAGCAAATGACAGTGTTCTGCCACTTTGTCAACAGCTGAAGTGCAGGATTCATTTCTGGATGTGGCCACCAGCAACATGCCCAACCCTTGTCGCCACACTGCAGCTCTTGACCTGTATGTACAGAGGGCACCAAATACAAAGGAGAACATGCATGAAAAACGAACTGAAATGCGGTATGTGTTGTTTTCTTCAGGTTTTTTAAGACTATAGACGAAAAATGATACATTTAAGTGTTCTTTCTTAATACAGGTTAATAAGGAATAAATCCGACAGTTCACTGAATTTTATCTCCTTGATTATTCAGAATTTTTTTTTTTTTTTGTTTGGATGAATAAATTCCTGTAGTGAACTCTCACAAGCAGTTCATTTTGATATCTAAGTTCAACATATTCTGATTGAAGCAATACTTTCGTGGTGTTTTCCGCTTGCAAAATTTTTTTGCAGAAATAGATTTGGAGTGAGAAGAGTTGCAGGAACGACTGTCAAAAATTCAACGTGGCAACTTTCAGAAGTACCATCTGAATGCAGTAATGCTGCCACACCTAATGAGCAAGAAGGATTCTCCACAGCACCTTCCCTTATGCTGAGCACCATGGCTGGTTTTGACCCACACAAAGGCTCTGAAACAGGAGCTTAGTCCTTTGCCACTTGCCCTTGGGTTGCCTGCTTTAAAGATGACATAGCTGGATCTATCGAAGTCTCACAGGAAGGAACAACACTGACTTAAGCCAAGCAATCCGCAAGGTGCAACACAACTGCTAAGCTCAATATGCAATAAAGAAAGGGCTTAGGACATAGGTTCCTCTTGAAAATTCAATTTTTGCTGAATCTTCTTTAGTGGACAGGAAGTAAGATCCTCCGCCCTTATCAAGAACATTTTATCAGGATGCAATTAGCACCCAAGTGGTATCAATACATGAATTTAAACTAGATTCAGATGCCCAAGGTTAAGAGAAGAGAGAAGTAGGAGCAAACATAGTCCTTACAGAAAGAGCACCAAGGAATAATTTGAAACTCATCATTTAATGTTTTAATGCCCTAAAAGATGCCCATAATGACCTCTGTGTCAAAAGAAAATGTTATGGTTTGACACACTACCAGTACAAATCACGTACATTATTGCAAGAATCCCCTGTGACACTTCCCAAGACTTTCTGAAATCAACTGCAGATTGAAAAGATGCTCCTGTTCAGCAAAATTAATCTTTATAATTGGTATATTTATTTGGAGATCATGGATTTTTTAGGGTGTAAAGAACATTTTAAAATATTATTTTTTAAAAAATGAATGAAAATGTTTTGAACTATAGCAGCTTTCTTTTTCATTTAAAAAGGCAGTATCTTCACAGAGGATATTATATACACTTGGAAATTATTCTGTAAATGTTTTCTCTAGGTAAATGCAGGAGACCAAATAGAGAAAGCATCTGTCTCAGCTCTGGTAGTATTTCTTAGAACAATTAAAATGCTAATGCAAAAGCATGTAAAAGCAGGAAGAAGTAGAAGAACCACCCACCCAGAATAACATCCTTCTAGAAGTATCATTTCCAGCTTCTAATGTTCTCTGATTTATGCTCTAAGTGATGACAGGTTATGTTTATAGTATCTCTTTAAGAAGAAACCTATTAGTTATCTCCTTTGCACTTGCCAGTGCTTCTCAGCACGTTTTGGTGAAAGGTTAGACACACAAAAATAAGGCAGAGATGAAGGCAGGAGACAGGTGGTGTTAGCTCCAAACGCACAGCCAGACTCTGAACAACAGAGGCACACCTCTGCACAGTGATTCCCAAATCAGGTGAACACAGTGGTACCTCCAATGGCAACGATCAGCTGACAAAAAACGTTGTTTGCCTCTGACTTGCTATTAGTCCACCTCCTCACACTCCTCCAACTTCTTTTCTTGATTTCTACACCGCAGCCACTCTACAGCTGTTGCAAGTACAGTGTGATTAAGACCAAATCAATCCCCCTTTCAGCCTCACACACATGTAAATCATGATTCTATAATTATTTCACACTCAAGCAAAATAGAGAACTCTGCTTCACGTGTGACTGGTAGACTTTTTACTTTCCAAGGGGGAAGGCAAACATAGGCTGGAATTTCCCTCTGCCTCCTTCTAGTTCTTACTCATTTCAGTAGCTCCTCCATCCAAAATGGATGGAAGGAGGAACATGGGTGGCTGTGATTTCAGCAGTGATCCCATTGCATTCCCACATCCCTTACTAATATAGACTATGACCTAAGATTGAGTTAAACTAACCGAGGTGAGAATCAAAAGGAGAAGTAATTGGGCAAAGCTAAGAGAATACAAAAGGCAAGAACAAAGGTTCTCTCTTCTTAATCAGGGTTACACAGCACAAACATCATGGTTATTTTCAAAAAAGAACCCAAGTGCCAAAGCCCCAGTTCTAACTCAAGCTGTGTCACTGACTACAAAATTGCAAGGCAAGTAAAAACCCTGATTTACAAGTTTCAGAAAAATATTTGAGAAGCTATAATAACCAGCACTGCTATGATGTACACTGTCTGCTTGGAATAATCCTAGAAGAAATGCTAATGTGCTATACTGTACTGTCAGTATTTACATGATGAACCACCCACACGCTAAATAAAAGATGGCAAGAACAAAGTCCTAAAGGCTTAGGTATTTGCAAGCAGTTGTTTTTGTATTTTTGCTGGTGGTTATTTTCTTAATCAAGGCAATTTCTGTGCTGACTTGAAACCCAAAATATATTTGATCTTCCATTTCACAGCATCAAATTAAGCTCTGTATCTGAAGGGAATCTCAGATTCCACAATTTCAGTTTGGCTTATTTGACTACAATTTTTGCACTGAAGAAAGTGAACCATATATAAATCATTTATAAGAACAACTGAGGTAGTTGTAAAGAATACTGTCAGTAGTATCCACTGTCTTGGCAATAATGATAGATTTAAGCAGCTGCTACTAGAAAACATAAGCTCTGCCAAAAAGTCAGATGCTAATGGCTGAAGCAGCTCAATTAACCTACAAGACACAATTGCTTTGTTCTTCCAGGGATGCGGGCAGACATATTTCAATCTATATCTGGAACCAACAGAAGCATTTAAGGAAGGAACAGAAAAAAAAATCTGAATGTATACAGCCCTACATCTTCACCTTCTTTCAGAAGTCCCAGATTTTAAGCCACGAGTGATTTGATGCATTATGAGTTCTCACTAAAGCATGCAAAATAGCTGGAGTAGTGTCAGTTTTAATCAGCAACCCAAATAAAGGATCCAATCAAGTACACTTTAGCTGTTCAACAGTATGTTTATATGGCAAATTATTTTCAACATAAGTTTAAATGCAGGTTTTCTGTAGTTTAATGACATTCAACAGTGATAATGTAATGGGAAATAATTGTTGCAACAGCAAACTGTGTTTATGCTACATTGAGAAAAGAGTATATCTAACACATTTTAAAAAATTATGGCAAACACTTCTTCATAAAGTCTAATTAATTTAAGAAAGCATATCAGCCTTATATAGTAAAAACCACTGGACTATCATTTGTTTTCAAGACTGATACAAGAGTAGATGGTGCTATTAATACTTTCCCTTTCCTCTACTTCCCAGTTCCAACCCATTCTGCTGAAATCTCATCTATGCAAATGAGACTGTGAATGGATATTAAGAAAGAAACAAGTCAAAGTTTACTTCAAACATTTGCCTCACTCCAGGCAAATTTAATTCTCCTTCATCATAGGAAAGTTAACTGCAGGCCGTTAAATCTGAGAGTGAGAGTAATTTGCAGAAACGTGTCCAGGTCTCAGGTGTTACTGGTAACACAGCAACTCAAACTGATACACCAGGAACATTTGCAGCTCTCGTGCATCTCCAAGATACTGAACAAAGTGGTGCACTGTAACCAGCTTCCTGTTCTGAGGGCAGAGCCCATCGCACGCTCACTCTTAGTACCACAAACAAAATTGAAGATGCTTTTCAAAGATAACTTTACTCAAGGTCTTATGGCAAAGAAGGGAAAAGTGTAATTCTTATCCTCAGAGGTTGCAGGCATCTAGACTTCAAACCAGCAATTAAGCTTTAAGACTTGTGTGTCTGAAGACACCAGCCAAAGAAACACTTTACAATTTGATCCTGTATGTGATTTTTTTCACGGCACATATGTAAATATTTTAGTTACACATGTCCTGAGAATTCAATAGTTTCTTCAACAGTGATCACAGTACATAGGGTTTAACCCTAAGTGTGAAATACAGAAATTTTAACTATAATTACTTTTACTGAACTGTTCATTTCAGACAAACTCTGCTATGCTAATATGGATAGATCTTACAATACTTGCAGGTCTCTAATAAGCAAGCTTGCTTATTTTCCATGCTGAAATTCTATCTTAAACTGTTTCAAAGGTAAAAGTCAGAAAGAACTGGTTTAGTTTGACTCTCAGATTGGATTAGATCATTCACATGCATACTACAAGTCAATGTAATTTTAAATACTATTCTCTTTTACTATAATGTGGGCATAAATACTTTTATTAACTCATCTTAACATTGATCACTTTAGCTAGAAATCCTTGCTGTTTACAAAGTTTTAGCTTGCATAGCATTAGCAACCTACTAATATTATTAGATGCTACCAAAGGAGAGAAACTGAGCAAAGGAAAAATATATGTGGAACATGAGGAAAAATTCAGGCCCAGGACACCCTACCATTCCAAGGAATAATGTACCCAGAGAATATCTGGAAGCCTCAAAGATTATAAAGGCACATGCTGGCAGGAAAGGGCTTTCCCCCTGTAGTTTTTATGGACCTGTAAGGCACAAAATTTTCCCAAGGTCAGCTGAGTTGCCACAGTTGTTCCCACACAGGCTTGTCCATAAATGCCTACAACCTTTCCCCTCCCATGAGTTAGAGTTTGAATTGCAAAAACTCTCTGTGTGTTCACGAAGACACAAACATTACAAGCAATGCAAATATTAAGTTGGGTCTCCATAATGCTGTGACATCAAGCAAGCCAATGGAATTTGTTACCCAGACACTGCAATAAAAGTGCAAGTGGGTGTATTTCCCCCTAGCATGCACAAGGTTAGTACTTCCAAACCCACTGGAAACACATACACACCCTACCTTGCCTTATGTGATGCAAAGGGAATAGCAAGGAAGGCTCTGCAAACAACAGTGGTTTCCTTACATCTACCACAGCCCATGAACATGGGAGCTGCAAAAAACAGGACTAGTAGAGGGAAACAATATAGCCACAGAGTTCTGCAGAGACTGAGACACTTTCTACACTGCAAGAATAAGCTTTTATTCTGTCTTCCCTGATGTTCTCCCCTTTCCACTTACCAAGCTGCATGCACCTGGCAGTTCAGAAAGCTTTGCACACAGGCTAGGCACAGAGTCAGGACTTCCTCAATGAAGCATGTGAAGGTTTAAAACAAAATTATACACTGTTCTACCTATTTCTCATTCTTTTTACAAGAAGGAGTAGCAGATTTTGGCCCCTGTGCCTGCACATAGCCTGGTACAGTCACCCAGTCAGAAACCACTGTCATGGACACTGCTGGGGTGACAGCCACACAAACAGAATAGAGAACATCTGTACACAGATAGCTGCCTCAGTAATATTCACACATTACATTTCAGTACGTATGCCAAAAAGCACAGGTTAATAAAGATGTATAAGAGCTAGGTTTTTGTGTTATTAGTTTACTGGAGGACACTCTTGTTAGTACTGATGGGCAGACCTAGCTAAAAAGACTGCAACTTAGCACAAAAAACTGAGATGTCAAATGTGACAAGAAAAAGAGCATACGTTGTTTCCCTGTTGATACCTTTTTAAAAAGTAACTAAGACTTATCTTAAGGCACCAATATACATCTTACAAGCTTATTCATTTGTGCAGTCATATGTGCAAGAGGTTTCATGCTGTTTTCATTCAGTATCTGTAAATCTAATAATATCCTCAAGGAAAATAATCTAAAAGGTACAAGCAAAGATGTACAGTGATAGATATTAGATAAATATATCACTTTACAGTTCTAGGTCTATCCTGTAGTTAAGTATGTCATTTAAGGAGGTATACATTAAAATCACAGAAATGTTAAGGTGGGAAGCTCATGCAGCACAACCTGTTAGCTTCAAAGCTGAAATTGGTTGCTGTCATCAGTTACTTTGCTGTTGAAATCCAATTCTGCAATATGATTCTCTGGTTTTTGCATTTTAATCTCAGCCCTTAGAGATTAATAATGCTATTTAACCTGTTGTAGCGGGTAATTTTTGCACATGCTGGAAAACAACAATTTATCATGAGTGCAGATTTGGTTGCTTTGAAAAGGACCAATCTTCACATTTAAGATGTGACAGAATTGAAGTTTCAAGTACAATCTCTCTTGCATTATGCTACAAATTGTTTTCCATGCAGTAGACAGAATGAACCATACTCATGCAGTGAGCAATTCAAGTTCTGCTCTCTTCATTTGTGCAAAATGTGCTTTAGTTAAAGAACTTCTACAAACCTTACTCTGAAGACAACTTGCCTGCATACTTTCAACACTGCTCAGTATCGCAGTATTTCATAAAGACGTGTGATTTACTGTCTCTCTTCAAAACATAGGTGAGCTAAAGGACCATTTTACAGACTGGGAGCCAAGCAAAGCAACACTGCCATCAAAAGCTTTACTTAAACTTGTTTTTCTGAGACAATCCATTTAGAAATCTAAAGAACTTCAAATGTAAAATAGCTAATTCCATAATATTAAGAAATATGTACATACATTCACAGAAAGTCACCCATGCACTGAAGTCAAAGGGACACATGCTTGGCATGCAGTTAAGAATGGTCTGTACTCAAGTAGTATGTTTTAGATTTGGAAGTGAGAGCCCATATAACCATGCAGTCAGTCATGCAAAGAAATGGCAGTGTATATCACTTGCCCAAAACCACTCTGTATAGTAATGAACCTCTGTAATAAGGCTACATGAAGCTACCCAGTCAATTATAAATCTGGCATTCTCAAGTGTACTTTGGAGTGTGACTTCAGTAAATACTGCCATCAGAGTGGTTCAGAGATATACTTCCTTAGCCTTTTAGGAAAAAAAAGAAAAAAAAAGTACTAAAAATGAGCCAATTTCTCCATGTGTCATTATACTCTCACGAACATAATACAGGACTGGAAATTCTAAGGCTGCCATAAAGACATCTTTCCACACAACACCTGTAGTCTAGTGGTAGATCAAGCTCATTGAACACACAGGCTTAAAATGAAGTTTGCATGTCTCCAAGCGAAGAGGTTACATACGAAGTCAGTCAAGACAACACTGCCTCAACACTTGCCAGATGCAAGAAGAGTCCTGATAGCAGAGCACTCGGAGTCTCTTATTTCAGGCTCTGCTCAGATTCCTACACAGTGAGCAGCAGCCCAGTGTAACAACAACTGCAGGAACAGCTCACCATGGCTCTAAGCCAGACCTGCAGTGAACTGTGCATGTGTGCATGCATGGAGCAAATGACGAGAATTTGAGCTACGCTCACAAATGGGTTCATCAGAAGTACTTGAAAAGGCTTATAAGCTTGCCAAATTTGAAAAGAAAATGTATTAATTCAAAATGACAATCACACTGATGGTTCCAGCTAACCACAGAGTAAAGTTTTACACGTAAATGCAAAATAGTTGATTGTGCATTCCACATTCAGGCTCTTTGCGTGACTCGTGCCCAATTATCATTTTCTCGCTCAAATTCAGGCTTTGAATGTACCGAATTCATTGCACATGACTTTACTTATAAACAGAACTCTGATACTTCTTCTGAGGACAATTTTATCACCCCTTAAAATAAATAAAAGTGAAATTTCAAATGATTGGATAGGTGCACAAGGCTTTAAGACAGAACTTTTCATATTCTTTAACGTTTGTCAAGTATATCACTCTAATAATCCACAGTGCTATTACTTCTACAGTTACGTGCTTCTATTTTTCTTATTTTTGATGATCATCATCTTATAAACCAGCTACAAGAATATATTTCTAAAAGATGAATGCCTCTTCCACAAAGAATCTCTTATTAGTGGGGCTTATTAGTGATTTATGACTGTCATTCTTCAACAAGACTGTTTCTCTTGTATAAAACCTAAAATTTATTTTCTTATCCACTCTATCAGTTGTTTTGTTTTTCTTCCTAATGTTTGAAAAAAGCTTTCCTCTACTCCACAGTTATTTCTCGACTGCCTTTATACCTGGCACTTCCACTATATCATCAGTCAATTGATATTCTCTTTATCCAGTCACCTGCTGTCATACTACTCATACAAAGAAAATTGTCAGGCCCACAACAACATGCCTCACAAGCTTTCTCAACCTCCCCCTCACAATTTAAGTTCTTCCCTCTTTTGATGATCACTTTCATAACCATGGCTTTCATGTTTGTTCATACAGAAGATTAGCACTTCTCAGCTACCCTGCTAACACGCATCAGGAGCCCAGCTTTCCTGCGCTGGCTTAAAAGAGAGTAGCTACCAGCCACCCTGAAGAATGCTGCAGTATCACAATCACTGCATGGGAATAATTTCAAAAGCAGGAACAAAGCAAGGTGCAGGCTGAGCTGAAAAAAGAATCAAAGACTTATATTATACCAGTGTTATACAATGGGGTAAACTTCAGGAGATTAATCCTCAAAATATAATTCAGAACAATTCCAAAAACTTCAAATGCATTTAAGAAAAAAAAAATTTAAGAGAAAAATTAAAAAGAGAGAGAGAGAGAACATTAAACACAGGCTTATGGAGATCAGCTGGGACACAACACACCAGAGCTGTCCTCCCACAGTCTACATCTCTCAATGGATTTAAAAAAAAAAAAAGTAAAAATCACACTTAAAAACAAAAATCCATAAAAAGGTAGAATTTCCTGTGTGTCTGCCACTCACTTATGGACGAGGGTACTGCACCTCTACGACTTCTTCCATTTGTCCTGAAGTGTCAAAAAAAAATTAAATTTGTAGACCTTTATTCTCAGTAGACTAAGGGGATCCCTTTATTCATTCTGTTTTCTTTATTCATCCATGAGCTGCAACATGATTGACATCTTTTCCATCAGAACTGTACAGCAGCATGACAAGCTAATTCTTATATAAAAAATGCTACACATTACCTCTTCAGGTCAAGCTACAATCCTCTAGTTGGATGTCATTTTCAAAATTACAAGCTTTAATAACTTGTGCATCATTCTAGTCCAGACACTACGCTCAGTTTCAGAGAAGGTTTTCCGAAAATGAAGGTTTTATTATTTCTATGTAGTTTCTGGTGACTGCTACCAGTATTGCTAATAAAAACTGGTAACCCTTCCTCTGCAGCAAATGACTATTTCTTGTACTTTTATTAGGGGTCTTGAGAAGCAAAAGTGACAAAAGGACCTGCCTTCTTAAACCAAGTTTTATACCTTGGCTTCATAGTTTAAACTGGTTGGAATTAGATATCTTTCTCCCCCCAGCTACCTTTCTATGCCACAGATCAATTAGTTGTCAAAAATGCATTCACACCCAATAGCAACAACGAAATATGGGAGGAGGCACATTAGAGCAAGCAAATGCATTCATACATTCGGAACGCAGGCAGAGGCAGGAGACAATTAGAGAAGGAAATTCAAATATAAGGCATTTCCTGAGGAATAATGAGTGGGTGGTAGTGTTTGATAGTCAAGGGCAGGATGGGCTGTGCAACTGGCACATTCATTAATCCCCCAGGCAACACAAACTGGAATTCTACTAATTTTTTTCTGCACATCTTATTTTCCTTAACATCCAATTAAAATTTCCGCTTAATCTGACACCATCATTCCCTCACAGAATGGTTTGGGTTGGAACAGACCTTACATATCATCTAGTTCCAACCCCGTTACTGTGGGCAGGGCAAGTCCCACTGGACCATGTTCCTCAAAGCCCCATCCAGCCTGGCCTTGAACACTTCCAGGAATGGGGCATCCACAAGTTCTCTGGGCAACCTGTGCCTCACCACCCTCATAGTAAAGAATTTCTTCCTAATATCTAATCTAAACTCACCATCTCTCAGTTTGAGGACATTTCCCCTTGCCTTGTCACTACATGCTTTTGAAGGAATTCCCTCTCCAGCTCTCCTGTAGGCCCCCTTCAGGTACTGGAAGGTGCTGTGTGGTCTTCCCAAGGCCTCTTCTTCTCCAGGCTGAACAGCCCCAGATCTCTCAGCCTGTCTGCAGAGAAGTGCTCCAGCACCTTAAGCATCTTTATGGACCTCCTCCAGACTTGCTCCAACAGGTTCATGTGCTCCTTACATTGGGAGCCCCAGAACTGGATGCAGCACTCCAGGTGGGGTCTCTCCAGTGCAGAGGGGCAGAAACCCTTCCCTTGCTCTGCTGTCCATGCTGATTTTGATGCAGCTCAGGACACAGTTGGCTTTTGGGGCTGCAACTGCACATTGCCAAGACATGTTGAGCTTCTCAGCCACCAACACTCCCAAGTCCTTCTCATCACCTCTGCCCTCAGTCCATTTTCTGCCCAGCCTTTATTTGTGCTGTCTGTATGTCTGAACCGTCCTACTATGGTAAGTAACATCTATAAAATGAACGAATTAATACCTAGTGAAAAAGGCCAGGTAACTTTTCAAGCTTCAGAAAGTAGTTCTAATTTTCTCCTAAAGACTAAAAATATTCTCTACCTTAGAAACAGAAAGGGCTCAGTAGATGTAATCCTTTCCTCTAAATTACAAGCTGCTTGATGGCCTCCATTAACCAGTGGTAGCAGACAAAGAGCAGATCAAGTATTGGAGAGAACAACTGATTTTCAAGCTGCCTTTCAGTGCCTTAGGAAGCCACATACACTAATGCATTACTGAACATGCCCCAGCCAGCAACCATTCCTCTCCATCATCATAACTCCACACTAACCTGTGACAGGTGCATCTATGTCCAGCAAATTTTTTTCCTGGCGGAGAATCGAAGCTCCCTCTGTTATTATTCTCAAAGCGACACTCTCTTCCAGTCTCCCTTCTTTCATAAGGTGTGCCTTTAAGATATCCACACGAGGTTTTCCATCATTATCAAACACTTCCTTAGCTGTGAGACGGTGACTTGGAGGAAATGGGACAGCTAGGTGGAAAGAAACAAAAAATATGTGGTCACGCTATAGAAAAGCTTCTATTACTGACACATTTCAAAACACATCTCTGCTGCAAAACAATGTTAACAAAGATCTTCACTGCCTCTTACAATTTGTGGTTTAAATTGTACACAGATTCCCAAAGATATCATTAAAGCGCATATATTTTGCAAGATACGTTATTTGCACATGCAAGAAGTAATTCACGCTTATAAAAAAATTGAGCAAAGTATTTAGGCCATAATTACAGGTAGATACATTCCAGCAAGTCCTCCAAAAGGCATGGGAATATCAGGGAAAGGAGGAAACAGAGTTTAAACTGCTCTGGTAGAACTAGAGAACATTGACATCCCTTTTATTAACAGCATAAAATGCACAAACAAGTGCAATATTTAACATCTGTGCATGGACATGCATAGATACACTCCAATTAAAATTCTAAAATCCAAGACAGAGCTCTCTCTAATGATTTTGGGTAGAGGGATGTAAGATGTTTTCCCAGTATAAGAAATAGTTTGCTACACAAGATACATCCGAAGCCCACCAAAGTGCATCTCGGTGCCAAACAGACCACTGCAGCAAGGACAGGGCAGAGGATGTACCAGACTGAAGTTGGAAATAAATTAATAAATACGAAGGTTGTCCTGGCAACGTGGCAGCAGCCAGCGAGCTGTGTACTGTCCTCACGTAGGGTCAGAGGCATAAACTTGTATGTTCCTGCTCCCCTGGACACAGCTGGAGCGAGAAGGCTCGGAGGTAATGCTGTCAGTTGCCAGGATGAGGCTGGAACATTATCCCAGCTTAACCCCCTTTCCCTCGCAGTTCAGCCAGAGTGGCATTAGGCAGTGCCTGCCTCAGCAGCCCCAGGGTAATCACACTGATCCCTGCCACAGCTGCGAGAGGGTCAGGTTGCTCCGGAGCTCCGAGCAGGGACAGGAGGTGGCCACAGGGCCAGTCTCAGCTGGTCACATCTGCGGCGCAACCCTGTCCCTGCCGAAGGGTCTTGTCCCCTGAGGAATGTGTTACTGCCAGCTTTGCCCCGTCGCAAGACATGAAACTCTAAAACAGCAGATCAATATATCTGTTAGCTTCAATTTTCTTCTAATTTCACAATCAGCAGACTTCAAAACCCCATAACTCACACTCATTATTTAAAGTTCAAACCAAGCACTCTCCTCTTACACTATCAGAAGTAACAGAGCAGAAAATAAAAATTTTCACTTTATGCACTTATTTCTCACTGATATTTTTAACACAAGTAGCTTCAGAAAATGCCTTTCCCCCCACCCCAATCTTTTTTCCTTTTTGATGCTCCAGCAGTCCATTCACTGAAATAAGCTGGTGGGGACTAATGAATGTGGGTGTCTGAAATACGCTGAAGCCTGACTGCTCTCAGACTTAAACATGGGGCAAAAAGAGGAGAAGGTGAAAATTTACGAAATAAACAATTTATTATGCAACACAGAAAAAGAATAACCTTTTCTAAAAAACAGAAGGTGAATGATAGTTCAGCAGTTCTCCACAAAAAACAAAACACTGGAAGGCTACCTAGTCCTAATGATCCTGCATTTCCAGCGTGGAGGAAGGAGGAAAGGGAGAAGTTGGTACATATCTGCAATCACTTTGGCTGGAGGAAGCACATACCAGTAGCTTGCATTCCTTAGCAAGACAATGGCCACTGTTCCCCCGAAAGGCAGGATAATGCACAAACCTATGCAGTGCACCATTACTTTGAGGTAACTATCATATATGCCTGTATGCTGAAAGGAGATTTTTACATTTATAAAGACAGAGCAAAACACAGATGCAATGACAATAGCAAACAAAAGCTATGACATAAAAACTAGTAGATAGAGAAAAAAATATGACATATGCTGCAGCACTGTAAGAGTTCTGCAGGCAGAGCTCTAACAAAGATGTACCAGTACCTAATTAAAGAAAAAAAGATACTGTTCCAATAGCAGATGATTCATGATTAATTAGCACAAACATGAGTGATTGAATAGACCACAAATTGCATCTTCCATTATGAGAGTTATTAACTTTGAATGTACACATACACAGAGCTTCCACAGAAGAACAACCTAAGAAATGGTCATGGCTCATGCAGAAGTCAGTTTAACATCATTTTTACTAGTAACATCCACAAATGCCTGTATCAACCAAAATCCTTTCATAAATACAACAAACATTTAATTTCCATTGCTTTATAGAGTGCAATGCCACCATCTGAATGCACAGGTATCCATCTGTTTCTCCATTCCTTTTTTCTTTTTCTGCTTTTTTAAACCTATGGTATTAGCATATATAAATAAATAACAATAAATGCAATAAACTTGACTGTTATCAGAAATAAACCCTAGAATTTCATCAGATACCAGCTGTGCACACAGAATACACAATGAGGAAGAGCACGGAGCTGGAGAGGAGGCCACCAGGGAGAGGAAGGAGTGGGAGACTGAACCGCCAGCACCGAGCTCCTCACCACAGCACAAGCCCAGAGGATGTTTTTGCAAAAACAGGTAGGAATCTGTATTAAGCAAAGGCCATAAAAAGGGGAGAGGCAATAAAATGTGCATCTGCATACAAGATGCATTTTTAGAAGTTCAGTGACAAATCTCACTACAAGACCACCACCCAAGACTCATGCATGCCTAACCATACTCTGTAAAACTTTAAACCTGGACTTGTGTCCACCCCATTTACATTAATTTCTTTATATTGGCCTAATAAACAAACAACTATTCACCATGTGAAATACTACCCTGGTGGTTTGGTCATAAAACATGGCCCACAACCAAATGCAAAGAAACAAAGTTTTAAACCCTTGACCTCAGCCTGTCAGTAACATCCTCCTGAGATCTGAAAACACAAGAAAATACTCTTTAACCACTTACTAGTGGGGATTTTTCCACTTGTGCTTTCAGGTCTCTTGAGCATGTTCCAGCAAATGGAGGAAAAGATCAACCTGTTCTTTTACTGTTCTTGCAGGCTCCTGCAAAAGCCATCTCATCCTTAACAAAGCCACTGCAAAGGTCAGACATCGTTACTGTTTCTCTCAAATATTAAGCAGACTCTCTGGAACAAATAAATAAATCATAAAGAGCTCTGCTTAATTAGAGTGGACCATGTGTGCACACATAAATAAAATACAAGCATGTGGCAAAGCAAGCATTATTTTGTTTATATATTATTTATTTTAAAATGAAGCTGTACACTAAATTAATACTCTCAGAGGAGGCTGCCCCGAAGAAAAACTCTCTTTCATCAATATTCAAGTCCCCTGCAAATTATCTCCCTCTGTAATGCTTGTCCTATAATTTTATATAACTTACGCTGTATGGCTGTATATAACTATGTTTATAGCACACCATACTTTTATGACAAATAAATGTTTGGCTTTTTATTTGCAAGGAAAACACACCAATAGCTGCTAACATCTCAATAATCCAATGCACTGCATTTGTCTGACAGCAATTTGCAGTTCTCCATTTTGAGAAACACTTGCACTACAGCAGTGCCTAGAGCACAAGTTATTAAATACATTGACACTTATGCCACAGGTGCAAAAAAAATTAAAACGTCACTCTGCAGCTTTGGGTTTTTTACATCTACTTCTTCATAACCTTCAGACTCAGTATGCATAAAAGTTTCCTAAAACTATGATAAAAATCATCTCAGAAACTCCAACAAAACTGTATTTTTAAAAGACAGGGACATTTTTAATCGTTAACTAACAAGTTTTGCAGTTTAACTTTGAAAATCCACACCTATTTTATAATGTGTTTGAACACATAGCATAATCTTGAGCATTCCTGCTGAACAATAACATCCATAGTGGAGTTTTTACAATTTAATTGGAGTTCGGCATTTTTGCACCACACCGGGTCTGACAAAATCTATGCTGCAACACAAAGAAGCAGCCAAAGATCAACTTTTCAACCTAAAGACATTAGTTCAACATCACCTAATTCCTGTACCGTTGCCTATGACCTTCTGGCTAACAGGTATGAACCTAAGGGGAAGGAACGATGATGAATTTTTTTTTTTTCCAAGAACTCTACTTAATTCAGGTAACAGACTGAAACAAAAGGATGAGTCACTGCCATCCACAGCTGCTAAGGAGAACAGAGCGAAACCCCCAGGCAGAGCAGGGCTCACCAAAGCGGTGGAAAAAGGAAAGGGCACTGCCAAAGATGCTCAGCCATGCAGGACATGGAGTTCTCATGTGACAAACATCCCCCTCGACAGATTTCCTCAGGCACCACATGGACAATGCTTTCATCTCCACACACAAGTTTTCTGGAGGCAGATTCAACCATTCAAACACACTGAGCCACTGGGACCTCTTTTTTAACCTATACATTGTTTCCTTAGCAGGAAATAAGGAGTACCATGCAGAAGGGTGAGTTATTCGGAAGACAAAATTTCTTTTCAATATAAAATTTTGTACTACAGCATTCATAACATCTGCAAGTTCTCATTAGCTTTTTGTGTACTTGAATTTTAGACAGGAAAACACATCTACACCTGATTTTAAAAAAATCCAAGTATTTATATGACAGCAAAAGAGCCAAACCAAAATCATCTCAGTGGAACTAAAAGTGGAACACATGTTCTGATGTTTTCTAACAAAAACTATCAGGTTTCATTTTACATTAGCTACTGTCATTAGAGTAGGCACTGGAATTGGCAATCTCTCTCTAAAAGATCAAGCTTTCACCTGCTATTTTAAGACATGACGTATTTGAGGACTGTTTTTACTAAATCTGCTCACCAGATGGTGAAAGTGTTGGAAATTAGAATCTGGAAAATAAATCTACAGTATAAAATAAGAAGCAGCTATGAGGATTCCTATAGAAATTTAGCATGAATTTTTCTTCACTGACAACAAGTTCTTGCAGTGTAATCAGAAGTGCTCACAACCATATTTGCTAAAAGACGTAATTAAATTAACATCACTCATGAGCAAGGCACTTTGCTTCACAGAAAGCTGAGGTTTTCACTGGGCAAGCCAGTCAATACTGCATAAGGAAAGGGTCCATCAAAAAGAATGTTGCATGGAGACACCTTTGAGTAACAGCACCGGTATGTGAACTGAACTGGGAGCAGACAAGTCATTCCTCGACAATGCCCACATATACCAAATTTAGAGAGAAAAGAGAAAGGAGTTCCTTTCACAGATATCTCAGCTGACAACGCGGAAAACAGGCCACTTGACAAGAGGCAGTAACACCTGTGGCCTAGAAAAAACCGAAGGTACTACAGGTTGGCAAGGAAACTGCTTCTCACAAGACTGAGATAAGCCTTGCTAGCATTATTTTTTGATGTACGAAAGCTCAAACTATAAAAATTTTTTAAAGTAACAAAAGACACTTCATCAAATATCCCAGTTCCGATGACTATTTTTAAAATATTCCAACACTTCAATCGTAACTGGGGAACATAACAGCAAAGGCAGAATTGCCTCAGAGAAGCTCGCCTAACTTTGGACAGAAGCTATGATAGGACAGTGCTTGTGAAAGGAAGGGCTGTGTCAGTCATGTACTGATCCCAACATATTGCCAGGTTGCTTCCAGACACCAAGACGGTGGCCTTCTGATCACTAGGCTTCACTCCTCCAGTGAAATGTCCCACTCTGAGACAACCCATTCCAGCACACCAGAAGCAGCCGTCATGCAGCATGACTCCATGATACGTCATGAAGCAAAATAACCTTTGCAGGATTTGAGCCTCAAACTCGCACGGGAAGGATGAAGCCTCACCTCCGTGCACCCCGTTACTTCACAGGAGGAGGCTGCCTCCGACCAGCTGTGAAGCTGGGACGCGCACACGGTGCCAGGAGCTCTGTGGGTACCTCTCAGTGATACGCTGAAGTTTTTGACAGGATGACTTCCTCTCAGCTGCCTCTGCCATTTTAATGAACATACGGGGATCTTTTTGCAAACACGAGTGCACAGAGGAGAGGAAGGACAGTAGAAGTCACCACTAACTTGGAATCACAGAAGGAGGATGAAATCATGTCATTTCTGTCTAATTACCAAGCTGAAGTGTGATCGGTTGCCCCTGGCTGGATGCCAGGTGCCTGTTCTTACAGGATGAAAGGCTACAGTACTGCAATTTCCCACCACTTCAGGAATTGCTATGGTCTTCATGGCATTACTGGCCTCCTCCAGAATACACAGTACCTAACAAAAAGAAAAGCATATAGCAACACTTTCCTTCAACTCTTTAAAACCAATCTCCTTGTAAACTCAGGCCAAATTATACTTGGAAAGAACAACTAGTAAGTAGCTATGTCACCTTCAGTCACTTAGGGAAAAAAAAAACCAAACCAGAAACAAAACATTAAAAAGAACACCCACTACTATAGGATTTGATTTGCTTTGTATTCACCACAGGAAGCTTTAAAAACCCTAAAGAAGAATGTACACAAAGAGGTTCTCCAAAGAGGTTAGAGCAGTGGCCCATTATTCTTACTCTGGGCTCAAAGGAAGAATAGTAATAAAAAGCACCAAGGCCTGGATAAACACACAAGATTCCCGTGGTGGTTTAGCTCTCGAATGGTGAATTGATTTACATGTACCCATCTCAAACATTCTGAACACTTTTATAATAAACTGCAGCTCTGATATCAGCAACATAAATAAATGTGTATTTCTGTAACAAGCCAAATCTAACTCTAATTTTCAATTATTATCAAACAATTAGCAATAAAAATGTTTTTCAGTTTCTCAGAAAAATTCTGGGAAAAAAATGACATCAGAACTTTCCCAAACACTTACAGGCAAGAGACACATCAGAGAGCATAGGAACCCTGAGAACCTAGGAAGAGGTACAGGTTGGAAAGCGGAAGGGAAGGAGGTACAATTTTAAAAAACTGCACAAAAGAAAAGCCTCCTAATTCAAATAAATGGGTCTGTATGAAATATCAAATTGTAGTGTGTGTGGTTATATACTGGCAACATTCCCAGAGTATCTTTGGCCAACTACTGGAATAAACAAACAAATCCTATCAGTCTTCTACAGCACAAAACAACACACATCCCTATAGAATACTACGAAAGAGTATCCTTTCCTTGTGTTTGAGATCATATGCAAGTACCTCTGACATTTATGATCCACTCTCGTCCACAGTTCATGGATAAAAAATCAACTACAAAATAAAGTAGGGAGGAAAAATTCAGTTCAACAGGAAACATTCCCAGTTAGGACCAACACATACAGTAAAAACTGGAAAATGTGATCGTAGCTTCCTGGCCTCATCAGAAAAGTTTGTTTTTCTACTTTGTTACACCCAAGTTTTTCCATAGGCCTCAAACTGAATACGGTTGGGCTTTGTTTTTATTAGCTTTTGGAACAGAGAACAATAATTACCCAGAGTTTAAATTCCTTTATAGGAACAATTCATTTGGAGAAAACAGTCAGGGAAAAAAGAACTCTGTAACAATGGAAAATACCAAAGGTCTTCCAAGACTTAGATAAGGAACCTGGCGCAGTACTCCGTCCCCACTTGAGTGATGGATAATTTCTTTTCTATGGTAAAGCTTTACTATTGTTCCTAATAGGAGGCAATTAGGAAGTGATTGCATGTGAAATTATTTCAGTCTACTGGGAAAAAACCCCAATCAATCGATTCTAGGGCCTGGAAAACCTTCAGGTATCAATCTGCATTTATGGCACCATTTTCTTCTGATTTTCTGGTTCAACTTTAGTCAGTTGACACTACCAAATTTCAGTCTCTTACATGGCAAAGGTGTCTAAAAGGGGGACTGAAAATAATTCCTCACCTGCAAACTGAATTCCCCCTCCAACTTTCTGAGCAAAATGAGGTACCTTTACCAAGTTTGGTCAGACAGCTTAACTTTGAGGACTAACTGAAAGTTTCTAGTCACATGCAAAAGGATAGGGAAGCAAACACCATTTCCCTTCCAAAGCTGTTCCATCACAGCAAGTTTTAAATACAACCAGGATTTAGCTTCCGAAAACTCAGCACTGTACACAGTCTGGCACTTGACAGACAAGTTTGTTAAAACAAGTCATAGAATGGTTTGGGTTGGAAAGGACCTTAAACAGTATCAAGTTCCAGCTCCTCTGCCATGGGCAGGTACACCTTCCACTAGACCAGGTTGCTCAGAGCCCCATCCAGCCCGGCTTTGAACTCCTAAAAGGAGAGATGAGCAAGTGCAGGTAAAGCAGCCTTTATTTGGAGATACTCTGCTTCCTAACACTCCTTAAATGCCACATTACGGAAAATGCTCTGCTTAAATGTCAGCCTGCAGAAGGTGATTCTTAGAACAAGAAACACCAGCACACCTCTTGCTGCTACAAGAAAGTTCACTGGGCAGAGGAAATGAGAACGCCTGCTAGCAGTACTAAGTAATCATTTAAAAAATTAGTCTTACATTTCAGATTTAGGGCTATTTGGCACCTAGCTATTGGTAACTTTCCCAAAGAATGTGCAGCCTATGGGACAAAGACGAGGGAGTAGGGATGCTAACAGACCAAGGTACTTCACTGCCTGTCTCTTCCAGGTTCTAAGCTGTTGCATGTTGACCAAAGGACTTGCCAGTAACATCTTTGAATCATGTAAGTTTTACTTTATTGGAAATTTTTTTTAAAAGCAACCTTTTGGGAAAACAAACAAAAAACTCAAACACCTTACCTAAGTCAATAAATATCAGAATGTGAAAAACATTTAAATAATTAATGTCTGAACTATGCTCTGTGAACTAAATCAAAAAGTCATGCTGACCTGTAAATGTTAACCTGGTTTATTATTTTGCTGATCATGAGGCATGCAGTAAGTAGCAGATATACACCAGCACCTCATAAATCAATCAAACAAATCTAAGGAATAAACCTTACAAATCTAAGTATGTGTGAGGACCAAATGTAGCTGGAGCCAAATTAACCTTAAGAAGAAGTTGGAAACAGCGGTTGATGTGTGGGTGTTTTGTTTGCTTCAGGTTTTGTTTGAATTTTTCCATTTTTTTTTTAATCCCAAAGAGCTTTGCTTGTTTTACTTGCATTCTTGCCTTTGACAGAAGTTTTAAATCAGCATACTTCAGGATGAGTGTATCTATACTGACTCACACTGGTTTATGGTGTACAAGGAACTGGCCAAGCTCTGCACATACTAGCGTGAAAAACATAATTTCAGAATTCCACTAAAACTGAATTCTGCTTGTTCAGCCATAATCAACAGACAGGAAACACAGAGGCATAAAAAAAATCTTCACCTGATTTTATAATAAAACTAATTTGTGCTAGGCTACACCTATTATTGATCCAATAACAGCCCTTCTTATTTAGGGGTCAAGTCATATACCTGGAAAGCAGCAACATAAAGAGGTACTGGTAACTTTTTTTTTCCTATACAGTTAATCGTCTAGATACCAACAGTCCTCATAGCATGGTTTGGCTTTGTCTGCATTAGGAATTTGGGACATACACGTCATGTTACACAGAGTCATATTTTAAACAAACAAACAAAACCCCCACGTCAGTCGTCACTATACTCAAAGAGTTGAAATGGCTGGTTTCTCCTGGAACTCAGCAAATGCTTAGTACCATTTGTTTCTTCTTGCCTGATATCAGAGATACTGCTTACCTGTCCAAACTAATGCCCCAGTTCAAACTAGAACATTTAATAGGGGAATTCAGCCCTTTGTTTACAGAAGGGACATGAGCAGAAGGCCCTGTAAGCAATGATGCCTTTCCCTCCTGATGAAAAGAACTGAAACTCTTCCTTGAGATTGTTACGAACAGTTTCATATACAACTTGTTCTTCTTCCAACATGTTCAAAGGACTAATTTTCCTGTGATGTTATTACAGTTCACATAGATCAATACTAACAATTATGGACCACATTCACCACTGTGCTATGCTGCTGTAATGCCATTAAACAAATGTCCTTTCCAATCCAGCATTAACAGATCACACTGAGCTTTGAAACTGGGTTCAGCCTGCTCACAATGTCTAAATAAAACTTACCAAACCAAAACCAGTGACACTGACATTAATCTCAAGTAATGTGGCTGTGAATCAGCTCTGGTATTTTTGTTTGGTTTTCACAGATTGCCTCTAGCAGCACTTGTATCACGGAACATCCGCATGGAACTTCTGCCTTGGACTCATCACCAAAGCACATTTATTTCCATCAACTAACCTGGACTTCTGTAAAAAGGTGTTTTTATTTTAAAATAACACATGGAGAATTTGTAAGGAAAAAAAAATAACGTTTTTAAAAGACAAGTTTTTGTTGATTGGAACATTATGTAGTTTGACAAGCACTCTTTGTTTTTAAACTGCTGTTCTTTTTTTTTTTTCTGAGTATACGTGGCAGCAATAGTTTCAAAGCCCTCAGTAAAAGCTTCTAGTCCTGTATTTAAAAGGATATGTAACCCAAATCCTCCTTTTATTTATTATAGATGCTTTTATATATTTCGTAAATCATATCTTCCCTCAAATCTCAACTGCTGCTTAATAAATGTTAGATAAAAATAAATCTGTCTAAATTTACCATTTTGCTCATACTCTCTGAAACATCCTGTTCTTAAGCAGAACACTGGAGTTTTAAAAAAAATCAGCTTAATGAAGCAGTGAGAGAATCAGACACCTGTGCTTTATTCCCAGATCTGCTGTGTAAAAGCAATTCAATTTTCATTTGCCAGTGACTAAACATACAGAACACACAGTAGGAGCTCAGCACTGGGGTGCCGTGCACCATCGTATCTTGGTCAGGGTGACTCTGTGTGATGCTTCTATGAAGATCAGCACAGCACAATGGGACTCCCAGCACACTTCCCAAAAAAAAAAAAAAAAATGTCATTGAAGGAGCACAGTCACCAGAGAGACATCAGGAAAATGAGACTCTCTCATTTGCTGATGGCAAGGTGGCATCAGGCACTTTCGGTCACATCTTGGGTCTCAAATACCTTAATGCAGAACAGGTCACTATTATTTCAAACCAAGATAAAAAAAGGAGATTTCAATCAGCCACTTATCCAGTGAAGTGCTGGCTGAGAGACCTTAGCTCAAAATACCATCTTCCCCTACCTTGACCAAGACCAAAATATTTTTCCACAGATGACTCAAAAGCCCTGGATCAGACACAAGGAAAGGGAATGTGATGCTGCAGCCTAGGCAGATGCAGGCACAAAGGAAACTAAAGTCATGCCTTCAGCTACAAAGGCCACTTCCACATTTGACATTCACTGGTTCCCTAGACATAAAAATGGCCTCATCTGTCACAGGGTCAGGAATTTTCATGGCAACATTCCACTACTGCATGAATAACTTTTCTCTGGTCCTAAGGAGTCCAAATTCTTCTTTTACACTAAGCAGTTAACTTTGAGACAAGCTGAGGACGCTCTTTTTTCCTCCAGGAAGAAGGAATAGAGTATGAATGCACCTTCCCAGAGGTAAGAACTTTTACTCCTCCTTGAACTCAAGTTTTATCTAGCCTGAGATAAAAGTATGGCTACAAGATTAAGGGGGGGAGAAGAACAGAGGACTGACTGTGCAAGTTTTTGCTGCAGCATGGCAGTATAAATATCAATAGAGATTAGTATTAATAATGAATGTTCGGACAAATAAAATTAAGATATTTTTCACATAAGGAACCATAAAAAGCAAAAGCAGCAAAGAGGATTCAAGTGCTCTAGAAAATTACCCAAGTTTCTTAGATTTCTGCTTATACATGAAAGTAAGGACCATTAGCCAGAGGAGAAGCCTCTGATGCTATTTATCATAGAAATACATAAACAAGTCCATTCACCAATGGATTGCAAATGACAAGACAGCCTACACATTTCCCTAGTTCTTAATCTCTGAAGTCCATTCACTCACTATATTATCAAGAGATGAGCTTACCTGTAAGTTTCATCAGAATTTTTTTATGAAATTACCTTAGCAAGAAACACGACTTTACCTGTGTGACATACCACTATACCGACATTACTGATCTAACTAATATAGCCAATCTGCTACATTATTATATATTATTATAATGAAGGAAAGCAGGACCTGGAGAAGCATGCCATAACCACAACCTGGCACCAAAAAGCCATCCAGCATCTACAATCTACATGCCACTTGGCTTTCCTCACTCAGACTGCTGAGTTTTTCTGTTCCGTTAGGTGCATTACTTCATTTCAGTGTATCATCCTGACCCAGGGAAAACAATTCTGACTTAAGTGGAACATGAGGTTGTTCCATTCAAATAGATTCAAGGGTCTAGTTCCTGCTACTTGCAAATCAAAGCAGCATCTTTCCAAGAGTGTGGTTGCTTCTCACGCTGAGCAGTGGGCTTGCATGAAGTATCTAATAAAGACCTGCAGATAAAAGGCACATTTCATGAACTAAATGATGAGCTATGAGGACAGAGAATTCAATAGCTCTTGCTTCATGCAGATTTCCTGCTATTACAAGAGAGGCTGCAGGAAGCTCAGAGATGCTCAGGGAAAAGAACACTTTACAGCCTAAACAAGCAGTGGGAAACAAAAAAACCAAACCAAAACGATTTCGGGTACACAACATTACCTGAAACAGATCTGTAACCACACATATAAGACTTTCTCCTGTTTGCTCAACTCTTTTGCAGTTTTATGTAACCATTTTAATAAAACCTAAGGAAACAATGATCAATAAAATTACTTCTCACAGACTTCTACACAAAACCATCTCCAAGACCTCTGCTGTACTGCAGCCTCTAAAATCGAATGGAGTAACAATACCCACGTAAAAACGGGTAATTCCCAAGGTGTTCAAAATTTAGGAATATTTAGGGGTTTGGAACTGTCTCCTCTTGCATTCTGTTTTAAAGACAAATTTCTAATGCAGCACACATTCAAAATCCCTGGCACAGCCTCACTGGGTTGTAAACACAATCTGTGGAAGGCAGAGCCAAAAATCTATGCGTTAGTGACCTGAAAGGTACGTGGAGATTCCTCAGCCAGTACCACTTCTCTGCATACGTTGTGACCAAGGCCACAGTTACTCTGGGGACCAGCACAACAAAAGGAAGAGCCTTTGCAATCTGCAGAGGTATCCCAAACTGAGCAATGTGCCTTACAAATTTCCTGTATCAAGAAGCTTTGTGGGTTTGTGGAGGGTTTTTTCAAATACATTCAACTCTGCACCATTAAAAATAATTGCAAAAATTACAGTGATTACACTTCCTGAAGTGATTTCTAACTTGTTATCCCACACCATTTGCAGCGAAAGCATTAGTACTTGTAAGGACAGAGACTGCACACAGACGTGAAGTATTTATAACATCTATCTATGCACAATTATTCTAAATGAAACTCTGATATGTTTTGTATTTAACAGACAATCTATCAAGGAAATAATAAGCACCATGGTGGTATCAAGACAGACTGCTGACGCCCTTGTTACACACTCTTACATGTTTAATAATAAAGGAGTGAATTACGATTACAGAAATTGAAATGAACTTAAATACTCACTGGCCTGTGTTTGTGTGCGCACAAGTAGAAACTTTACAGATTACAGACTTTATCTATCAAAGCTATACAGAACTAGAAAGAAGTACCAAAAGGTATACTGACTTGTACTTCCTTTTCACACAAAAAAAATCCACATCACACACAGCTGAAAAAGTTAAAATGCTTCTCCAGGTTTGCTGACAGGTAACGTTACATTGCACTGATGTGAACGATTGGTCACTTGTTCACAGTGCTGCCCTAAGAAATTAAACTAGTTTTGTAAAAGTTTGGGTATGTGTCTTTAAAGTCTCACCACTTTACACAAAATTCCATCTGAATTTGAAAGGTAATGGACACTAATCCACATGGTCCCAAAAGCCTCAAGGATCACATCTAGCAAACATACTGAATGGCTGCAAGGCTTCTAAGCTATACTAACCCTTGATCAATACAAATACAAGCACAAACCCCCGAAAGCACACCAGAAACATCTATTTCATGTGAGAAGTTTTTGAGGGAATAGGTAAAAAGAAGTGCATCTCAAGGCTGTGAGTACCCCAGGCAATTTGGATCCTCAGAACCTTCCAAAATAATGCATTATACCCGAAGTGTATGCCAGAAGAAACTCCTCAGTAAAGGCTACATTCACTTGGACCCAAATCACTACAGCAACCTTGCCTCTGTTCAGAGTTATCTTCAGCAAAACCGTTATCTCCCAAAGCAATATTGCTCTGAGAGCAGAACACAGGAGTCTCTCATGTTTTATGGGCAGCCAGTGGGCAGCTCCAAGCTTGAAGTACTGAAATGCTAATTTTTATCACCACAAAACTTGAGGGAGAAGATGGATCTTGCAAAAGCCCTCCCTGTTCCACAAAAAAAGCATGTACAAACAAATTAAACCCAGGCAGACATTGCAGATAAGCGCCCACTGAGGGACAGATGCTTGTCTCCTCCCTACCCTAAGGACTAATTGTTTATCAGGTATAAAACACTTGCCCTGTTATGAAGGTCTTCAAAACACAATCAAAAACGTACAGAATGCCTTTGTTTCCAACTTAATAATCTAGTTTTTAAATAAGTTTTCCAGCACAGAACAAATTAGTGAGATGGTAGCAGTTCCCAGCCCTCCCATTCTGCAAACTGTTCCTGAGGAATACCACTGGAGAGATGAAACAATATTTAAACTTGCTTCCACGCTTTTATAATAGCTTTTTTAATATTTGTGACAAAACAGATACTAAGCAGAGTGAAATGTCTGCTTTTCCTGACGTAACTGCAGCTTTCCAGAATGGCCTACACTACTTCTTTGTAAATGCAGCTGAAGAGTTGCATTATTAATATATTTTATGAACATCGCAAAAAAGATAAAGCATTCCAGTATAAAAAGAAAATAGCTTAAGGATAAATAAATTTATAATTAGTCAACAGAGATCAATAATCACCTCTGCATTGAAAATAAGTTTGTTTTTTCCCTAAAGCCTATTATGACCAGATACACAAAACCATTTTTCTATACTTGTTAAAACCAGCTCTTTTTAGACTGTGCAGTAAATGTCAGAACAAAACAAGACTATTTGAGAACAAAATGCGCCCAGTCCATTAACCAGGTTCCAGTTCTAATATGGAGCATATCTTTTGCCATTCCATTCACACTTTTCTAGTAATATTCATCTAAAAAGACTGAAGAATCTGCCTCTCTTACTCTTCTTCCTCCCTTCCTCATATACAAAAACATCAAAATTAATAAAAAAGAAAGCTGTATTTTTCACAATACTTACACGATATTGCATCAAACTTATTTAACAGGACTGATTCCTGTCACCTAACACAGAAAATGTCAATGGAGGATGCAAAGGCCTAGGTGATTTTCATCTAATTTGGTTTAGAAAACGTGTCACTGTGTATCCTCTGAACACTGAAGTCTGATTTACATCTTTTTATTACAATGCAATAAACTGCTGTGGCCTGGGTGTGTGTGTGGAGGTGTGTGTAGCTATTACTCTCCAAAATCCAGCCAGCACTCCAAGTGTAACCAGTTCTATGCATTCCGCCAACCACCCCACTGGTGGCCACCTAATCCACTGAAGTCTGTGAAAAGAAAGTTGTTGGTGGGGTGCTTTTGCTGTTGTTGCTTTGGGGTTTTTCCCCTATTTGGAGAAGAATATCTTTCACCTCAACTGGCAAAAAAACCCAGATTTCATTTAAACTACAAAATAATAGATTTAATTACAGTCATTATTTGCTTAAAAGTTTTTTCTTTCCCCTATCTAGCTCCTTCAAACTTTGTTAATCTTTGTTCTGCTCAAACCATATCTAGTATTTTTTTGAGAGGCTTTTTGTTTTCCTGAATAGCTTTAAAGAATAGTCTTTAATAAAATTATCACCATGTTGTTAGACAAGAGTGAGACAACTGTACTTCCTAACAAAAATGGTGGTGAACAAAAAGGAAGAAATTTGCTCTGTTGAAGGTAGGTTCGTATTTCTAGTGTTGTCTTCTGGGGGGAAAACACAGAACACCCTACACTGCATTAGAGTCAGTAAGGAAGCACTGAGGAAAAACAAAGCAAAACAAAACAAACAAAAAAAAATAGCAGATGTGCAAGTAAGACAAGAGTTACCTTTTTCACTCTTTTTACTGCCAAGATGACGGTAATGACTGGGATGATAACTACTCAGTTAGAACCAGCACCAGTTTGCTTTCCAGCAAACTACTGTCTATTGGATTTGCAGCAAAACCAATCCCAACCTTTCATGTGTTCCTCCCAACCTGAGTCACTTTTACAAATTAATTAAAAGACAGTTGCTAGGAAAAGCTAGAATTCATCGGATATTGAATCAACTATTAGCCACGTGGCAGCCAGCAATACCTTACTTGTATTACCAATTCAGTGCTCCCACTGCAAGACACAGAATAATGCAACAACATTTTAGATGCACATTTAACTGAGTGCTCCATCAGTTCTGAGTTCAGTCCACAAATGGTTTACTTTCCAGCATAATTTACATTATAAATAAGATCCACTGACCTTTAAGAGGGTGCAGAAAAAAAAGAGCAAACCAAAGCCTGATTTAACTACAACTTTCTGAGCACAAGTTGAAGCATTTTCAATTATCTTTTATCAAATACTCAGTGAAACAGAGGAGATTAAATTAAGTGCACTTCAACTGAATCATTTTCTGCAGAATCAAGCAGTCTCAAATTGCTCTGCAACTTGATAAAGAGTAGAAAATCCTGCATGTAAGTGAAAAGCAAGTACAAATGTATTATATATTATATTCTTATGACACAAAGGCTTTTCTAAGATTAATATTATCTTAGCATTAAGAACATAAAGATACTAATGTTTACTAAGTAGGATTTAGCACACAAGAAACAAAATCCTTTGTGCTTAATTTTTTGAATGTGTATTAAAGTCCAAGACTGCCGCTGGGAATTTCCCAAAGCACCAAAGAATCCATGCTTTATCCAGATGCAAGCAAGTTAGAAAGCTCTACCTCCAGTTTCCGAAGTTTTATCACGGTCAATCATGTTGCCACAGAATAACTTTCACATTTTTCTTGGTTTAAAAATTAGTCTAACAACAACCTCAAAGACTGCTGGGTTAATTGCAACATCATCTATACAGGAGGAATGTGGCTCTAAAAGATCTGTCCCCCTGCTCTCCTAGATGCAAATAATGTTGTGGTACTTCCTCATGGTAGTTCAGTATAGCATGCCCTAATTAAATCTTAAAAGTTAAATGAACACATTAATTTTTGGCAATATTAATTTTTGGCCCTTGCATTCTTACTATTTTCTGCCCGAGGTACCATCAGGCATGTGCTTTGGCAAAACTTGCATCACCTCAAGACCCCTGCCCTGATGTTATCTGGTACAGGTCTAATCTTACTGAAAGCCTGGGGAGAAAATCTGAAAACCAAGAGACTCGGCTGCACAAAGGCAGTCACCACACTTTTAAGGCCGATGAGTTCAAACTCAAACCTATTTAATGGTCATGTTCTGTGGGGTACCTTAAAGAAACACAGTACATGGACAGCCAGTCTTTTTTCATTATCTGAAGATCTTAAAACTCATGTTCCTGCCCTAATAATTTAAAGATATTTAAATATTAAAAAGAATATGCCAAATTCGGATGGATCAATTCTACATTTAAAGCTTTACAATCAACACAATTGCTTCTGATTTAACTCCTTTGGGAAAAAAAAAAAACAACCACCTACTCACTAAAATCTCAGTCTCACAAAAAAAGCAATTTCCAAATTACTTTAGTCCTATGTTCGTATTTCATATGTTGGCGATATCACTGTCAGAATCTACCCTGCTTATAGTCAGGGGCAGATAGCAGGAAATCCATTAATCCAAAATCACAAACTCTAAACCAGCAACCATCAGTTGAATCAGCAACCCTGGCTGACAGGACAAACAAAACACTACCGAATTTATGATCTTAGTATTTCCCTCTTCTGCAGGCAGCCAAAATAATCTTGACACATTTATGTACATCAACTTTAGCAGCAGATGTCAAGTAAGTTAACTTGTTTGTCTATTCCCCATCCACCCCAAGCTTAAAACCTTCCAAATGGAATCCCAGAATGTTTACTGGCTAGAAGCTACGTACGAAGCTATGTTTTCAAGAAGGAAAAAAAAAAAGTAAAAATTGTTTGGACTAATCCAGCAAGCAAGAAGAAAATGTTGTTCCTCACAGCAAATGCAAGGCGGAGGATGATGAATGGGTTTTCTGAGGTTCACAAAGTTCCAGAGAATGGAAAGAAAATATTGCAGATCCATCTTTTCCATATGAGGGACTGTGATTTATATTATATTGAGATGACATAGATAAAACCTATTATGTTTTCCTCTACAAATGAAGGGCCTTGGCAGAGATCATTCAAGAAAGAACTGATCTAGTTTCCACAGCAGTCCCTCTTACCTCAAACTTCACCCTGAAATTTTTGGGATGCACATTGGACTGCTTCCAAATTTGCTCTTCTCTTTGGAATTTCAGACTCAATAATGAGATGAACATTGTGAAATCACAGCTCCAGCAATGCTCAAATACAGCAACTTCAAAATGAGTTAGAGGTAACTGATAGACATTTTAGCACAGAAGGTCTATATGAATGGACCAGGTCTACAGGCAAGGAATAAAGCATCACCTTTCAGAGGGTGTGCAAGAGCTCCATTGCATGAAACACTTAACAATTCACTCAGCTGAACAAACTTCTTACATTTTCCAGCAAAATACAACACAGAAGCACACTGAAGATGTATTTGTTGCAAAAATCTTGCTGCAGGGAAAATAATGACTATTAAAAAGCAAAATATATACTCATATGTACATATGTTAATGGAAACAGCTTAAAACCCTCTCCTCTGGAATTCAAAATGAACCTGCAATCACGCTGCATTCAGTTTTCATTTTCCATGACCACGAAGTCTGCCATCCGCATCATTTAACTCTACCTGGTTACCTGAGAAATGACATTTCAAATAGAGTCTTTGAAAAACAGTCTTAGCCTAACCTTTCAGTGTTCAGAAGCTCATATTTGAAAAAACCTAATGGCAAAACACAAGGACAAAATAAATGCATCTACAAGGCAAGGACAGAACAGGGACAAGCATGTTTCTCTGAATAATAGGCTGGTACAATTAATTAAAAATAGAAAAGGACAAAATAAAACCACATCCAGAAACAACAAATAACCTCTCCTGAAGCAGTAACAGACAACGCATTATTTCCAAACAAATACTGAGGAGCTCTATAAAGATAAGTTTATCCATGATGCACAGATATGGCAATCATTCAAAGAGGAGGCTGTATTGCCTGCCTTTGCTTTTTTACTATTGATGTTTTTTCCTTCCAGTGAAGGCTTGGACCCAAGGAAAAGTCTCCTCATTTACAGAACTGAAAATAACCCCAACATCTGGTAGATTGCATTAGCTCAGCCCTTCAAGGTTTGCCACAGAGCCAGGCAACATTCACCCTCACAGGCTCCACGAAGAAAATTCTTAATGATTTCTTCCTCCTTAATATAAGGATTTCAATTAGAATATTTTTCTTCTTCTTAGGAGCAAGTATTTCTAATGCTGCATGCCTGCCTGCAGGGCTTTATAGCTCTCATGGTATGAGAATAGGTTTGGCTTTGGTTGGGTTTTTTTCGAGGGGGGAGGGGGTGGTTGGTTTGTTTAGGGTTTTTGGGGGGGGGGGTTTTGTTTTGGTTTTATTTTTCTGAGAGCATGTTTTTTGTGTTCTAATATTTCAAAACAAACATCTAATATCTCACTACATTTATATAAACAAGAATCATCATCATACTACAGCCCAGCTTTTTGGTAGATTAGAATTAATTCCTGCTTTTAAAAACAGAGGCATAGAAAAACCTGGAGTTGAAGAGCTTTCTATGCAAAGTATATTTTTTGTACTTGCTATGAATGGATTTGTCCCAGATTCACATTTTGAATTCCTGCAAACTTTCCTCATGGTTTACCAGAGCATTTATAGTTTAACCGCACTGTTTGGCAATCCAGAGGTGCTCCAAACACTCGAGGTGTAGGCACACACTGCACAGCGATGCCTTGTGTCCCTTGCCTTTTCCCTTGTGACACCTGCCACTCCACTGGCCATGCACTGCCGAGCATCAGGCTCCTGTCAGAACCTAGCATGGTAGAACTGTAATTTTCTCATGTTTTCCATTCCCATGGGCGCACTCGCATTTATCTACATGGAACTTCATTTACAATTTTGTGGCTTGGTTAAGCAGGATTGTAAAAGTGTTGCGCAATTCTTTAGAGCTGGCCTTTAACTACCCTGAATAAATTAGTACTTCATTACCTCACTGTTCACCTGCTCTTCCAAATCATTTATACAGCCAACACAACAGGGAGTAGAAATCTCATTTTTTCCAGTATGTTATTACAATGTTTCCAGCTTTCCACAGTTGATACTGCCTATTTCAAAATTTATTTATACTTGAAAGTTACTGTTTAATTTGACATTTAGGGCTACAGAACACAGTGCTTTTCTGCAGGGGAAAAACACCCCACTGTCTTACTCATACTCTTCATTTTTGGCAGTCTCTCTCAGAAACACTTTGTCTCATTGCAGAGATCATTATCCTGAGATGATGCAGCCTGTGTGCAGGAATGAGCTATGTGCCATTATGACTCTTGCAGTAACAGACCTGATTCCAGTTTCACACTGTTACAACATATCACACTTTGTCCTTATTCTATTGCTCTTGAGTCCATTATGCATGACAGTTTGGTCTATTATCAGGGACTTGCCTCAAAGGGAATGTAAAATAAGGAACTCCAACTTCAGGATAAGTACTGCACCATGCTACTTAGAAAACTAGAGTAAGCTTGTTTAAATGTCATTTCAGTACACAAAAAGCTTTTTCCATGTTTACAGCACACATTTTGCTTTTGCTAACATCCCATTTTATAAAATTTCAAGCCAGTCTGCTAAGGCAGCTTCAGTGCAAGATGAACTAACAATCTGGTGGGCCTCCTGTCCTCATGACCGCTGAAGCACAGGCATTTATTCTGAAGAGCTAACAAGAGTTAACAAAACACAGAATGCAGACCTGGTGAGACTTCACACATTTAAGCAAGGTAGTAGGCAAGAGGAGGGAGTAAAAGCAGTGAAACAGTTGAGTGCTTACACCTGTAAAGAAGTCTAATTTAGCAGCTTATGCCTAGTAAGGAGACAGTGAGAGGCCTGCAATTCAGTTACTGAAGATTTATAAAGGAGGAATTTCTCATAAACTTGAAGTACATGGCCAAAGCTTAGCTTAATGCCTAAGACCTAACAGACAGAAGGTGAAATTAACAGCCACCAAAATCAGGAATAAAACTTCCAGTCACCATACCTTGGTTTCATGCAATACCCTAGCTACAGTAAAAGATAACGGATTTACCTCTGTGACCATCAGCTTCAGCAACTGATACTTTTTAACATAATAAAGAGCAGGTAGAAACTAAAAGCTGGGTCTAATTACAAAAACAATATGGGAAGTGACAATCTGCAGAGCAGTAAGAGGTTTACCTGAAGCACCACAGCAAAAGGTGCATATTACATGCTATAGCAGCTAAGCCAGAAGGAAAACAGGTCTCAGATGAACTGAGAAAAGGCAAATTTTGAGCACATAAGTAAATACCTTGTCAAGTATCTGCATAAGTCAGCGGTGTGAGGGGGAAATCGAGGGCGTGATTATTCTCCTATACAGTGAAGAATCCCAACTGTTCTTGCTGTCTCTTCATACTACACAAACATTTCAGAAGAAAATATGAGAGGCCAGCATTGGAGGGCTGGGGTCCAACTTACTATGGCTTACCATGTCTCATAGCTAGAAACTGGTTTAAAGACTGAAACATGGAATGAATCTCTAGTCATAATACCATCTCCCTGTATTGTAGCCATACAGCATCATTCATTAGCAGAGATTTCCTGAAATATTTAAAGAGGAAGATAATGGTAAAGTGAGATAGAAGATACAGGCAAATATGAGCAACTAGTGTGAGTTACAAGTTAGTTAATTTAATATTTCCTAAAAAATCTCTTCCTTCTGTGATTTTCTTAGCGGTTTTTCAGTTTCATCTGCCTTTTCAGATTTCAACAGATATTGCTGCTTGTACTAGAATGCAAGAGAGACAGTTCAAGACCTCAATTAGAAATTCAACGAATGGTTTTGAGGAAGACTGTTTTTCTTCTTCTAACTCTGAACTGTACATTGGTTTTGGTCTAACTTCTTCACACAGGTAACTTATCTTTCCCTTTTCCCTCCCCTCCTTAATTACAAAAGACAGCAGTGGTCCTACACCTCTGTGTGCCCTTTTTTCATTTAACTAATTGTGTTTCAGACTCACACTCAGGAGCATTTCAGAGGCCTGCATAAAACATTTGGTTGTCAAAATACTCATTTTAATGACTTTTCAACCCATTGAAACGTGCTTATCACGGTATCATTAAAAATCTCTTCACACATCACACTTTTACAGTCTTTCACTGGCAGTGCATCTTCATAGGCAGAATATTTTCAGCACTTTAGTACAGGGAGGAAGAGAGAAGAAATCTGAGAACTGTGAGCACCCAGTACAAAGGACACAAGCAGCATGAGGTATCCAGACCTTGGCTTGTCAGAGGTGCAGTGTCTGCACCATTCTCTCCCTGTTCACTCTAAGGCTTCTGACAGTCACCCAGTGATGCCTGTTTGCTTGCACGTGGCTTGAGACAGCCCTAGCGACACCAATCTGTCAGGTCAGTCCAGCAGCGAGGGGAACATCAGCTAAGGGAGACTGCGGTGGAAGACACAAGGAGGTCAAACAGGAGGAAAGAAAACCAGAAGAGGTGGCAGCCTGTGCTCCAGTCTCCTGTCACTCCAAACAAAGTGACTGCAGAAAAGCCTGCACAACAGCATGAACTGATAAATGTGACTAACAACTTAACTTTAAAGCAGAAACCTGTACTGCTCTAATTTTGAACCTTAGTCTCTAACATTTTCATTAATCTTGCATTATTTCTCATTTATGTCTTTAGAGTCTCACAGGTAGGAAAAGTTCTGAAGCTAAGGACTGTATGGACAATTCGGTGTTGAGCATTTCCAGTGATGGAGACTTTACAACCTCTCTTTACCATGCTCTCATTCCAAGGGGACCAAAAACCCTAGATTAGTATCAACAGCAAAACTACACAGGGCACACTCAGCATGACTGAAGGAGGAATCACTTAAAAGAGAGAGACACTTTGATTTAAATATACCAACAAAAGAATGAAGTGAGGGGAGTATTATTTCTGAAATAAGAAACCAACAAGCATGTTCTTGGAAATTAAAATTAGGTAATGACAGGTTTCAGGCATGATACTGCTACCTCCAGAATAAGAAGGCCAATCAGAATTTCTCATTGTCTGTTTTAATATATCCTTGCAGTCAGTTACAGAGAGAACGAAAAGATGTGTCGGACCATTTCACACAGCTACCCTACTTTCTAGGAATTATCGAGGGAATAAATTGTGGTCTTCCAAAACCTCTCTCTTCAGCACTGTTGACCTGTATTCACAAAACTGGATGGCACAAAAGCACGTACAAGACAGAAGAGCTTTACCACTTGAATCCTTAGCCTTTACACAGTCAGTCCCTCCAAAATCCTTGTTCTTCAGTGACTACCATCACTGGCCTTCCTAATCATGTTTAATATTGCTACCCATATACCATGAACTTCTCTTTAAATGGAACAGACAGTTGCAAGAAGTCATGAGAAACTTCATTCCTTTGAGCACTGGCATTACTGTCCCTCATTAACAATCAATAAAATAAATCCCTGCACGTGCCCTTCACTTGGCCACCATTAGAAATCAATACTGAGAGGAATGAGGAATGGTGTGCTCACCTGCCCCTCTCAATGCTGCAGCCATCGAAGGAGAGAACAAGCTGTCTGGGGGACTTCTGGCAGCCACTTCACATCTACTTTAAAAATCTCCTGCAAGTGCCAACCGCATAGATTACACAGCTTTTTATCTGCTTTACAGCAAACAAAGCAGTTGCCAAGATAAAGCCACAGTGTGCAACTCAGCAGGGTTACAAACACACAATGGCAAATTTAAGAGGTAACAGGAAAAGCAATAACCTACTGCTACCCATCCTCTCCTGCCACTGTAAGACTATACTGGAGTCAGAGTCGTTGGTTTTAAGCCAAGGGATAAAGAGAAAAAGAAGTGGATAATCTTCAGGTCTTTATGCAATTCTGCTGTTCAGACAGAGCTGTTTGCTGCCTCCTGTACCCTGACATGAGGGTTTGATTTTGCCAGGGGTTCTCTTTCCCTCTCATGTACTTCTATAACATTCCCATATACAAGGGATTAGGACAACCCACTTCCATCAGCAACTCTTGCCAAACATTAGCATTTAAAATTAGGTTTAGATCATGTACCAAATCACAAAGGCACAAACAAAAATACTTTATCTAACACAGTGCTCATTCCAGTCATATTTTTTCGACACTTTTCTTTTTCCTTGTCAGATTTTTTGGGACTGGGATGAAAGGCAAGCTAACAGAAAACGAGGTTTTAGCCCAAACCCCAACTACACCTGAATCTACCAGCAAGATGTCTTCCTATCTCTTAAATCTCTTGTTATCCCCCATTAAGGACAGGGATTTACAAAGCAGAAATTAAATGTCAGGTTTTAAAAATTACAGTTGTACACTGGTTTCAACATGCTTTCGTCACTGTAAATCCGTTTAGCTTGTTGCTGTCCTCATGACTTTCTTACAAATTCAGGTTTCCAGTTTGGGTTTATGTCTAACAGTAGCAAAAGCTGTCTGTTTTCTGTGTTTGGAGACAAAATATAGGACATTATGCATCTAATCTATAGATTAGCATAAACAGCTTAGCCATCTTTTCACAGCACTCAGGAGGAAAGCAGCTGAAACTCAGATGAACATACCAGATATGTTCATTTCCAAGTAAAATGCAAAGGAAGTAAGGGGTTTTGTCTGAGTTCTTTTACTTAGAAAGGAGGAGTAGGGGGATGCACTTGGGGTTTTTTCTCAAAATGTTGGACCTCCCTTACTTTACTGAACACCTCTTTACATTCAGCATACTAAAACTAGGATGAAAAAAGAACTCCTCTATCTCTGCCTGACCCAGTTATGAAATTATACTTACATCATATTTGGACTTTCAGAGATGACGTAATATACTGAACATCGAAGTTAAACCAACCTGTTTCTTTATGCTTTGTTAGATGAACCTAGAAGTTTGTTCAGTCAGGAGACTGGCTGTCATATGCTCTAAACATTTCTGACTGTGAGGTGAAGCTGCTCCTTGACAGCAAGCAAATTTCACCACTTTGCCATACACTCTTTCTTTGCCTACTCTGCATTTTGTGTGAGAACCCAAGAAAACCATAACCCAGATCACAAAACCATCTGGGTGACCACGACAGACAGAACTACGTTAAAGATCTTTTCAAGTCTCTTTGAATTTTCCATTGACGTAATAAATGCTGAGACACTGTCCTAAAGTGAAACCTCTTCCAGAGCAGAGACTTCAACTGCAAGACCATCCAGGCAAATCTCATTCCCAACATACAACTGCCAACAAATGTGCATGACTAACCCAGTATCTTTAGACTCCCTCTACCAGAATTTTGACAGCACAATTGAGCTCTTTCTATGGTATGAATCTTAAATAGGTTAAATTTGTTCCTCACAAGCATGTTTCTCTCCACAGCCTGGAAAGGAGATGAAGGCAATTAACTGAAGTAGAAACAACAGGTAAAATGAATCCAGACCCTGGTCTCTACCCATCCCCCATAAAATCACCTCTCCTCTCAGCTAAGGAGCTACCATCACACATCTTCCACAGTCAAGCCAGTTAAAAGATTTGAGTCAGCAAAGCAAACCAAAGAAAAACAGAACTCCACCAGTCAGAGTCCATCCTCTGGCTATATACAATGTGACAGGAGTACACACACACACACCCCTCTAAATGTAAAAGCTGGGCTGTCCACCCATTCGGTTTGAACACTTACATGACAGTAAGGAGAAATGAGAAGCCCTTTTTCCTCCTATCTATGGATCTTTCTGTGAATTTCTTTTGAAGATGGCAACCACACTACCCACATGCATAATGCCTACAAGCTGAAGAAAGTGTCAACTTCCACCAGCCTCCCACCAGCACAACTGACACCATCTGAGCTCTGAGGTTTAATCCGATTCAAGTTAACCAACCTCCTGAACCACACTCAGCAAAATATATTTTACTTTTTCCCTTTCAGAAATCCCTTCTCCCCTCCCAAGGCTTTAAAACACTGCTCAGAGTGACAAGCTCTTTTGAAAACAGACTTTTTCAAATGACATGACAGACTGATCTGTGAGGAAGGCAAAACTAGTGCCCTCATTTTCAACCCATATACTCAAGATGTAGTTTTCCATGTCTTCTACTAGACAGCAAAAGTAAGTGTAAAACCCTGACAGTATGATAAATATCATTTAGAGGTAATGGGTACACTCTAAATGCAAACTTAATTAGAATAGAATTGAAAAGTTAAGAAGCCATAAAAAACATGAATTAAATATTGTCAAAAAGTACAGATCATGGATAAAAAAACCCTACTCTTTTTCTCCCTACTTCTTTGCTCAAGTCTTTCTCTAAAGTCTATTTTTTTCTACAGACATGTTTTGCTTAATTGTTCTTTTACTAAATTCTGAGGGCTTTTAAGGCTTTGCTCCTAGGTTAAAAATCTGAGTTGATTTCTTATTCTGGTATAAAAAGCTTCTGCAACAAAATAAATTCTAAGGGGACAGAAGCAGCTTTCTGCCCCACCTCATGGATTTTCACATAGACACCTCCCAGCTGTGGGACTCTGAACGACCCCTCAGAAAGAGGATGGTGAAGAACTGTAGGAGCAATACAGTCAAGCCTACACTGTTAACCTTCAAATCACTGCTTTAAAAAGACCTGCTGATGTAAGCCCACATTTGAATTACAGCAACTGTAATGTTCAAGTTGAGGACTGTACCATTTACAGGCTAATGCCTTGAAAACAAAACAAAACTAGCCTTGCATATGAAATATTTTTAAATCAGGAAATGCATGACTAGCCAAGTAGCAAGTTTTCTCAGTATTTCAGCTTTACTTTCAAATCTATGTTGATATGTTCTTCTTTTAAAGGTACTAACAGATATTCGGCAACAAGGGAAAGTTTTTATAGATGCTGTCAAGACAACAGTCTACATTTCCAGCTTTCCTCAGAGCTGACAGGAGAAATCTTGTTTATTTCTACTAGGTAAGATCAGAGTCATCCCAGCCTCCCATAAGAATTCTTGCACTTAATGAGCCCTTCTTCCCCTTTTTGTGTTCAATTACTACAGCCCAGTAAGAGTTTAGATGCACCAGTACAAGTAACAAAAGGCATCATTTATCAGCACCTGAAACAAACAAGATATTTCATATGCACGCAACCCTCCATTTCATTCGAACGTCACAAAGTTAAAGATCATTTATTCATTTCGTTTAGTACAATGCCAAGTTTTGGAGTAGCTGCCCCATTTGCTTGTTTCTCAAAAATCAATTATGAAAGTCTTCTTCTGTGCAAATGCTTTATTTAATCTCTTGCTCATTGTTAAACTTAAATGCCAAAGGAAAAATAAATGCAACTTCCTGCTATTGGGGAACACTGTACTGAGGACTTTTCATATATTTTCTTTATACTTACATTCTTACAAATTATGTATGTGAGAAGCAGATGATGAGCAGCAATTTGGCAACACTTCACCATCTGCTATTTGCAGATCTAGTCAAATTCAGAGTTAATTAAAGATTAAAAACAAGGACCGATACTGTTGAAGCAAAAAGCCATCTTCTTTCCTGGTATGACTGTAAATAAATAACTTGGGTAGGTTGTTCCCACTCACTCCAACACAATCATAAATCTGCAACATCATAAGGGCAGCACAACTTACACTCATAAAATACCTGTATATCTTCTATTTTAATTGAAAAAAATATACTAAAATCATGTCAGCTTTTTTAGAATGCCACAATCACAGCAGGGTATGCAAAGCCCTATTCAGGAAAGAGTCGATCTACCACTGTAAGAAACAGAAACTATAACTGAAAGAGTCTTGTAGAAAGGGCTACAGAAAACATTAGACAGAGAAAAAAAATTAGTCAGCTTGTAACACCTTTTACCTTTTATTACATACATATTTAAGCAAGTAATATTTAATTAAGGGTGAACAAGGAATAAGATGACCCTGATGGGTCCCTTGTGTTACTACAGTAATAGCAGGCTACCTTCTTGTCATCCAGCCCACATCTCCCATGCTGCTTCTGCAAGAACCAGCTCATGCTGGAATACCACCCTCTCTCCTCGGGGCTCCCAGACCCTCTTCTCTATGGCCTTACTTCACCTGTGTCTCCTTTACTGACCTTTTCTGACAGAGCTGGGAAAGAACCATGAAAAGGTACCAAACTGGAAAGGGTGCAACAAGTCCTCCCAAGATGCTGACTCAGGTGTATGAAGCAGAGGTTACTGCTCAACTCTCAAGAGCAGTAACCCGAGCTTGGTGTTTCAGAACGGGTCGGAAAGCTCTGCTCTGCTTCCTCTGCTACCTGAGCCCGCAGCTGAGCTGTGCCAAGTCCAAAAGCTCAGCAGGCTGCTGCACGGCAGCTCACTGTGGCTGCCTGCCAGGGAGAGTAGTGCTGGTGGAGCTGAGCTCCCCGGGATGCCGGCTGCCAGCTGCCCCTGCCTGCTGCTCAGCGCTCCTCAGCCAGCTGGAGAGCCATCCATGGAAACATCACAACTGCCAGGGTGCAGGACGCAGGGGCAAGAAAGAGCCTCAGAGATGGGGAGCCAGCTTGGAGAATGTTGGGGGAGAGAGCAGGAGACGTCTATGAGCTGATAAAATGGCAAATTCTGTCCTCTCCCCAACATCCAGAAGCTGGTGATGGATTGAGAGATAATTACGGAAGAGTAATTATACTAGAAACAGATTACTTCTCTAGATTGCAAACAATTTTTTTTTTTTAAATTAAATGTCAAACATCAATCTTCTTGCTTTCTCCTCCTCATTTCTGCAGGAGCAAAAATTTTCAGAACTGGTTATGCAAGCACCATGGCAGCAATCAAGCTTTGTTCACCAGCACTTAACTGAAGCTTACCCTCTGTGACAGTGTTACACAGGAAACAGGGCAAATAGGACTTTAGGGAGGCCTGATTTGGGTTAAATATTCTTTTGTTTCAACTAAGAAAAGTTGAACCAATGGAAATTTTATGTCAAAACATTTCACTTCTAAATGCCAACATTAAATTCTCCCCAACTTTTAAAATATCTCTCTGTAAGAAGTAAACTACTCCATAAAATCAAAATGAATACAGGAATGCTTTAGTATTTCTAAAACTGCACTTTCTGCCACAAATATCAACAGAAAAGTCAGCTGAGTTGGCATTAGGTGTTGAGCTCAGTCCTGGGTGAAGACTGTGACGGTCTCACCGCAGCTGTCAGCTAAGCCCCACAGAGTCAGGGCTTACTCAGTCCCCCCACATCAGGATAGGGGAGAGAATCGAAAGAGTAAAGTGAGAAAACTCAGACTGAGACAAGAGTAGCTTACTACCTAAAGGAAAAGTCATACACACAAGCAAAGCAAAACTGGGAATTCATTCACCACTTCCCATAGGCAGGCAGCTATTCAGCCTTTCCCAGGAAAGCACAGCTCCATCACACACGTAATGCTGACTTGGGAATGCAAACACCACCGCTACGAACGTCTGCCCCTTCCTCCTTCCTTCCCCCCCCGCTGCACATCCAAGCAAGATGCCATTTGGGGTGGGATATTCCTTGACTCAGTTGGGGTCAGTTGGGGTCAGCTGTCCTGGCTGTGTCCCTCCCCAGCTATTTGTGTGCCCCCAGCCTCCTCGCTGGTGGGGTGGGATGAGGCACAGAAAAGGCCTTGAGGCTCTGGGCAAGCCCTGCTCAGCAATAACGAAAACATCCCTGTGTTATCAACACTGTTTCCACCACAAATCCCAAAAACAGCTTCATATCAGTTACTCTGAAGAAAATTAACTCTATCCCAGTAAAAATGGGTTGATCATTCCCCTCAAGCTGGTTACTGCACTTAGAGACTTGGTGTATCACATCTAAGACCATTTTTTAAGCTGTGTTTCCACTGCAGTCTATTTAGTTCATGCTGTCTCTGTAGAAGATTTCCTGAAGTGAATATCAATGATATATTAGAGAAATATTGAGGTTAAAAAAGGAAATGCTGATTGCATCACTCAAAGCATTCTCCTGACAGGGCATAATTTCAGCTGTTTTGCACAGTCCAATTTTAAAATATCAGGCAGTAACTTTTAAAATTATTGTTGTCACTGATATCGATTTATCAGGAGAGGTTTGAGGGTCTTCTGCTTTCTTCTTGACAGACTTCACAAAAATTTTCCATTTCATTAGTCAAAGTTTTATATTTCTATCTCCTAAACTTTCTAATTTCAAAACATTTCTTGGTTCAAGACCCTCAGCATCAGGTTATTCCTCAGTTAAGTTAGCTACATCCATTCAGCCTTTCAGTTTCTTAAATACATTTAAGAGAGAGGAAAGACAGGCAGTGAACAGCACAAATTATTTCATGTGTACAACCCTGGAACGTAATAGAATTATTAAGGTTGAATAGACCTCCAAGATCAAGTCCAACCTTTATGAGTCAAATTTGAGATATTTTAATTGGGAAGGCTGTGGTGAGCAACCTGTAGGAACACCATACACAGCCCTGGTGACCTGCAATCAAGAAATAAACTCATACCTTAACAGGTGCAGAGCAGGGCTGTGATGAGGATGACAGCAACCCTGGGTCTGTTTAAAGAGAAGCTAAAAGAGCTTACCTCCTGCTGCCAGGCAAAAATGAAGGTGGGGGAAAGAGAGGGAGAAGATGGCTCTGTTGTCCCTACAGCAGGCAACAAAAGGGAAATACAGGCTGGAGAGAAATATGGGAAATCTGGGTGGACAGTGCTGACCAGAGAACAAGTGGGTATTAATTGGGTCATCAATAAGAAGTTTGCCAGACATGAGTACTGAAGAGGTCTCACACAGTCTTTGAATCCAGGCAGACTGAGAAATAAATCTCAACAGTGTTTAAGTGGAGCTTGAACCATTTCTGGAGAGGGCTGCAAGAATGCTACAAGTGACAGATGAGTGGATTCAGTGCTCCAGGAGAGGTCCTTCCCAATCCTGTAGTTCTTCCTTTTTGCAATTTTAAAATAATCCCTCCAGGCTCCCCATCAGCTGCCATTAACTGCTCTGCTAATTTCATCAGTGGTGTCATGCATACTGTGCTCTGATTTTGCAAGCAAGCCCCAGAGTTCACATAAGCAGCTTCCCAGAGGACTAGCACCTGCTTGTTCATCATCAGCCAAGGATTTACATAAGCAGAAACACAGGGAAGAGCCCTAACAGCCATAAGGCACTGGAACAGGTTGCTCAAGGAAACTGTGCATGTCCCATCCCTGGAGGTGTTCAAGCCCAGGCTGGACGGGGCTTTGAGTGACCTGTGTAGTTGAAGGTGCCCAAAGCAGGGGAGTTGGAACCAGATGATCTTCAAGGTCCCTTCCAACCCAAGCCATTCAAATTTTTTTAAAAATAAATTTAAAAGGCAGCACTGCTACAACAGAAAGGAGAGGACAGAGGCTCCAGATTTAGAGGGAGGAATTTTTTTGGAAATCAACATTTACAGATATGGTTTGGCTGCAGCAATACTGCCCAGCACAGGCAACTCTTAGCCAGCTGTCACTCTAGCAGATTTACTTGATAGTCATTATCTTTATGTTTAAGTTTTCAAGTATTTCCTATATGCAATTTTAATAATTTCATGGTGTGGATACACATGCAATGACTATGTATTTATATATATAAAACATACTTAACCAAAAGTTAATAAATATTTAGGAAAGTACTAGTGTATAGTAACCTCTCTACTAAATATAAGGCTGAAGACTGTTCACATACAGTTTTATTGAAAGAAGAATTCTTATCTAAGGTATGAAAGTATTAATAAATTATAGATAGTTTTACAATGTGGTTTAAATAATTTTATGCCCTGTGTGCCTTTCCTTAGAGTGCTTTCTATAAAGGAATCCATTTTGTTGAGTGAGACACTTGCTTTTTGAGCCAGCAAGTCTCTTCTAGCTCAAAAAGCCAGAACAATTTTTCTAACCATTGTCTTTTTTTTTTTTTCCTATTTATAATATATTACCCTCAGAGATACTCTTTCTACTGTTTCCATTATGAAATCCTGCTATGTGTTAGGTACTGCCACTTAAAAAAACTCATCTGATGTAAGAGGACAATTATTCCTACTTTCATTTTAGCACATGGGTTATTTCTGCAATTTAACACATAGATGCAGGGAAAGTTAATTATCTTAAGACCAGCATTTTCATACAGGTATTTGTTTATAAAACTGACTGCTTTCAACTTGTATTTAAGTCTAACATTTTGGAACTTCTTTCACCATTATACATTTTGTCACACTTAACTATGAAAATAAAGACCATTTCAACAGATGTGAGCTTAAAAATCTTAATAAACTAAAACCAAAGCCTAATGTTCTGCCTTGGGAGTAAAAAAAGCTTTGAATTGGATAGAAAAACACACTGTTTCTCAGAGAGTAGTTAGTTTAGGGTTGAGGGGCTGGGGTTTTTTGCTTTATGGCAATCCTACTTTTTTATCACTAAGATGCATTCAACAGCTTGAAGCACACTGAACACCTTGGGTTTAGGAAATGCCAGTATTAAGTATTTAAAGACTATTCATGCCAATAGTTTATTCCCCATGTTTAAGCATTTCAAGTTCCCTAATACATCCTATTTGAAAATGCAGGCATCTTAAGCCTTTTCTTTTGCTAGACTTTTCTATTGTTTTCTTTTTCTTAGCAATGTATCATCACTATAAATACCTGAATTAATTCTAACTAAATTTTTAATAGTGGCATATATTTGAAACTGCATCACAGTGATTTGAAACTTCACTTTCTGAAATTTTGATGAACCTTTCAATAAAACTGTGGTGAGTCCCTTAATAAGTTGGCAAGAGAGAAAATGGAAATCACTGAGAACTGAGCACTTCTGTGTTTACAATTCACATATTTCCTTTAGTTCCTCTTTAGTTCCTTTTTCTCCTTCCCTTTGCACTAGAAAGACTGCACACAGATTTATAATAAAAGATTTTCCATGTTTTGGGTTAAGGGTTAAAGGGATAATGGTTTACCAGTTTAAGAAAGGAAAAGAAACCATATGTCTGCACAACGAACTGAACAAGCTTCCTGTATATTCCCATATTTTGCACAATTCTATGAAGTAAAAGAAATGGCAGCCCAAAATGATGGCCTGCATGCAGCTGCAAACAGGTACAGTTTATAAGCCTATACACTGATCAAGTCTCTTCTGTGGGAAAAGCCTTCACAAAACATACAATAACAACAAAACCCCACAAAATAATGAGATCAACCAGGATTGTTTCTAAAGGGATAAGGAGGAGAAGGGGCCTCCCTTGTGAAACACTTTCCAGCAAGGGCAGCTCTGTGCTACATATGACAAGGATTACAAAGGTCAAACTATACAGAAGTCTGAAACTAACAGATGGCATCAGTCTACTTTTTTCAAACTCAACAGGAACAAGCAAATCTAAGCTAGGAAAGCAAATACTTAAATAGTGCTAACAATTATCTGAGTAAAGAACGAACACAGATCAAAACACCCACACATTCATGTCCTGGTACATGCACAGCATGTTACTGCAAATGTGACATTAAGAAACCAAGGGGGGAGATTTTGGTTAACTTTAGTTAAAGAACATACTAGAACAAATGGCAAAAGAAAGCTAAACATCAGCATTCAGACAATGAGATCAAGTAAATTCTAAGTATTTGATCCTGTAAAAGACTATTCTGTAAAAATACATTATCAAGAGATCACTTGTATCTTTTTCATTCCAGCACAAAGGACTATCATTTTTGTGAATGGGGGAAATATTTTTTTACATTTAATTCTATCATCCTGCATACTTCATACTAAAAAAAAGAGGTGGCAGCTTCACTATTGACTTCAGGAAAATGGTAAATACCTACTTTATTCCTCCTTTCTTCAAATTATTTCTAGGAAGCATGATGCATGAACATTCAACCCCTACTTTTGATTTCAAAATGCATTTAAGCCTTCTATATTTTGAAGCAATAACACATTAATTTCATATTTTAAACAATACAAAATAGTAAGCCAATACCATCATCAGAACTCAGAATGCTTCAATTTTTATCCAAAACGTTTTGAGGCCAGATACAATTAAAAAGTGTAAGCCATAAAAGGCGCCAGCTCATCTTCTGTGGCCTTGAAGTAGCTTTTATTGACTCCATCTGGCTTGATATTAAAGAAGTACTAAATAATAATAAAAGCCATTTTTTTTCGTTTCAGACTCCTATCACACTATTAAGTGGGTTTTTTCTTTTAAATACATGGGGAGGGGGGTATGTAATATCTCCCCTTACAGTTTTGAATACAAATGGCTTGACTGTGAGAAGTCTGATTTGTCTGTGTTACTTTCCTAAAAATATGTTAGCTGCTGTTACAGTCTTAAAATGCTAACCCTGCCTGTGCAGAGCTCAGTCACTTTTCTACCTCTCCCCGTGCCTTCCAGAGGCTGAAAATTACAATTCTGCCGTGGACTATGCACTTGAAAGTTGAATTGCAACTTTTTGCATTTTGCTGTTGTCCAACAGTGTTGGAGTACACATGGACTAGAAGCAGCCCAAAGAGCTGCCCTGAGCTCGTACCGCACTTACAGCGGCAGAACTGCGCTGCGAGCTGAACACCGCCGTGCTAAACGAAATGAACACCCTTTGCACACCCCACAAATCACCTCTCCTGAGGCCCAGCACTTCACCCCGTATGTTTGCACTTCAGATGCCCCTGTCGAGCTGGAAGCGATGTATCTCGTCCCTCGCTGGAAAGGCTCCGCTCGGAAGGCGGCTGAGCACGAGCAGAGCTGCTCCTGCGTGCGGCCGAGCGCTTCGCGTCCCTGGGGCCGGGACCCCCGGCCGCCCCCGCCGCGGGCACACGGAGCGCCTCGCTCCGCCGTGCTGTTATGGCAGACAGCACTGGGTGGCACTGTTAGACAGTGTTTGTGTCCCTGTCAAGGTAAGGAATATCCTCTCTCCCCACCTTGCCCATTTTTAGCAGCTGGCAGTGCAGCTGTGCACGTTTTCCAAGGATGCTGTTGCAAGCGGCAGCAGCGGCGCTGCTCTCCGACATCCCTTTTCCCATTACACACTTGGGAAAAAACAGCACTTGCTCATCGAGGAAATGAAACCTGGTGCTTTGAAAAAATTCTAGAAAGCAGTTTTGCTTTTTTTCCACCTTCACTAATGTAGGTACAGAGTGTTATATTTACGAGTCCTCAAATACCAAATAGTTGTACTAAAGTTCCAACATTATTCCCTATAATTGTTTTAATTGTCAATAAAGTCAAGTGTCTCGACAACCTCAAAAGCTGATCTCTGAAGGGCTATGTGCGCTAGCACTGTTAGAGATGCTCCCAGTCTAACTCTGTCTGCGCTCAAAAGTTCAATTTTGCCCAACCAGATGAAACAATAAATATTTTTCATTGCTCTGCTCTTTAAGATGCTGTCACAGGTTGCCCAGAAAAGCTGTGAATGCCCCATTCCTGGCAGTGTTCAAGGCCAGGTTGGATGGGTCTTTGAGCAACCTGGTCTAGTGGAAGGTGTCCCTGCCCATGGCACGAGGGCCGGAACTAGATGATCTTAAAGGTTCCTTCCAACTTCAACTATTTTATGATTCTATGATAATTCTTAAATAGAGGTAACTTAGTTGCAATTAGAATACTTTTAAAAACTATTTATTAATGTTCTTTACAAGTTAGCTTATTTTCAGCAATATGCTCAGAACTGCAGTAAGATACTGAAAGGTGGTAAGGCTACTCCTGATGGTCCAAAATGTGTGGGCTAATAATCATCAGAAATTCTATGCAGGTTTTTCAACCTCCAGTCAAATTGAAAGGTTAATGTAATACTACAGGGTGTGGAAAACTAGAAGCCAGTGCCTTGATAATGACTGCAGGGCTTCAAATACAGCTATTTGGCTAAAAGTAGGCTTGACTCACATACACAAAAAAATTTCCACTCTACAAACATGTCTGAGGGTCAGAAGTTAACTACTGTATTTCAGATTGCAGATGATACATTAATAATAATAGCTAAAAGCTTACTTAGTACTATTAACTGCATTCACATTATACAATTTCATAATCAAAACCAACAGCTCTGCAGAAAAAACACCTCGTACTTTTCCAAGAAATAAGATGGGAAGGAGGTTGAAAAAATTGTGTCAAGATAGAACAATTTGGCAGCTTACACGTTTTCAATGCTGCACCACGTACAAGGAATTTGGAGAAGGCAAACACTGAATTCAGAGCCGCAGAGGCCTCATTACATGATGTCACTGTGAAGTGGGGTATTAGAGATGTGAATGATCAGAGTGTGACAGCCTTGGTCATTTGAGGATTCCACCACAGCTCCCACAAATATATACACTGGATACTACATGAGGCATTCATCTTCCATGGACAAAAATGGCAGCCTCTGGGTGACTTCCACAAAATCAGAACCTGATTCTTGATACAACATAGAGAGGGGTTTTTTTTAATTAAAACTATGAACTTTCATATCAAAACTGATATGGCAATGAAAATGCAACCTTAATTCTAAAGGTAAACTGATCCTTAAAATCTATTTTATGCTGGTTTTAACTTCACTCGAAGAAACCAAACAACCAAAAAACAAAACACAAAAATTCCGAAACCAAAACAACAACAAAAAAACCCAATCTCTCATACCATTACTTCAATAAGTGGAAACTTTAAGTCCTCCTACATATTATCTCCAAACTACTTGACATCTACCCTTTGAACAGTCATAAATTAGTATGTCATAGCAGAACTCAATTCAGGAGTCCAGACCAGCAGCTTGAATCTCAACACCAACATGAGCTGCTTTACATGACACAATGCCTTCATTAACCAAAGCAGCTACAATGAAGAGCTGCCTTTAAAGCATGTTGGAAATATTTAGCCCTCTTGCTTTTCCTTTCCCAATGGACAAATGTTTGTCTTCTGCCTTATATTGTTTTCAAGTTGGTCAAATCCACAAAATTTTGACTCCATGAAATTGTCATCAAGGACAAAAGGGCCACTAGAAACATTTTTAAAAGAAACAAATATTTCAGATCTATTATAATATATACATTAGGGTCTATTTTTAAAATAGATGCATGAGGAGACACCTCTGGTTTGTCAGAATGCATTAACAACTGGTTTCCACACATTCTCAGGTCCCAGCAAGGGAATGCTGGCATTCGCACCAATAAAAGCTGTGCTTGGGGCAGTTACATTTGTCTCTTCTCTCTTTGATTCTCTACCTCTTCTTGAAGATACCCTAATGAAAAAATTCTAAGAAGCTGCACTGTACAAGGCCCATTATTCCCTTTATTTTAAAGTTCAGAAAAACATCAGTTTCCTCACAGAGTGAATGACTGGGCTGCACAGTATGACTAATGGCCCTGGCTGAAGAAAGCACTCAGCTCCAAGCACACACTCATGGCCCAGTGAGATGAAGAGGAATTAATTGTTTTCCCTCCTCGGGATGGCTGCCAGAGAGAGTGCAAGGCATGAAATACATTTACAATTTCACTTGACTTAAAAGACCGGCATACAAGTAGCAATAAATGAAACTCCTACTGATGTGCTTACTTGGGCCTTCTCCCTCCCTCCCACTGCAATTCTGCAAACAAGTAAATTAGAATCCCAGAGTGATAGAGCTTTGCTAACATTTATGGGAATTAATACATTCATCGAAGCAATTAGCAAGTTAAGAGACAAGAGTTCATCATGACTGGAAGTAAAAGAGCCTGAATACAGACTTCACCTTACACAAGTAAATCTTATTTTGAAGAGTTTAAAAGTGAGGCTTTTTTATTCTGACATTTAAAAAATACTTTTTTTTTAAAGGATATGCAAATCACTGTGTTAAGTGGTATAATCTACACGGCAGATTCTAGCAACTCTTAGTCAGCAGACACCTTTCTTCTGCACAAGCTTAAACCACATGGGCATTTTGCGAACCGTGTCCCTTTTATCTCTCCTCCCTTGGGTACAAGCTTTTATTAAAAGCACCGAACTGTTGCCAGCGTGCTGGTTTAAACACCGCCACTAATTACACTGGAGACAGATGATTTCTTGTAGGGCAGACGGCCAGGGCAGGGTCCCCGCGGGTGGCTGTACGTCCCTGGCCCTGTCCCTGGCCGGCACCAGGGCTGGCCACTGCTTCTCCACACGGCTGGACTAAGTAGGTCAGCTGTCACCTGCGACAGGGCTCAGGCTTCTCACACAAGAGTACATTATCAGTCCTATCTCAGGATCACTTTTCGACAGCTGAGACTGAAATCTTTCTGCCTTTAGAAAACCCCTGCGTATTTTTCAGCCAAGAAATCCGCTTTCTTTCTCCCTTGGTTTTGTAAGGGGAAGACAGGAGTTGGAGGAGCGCTCCAGCTGCAGCGCTGACCACCTCTCCCCCTACACACCTTTAGCCATCTGCTTTGCACAAGACTCAAGATACAAGAATATATCATTTCAAAGCAAACAAAAACTAACACACCCAGTATTTCCAAGTTTGAAAACACATCCTAACAAAAAACTTCTTTTTTTTAACTCTAGATCACTTTGTGCCTCAAAACAGAACCAAACTGGGGAGGAAAGTCATACTTGCTATTTCAAGTAACTGCCTAAATACTTCTCGATTTGATACATATCTATACTCTTCTGATCCTGCTAGCAACAAGACATGTTATAACATCAATCATAACGACAAATAGTTTGTTTTTTTTAAAAAGCACCTCTCCCAAACTACTTTTTCCTCACCTGCATTTCTGAAATGCACAGGTCACTGTAGGTATATTAGTTTCAAAAAAACCCTTGTTGTCTCCGTGTTTTAGCTACAGCTTTATCCCTGACTTGACTTATCATAACCAATATCTCTAGAGCAAGCACTACCCTAAACCTGAGCTTGCTGGACCACTGCGGGACAACAAACAGGAAGGTGGATTGGAATTCAAATGTTCTGGCACTCAGGCAAGTGAATTGAGGATACAGTTGGTCAAGTTCAGTAACTCGCCAGCTGCTGCTCCAGCCCTGCCATGCTGCAAATCAGAAATCATTCTGGGCTGCCCGAGTGCTGCTTTTGCTGAGTGATCACTGCCTCACTGCTCAGCTCTGCTACCTGGGCTCAGGGCTGCAACAAAGGCAAACATCAAATGCAGAAATCTGCATCCCGCGCCATTTAGGGGGATAGAATCATTCTCTGAAAAAATAAAATGTCCATGGATTTGTCCACTCCAGATCCTTATCTGCAAAATGGGATAAGGTGGCTTATCCTTCCTCCTCAGGTATTTTGTATTTTCCCTGAAAATGAGATCCATACATACCTCTTGTCAAAAGATATTTTATTACATATTGTGAATAGGAAAAAAATGTTGATTTCTCTTTTACGCCCCATAGAAAGCCTTTTTCTTCCTCATATAAAAAAATACATAGGTGGCAAACAGCTACATATGGGCTTCATGTACACTCACTTCCCCTAATGATTAATGCATATCCAATGATTAATACTACCTAATCATTGGATATGCAAAAGGAGAGATGCTGAGTATCCAAGAGGACCAAGACACAATAAAACACATATCCCCCTTAGCCATACTTGCAACTGAAGGCACATTTATTGTCAGAATGAAACTTCTCAAGTGCCACTTGGAAAACAAGGAAATTAAAATATCTTCTCTCTTCCATTTGCTTCAAAAAGCTTTTAAGTTCCACTTGAAAAGAAATACAAAAGAGTCTTCAGAACAGAAAAGAGTGGGTGGACAGTTTAAAAATTCAAGACCAAGCCTGCAACAAGAGTTTTGAGACACTATTTCTTCAGGCAGTAAGAAGCAGGTAGGATACTACATCTTTACATATATTCTCTATAAAACGCATTTTACAAGCTCTCTCATCTCATCTGTAGTGAAGGGGTTTTCCCTTCTTGCCATGCCAGCAGGAGACTGCTGTGCAGATGAGATGATGTCACCTCCTGGAATCCCCCTCAAGCCCTGCCAGCTCAGTCCTCCCAGTAACAGAGATACTGGCTATAAATAGTTATCTGGGGAAAACAAGGCTAGCTAGGGAATTGTGAGGAAAACAAGAAATGAGGAAGACCTAAAAAAAACAAAACCAAAATGCCCCACATTTTAAAAGATACTGTTCTTCACCTCTGATCATCTATAGTTAAAATTCTTATGAAAAGAACAGAACCTTTGGGAGAACACCTTTGCCATGTGATAACGCTACGAAATCCATTATCTGAATTTGCCACTATTCCTAAAATGATCACAGAAGTAGAAGCAATATGAACGTACACAATGTTATATTCACATAAATGTACTTCGGTCATACGAATCTGCTATTCAGAACAATCTCTAAAAAAGAGAGATATTGCATACTGAGAAACATCATTCCATGCTTCACAACCTTGAAACACAAGGCTGTAGACTGAAAAGCCTCGTTTAGGTGAGTGCTGTACTGTTTTCCCAGCGTGGCATACATTTCAAACACTAGCTCTGCATGTCTCAAAGAGTATTTCGAAAGTTCTATAGAACTGTAAACACGGGAAAATTTCTCTCAAAATATGCAACGTTTTAGTAATTCAGGAAGCCTAGAAGACATTCTGCAGGGAACTACACAGAATTAGAGGTTTAAAAGCCCTCTTATGCAACTGCTTTGGTGACTACAAATTGTTACGTACATGATATTCAAAGAGGGACTGAGAGTAAACACCACCCACAAAGAATTTCAGCAACTTCTATCAGGCAATGGCTTGGATTTGTAAGACTAAGACATACAAAGATAGACCTAGGAAACACAGTGTCTCAAGCATTAAGTTTAAATCAGTGTATTAAGACATGGGACATTTAAGTAGCATACTTACATCCTGTGAAAGTAGCAGGCACTGCTGGTACACAGAGGCCTATCAGATGATAAGTAACACATGCCTTTCATCTAAGGTGAGAAGTGTTCAGAGTGGTTTAGGGGGATTTTCACAAGTGCTGGTGTGCAGAAACCCATGCAAAGCTCTGCCTAGGCTGGCAAGAGAAAAGTGGTCTCATTTTAGTGCAACAAGCCTATGTCAGATGCATATAAAGTATTTCTGAAGCCTGAATTTACAACACTGAAAATTATTACTTCAGGTTTTCAGGGAAGTCAACTCCATCTCTGACACCACTTGATATTAGACCTGCCAAATCCCTTGATGAAATACCTCCTGCACCTTGTGAAAGCAGAAAGTGTCAAAGAAGTAAGAGAATAGACTACCATAAACCAATTGTCTTAGCAAAGAATTGGCAAAACAAGCCAAATGAATTAATGAGTTAGCTTAAGAGCACAGTGTCAGGGTAGTAAAAATATCCTCTTCAGTGCTGTACTGACTAAAGGAAACAGCTGTCTAAATATTTGAATTTTTCTGAAAAAACATTACTATACTATGGCAAACAGTGAAGCTAATACTTTCACACAGTGAAGAAAAAAGAAGTGACCAGAAGCAAAGGGAACCCTCACAGTGATGTTAGCTAATTAACAAAGCTATTTTCACTGGAGAAAAACTGCATGAGAAACTTCTCTAGGTATTCTGTCAAGGAAGGAAATGAAATTAAAACAGACTAGGCTAATGCAAGCTGCTAAATGAAGGCGTCAGTTCAAGTGAAACCAGCCTCACTGCTGACTAAGTGCACTGAAAGAGCTCATTAGAAGAGAACTGCCATTTTATCTTTAATCTGCATCTGAATGACTGCCACAAAACAGATCTAAGCCTACCTGGGAAAATCTTTACATTATTAACTTTAGTCTGAGCAATAAAATGGAATTTCAGTGAAATCCTGGAACACTCTGAAGAGGCAACTACATCAATTGTTGTGTCTCAAGTCTGGAGCTGAGATACAGAGACCCCAATAAAGAGAAAATGTAAGGATTAAGATTAGTCTTCATTTCATGCCAGAAGTCATGCAGTCTGAATACCACCAGGTGCAGCTGCCAAAAGAACAAGGTTTTCCAAATGAAATGCTCCCTTCTCCACAAGAAGCACTTGAGTCAGGAATTAACAGCAGCAGCATGGGAATTACACTGTGCTAAAATAAAATAGTCATCTCCTGTAAATTATCCAGAACATGTCCCTTCCATACCTGACATTTTAATTTGACTTCCCTGAGTATGAAATGGGAAATGGCCTCAATGTTGAAAGTCAATGTTTTGGGTTTGTACACTTTCATTTGACCAAAACAGAATGAGGTAGGAATTTCATGTTTGTAGCACTTGGACAATTACCTATGAAGTGACAAACTTACACAAATATTAGTTTGAAAATTTTAGCCCCTGCAAATTACATAATCAGAGTATAATGACTGAGTATAAACATTATTTCACTTTTATGCACTTCCCTCCCCCTCAAGAATAAATTAATTTCACAGAATGCTCAGATTAATCTTCCCCTCTCAATTTACCAAAATAAGCATTCTTCTCATTTTCAAGAGCACCTAAATTGAAAGCAACTTCACTGAGCTCAAAAGCCAATCTCCAGCATGCTTCAATATACAAGCTCCATACCTTCTATAAGAACTATTAATTTCCTTTTCCCCAAAAAATCTCATTCCTCCAAGTGCAAGTGTCAAAATATCCATTTCAAAACATCATATTTAAAAAACAAAAGAGTAATTAGGATCTGTAGGATCTCTCACTCATCAGTGCAAGCAGCCTCTACTACAAGTCACATCAAAAAGGCAAGGAAACCATTTCTCCAAGTCCAGTGCTCTGTGCAGTTGGATAGATCAGGACAGGAAAAGAAAAAAAAAATTGACTCTAGCTACAGCCTAATACTTGCCCAAACACAGTAGTTAACATTGTCAGGCTGGCTCAAGCCTGCTTTTCCCTGTACCACAGGGCTGGGGAACATGCCCGAGACTCAGGTAGGTCACTGCTGCAGAGACTCCCAGGCCACTTCTCAGTGCATTAGCTCAGGTACAAGAACCAATTTAGCTCTTGTAGCACAGAGCCTCCTGTAGGCAAATGTACCCAGCTGAGCAGCTAACCCTGTGCGGACTCGGATGCGTACACTACAGCCTGCTTTGTTATTTTACCTGCTTCTGAGCCGGCTAGTGACAGCCCCTGGCAATCATCCGAGCCTGGTCTTCCCAACTGCAGAGGTGTAACTCACCCTTCAAACACTGCAGAGAACAAGTGAGGCACGAAGAACCTTCCCACTCCAAGAACCACATACTATAATAAGACAAGAATTTTCAATAGTAAAAATTAGATATGGACTAGAAAAAGCTGAGAAACCCTGACTAATACCAGCCCCTGCACACTCTGCCATCTTTAGACCATCTCTACCACACACAGCGTAGTTTCTCTGCAGAAGCATTGCAGGCAGCTACATGAACAGAGGCAGAAATCCCTGGCTACACCAGTGTAGCTCTAAGGCTGAGCTGACAGGCTCTCAGTAGGGTTAACTTGCTGCTCTGTTGCTTTCAGAGTCCAGCCATGACCTCCATTTCCATGCTGTACACCATGGCTAGGGGACCGAGGGGGCTCCCTACTTAGGCCAGCTTTTATTTGTGCATCTTTGCAATGGTGTCAATGTTTCATCTAGCTCTTGTAAGTCTCTGGAGTATTTTTTTCAGACTGTGAAACATATTTGTAATTGGAAAATTTCAATCTTGTGTAATCTGAAGCTCCACCAAAGCAAATTAAAATAATTTATTTTAGCTTCAGTAGAAATGAAGAATACAGAATAGTTGATCTATATCTTACACCATTTTTTGTATCTTTGAAGATTCAGACATTCTCAAACCTTTTCATTTTCCAGGCTAAAAAACCTCAAAGCCTTCACATATTCCCTAAAGGCTGAGTTTTTCAAACCTCATCCAAGCTTTATTGGTGCCATTGAGACCCTGCCCCTTTATCTACCACATCCTCCTTTAATAGTAAGTCTAAACCAGAGGCTAAAAGCACACTGCCAAGCACAGAAGAATAATTATCCCCTCTGCCATTTATCTGACATGTTTCATCACTTATACATCTCTAATGAAATCTCAGTGTCATGCACACCACCCGTGACAAGTTCAGTTTGCAAAGCCACTGTGTTTCCTGGGTCCTTCCTGGCCAGCATGCTGCCTAGCCCATTTATATCCATGCATTTGATTTCTCCTAAGCATAACACTTTACGGTTGTCTTTATTAAATTTCACCTCATTGATTTCAAACCGTTTTTCCAATTCATCATATGAAATTCTAAATCTGTCCTCCTAACTGTTTATAATCCCTTCCCGCTTCATCTTCCAAAAATACTCAAATTATCCTCTTCGACAGCAGTAAATGGATGATGAATACTGAGAATATCGACTAGTAAACAACTTAAGCCAGCCTCCTCCAGGAATTAACTTAATAGTCTGAGAGCAAACAACCGAGTCTAGCTGAACATTTCAGACTAATTTCTCAGTGGACTGAAGCATTGCCTGTCATCATCCAGGCATTCAAAAGAAATAATTTCTCTGGCATCTGCTTTAACCAAACTAATGTCATCTCATTTCTGTGAATGCTTCTTTCAGAGTTTGTTGATAGAGTTTTAAATGTTAACATTTAGTTTGGAGGTCAGAGTTTGAACAGGGCCTATTTTTACAATCATGTACCTACTTACTGTCCTAAAGAACATTATCATTGCCAAAAGTATGTAATTAAGCAGGAACCAGAAAATACCTCGAAAAAGAAGTCACCATTTAAGGAATGAATCTAGCTACACGAGCTGGAGACCTCTTGCCAAGTTTTCAGATGTAAGGCAACTCTCCCAAAACCATGCACCCCCCTAATTGGGGAAAAAACAAAAAAGAACCACCCATCCTCCTTAAGCATATAAAAGACACAGGTAATAAAAGTATACTAAATGATCCATGTGCTTCAAATAAAGCAGAAACACACCTATATAGATTAGAAGACTATTCACTTGGTTGAGGAACTATTTCATGTTTGCAAAGGTATTCAAAAAACCCCACTTACTGTCCCAAAAGAGGAAAAACTCTTCAGCCAGAAAACTATGCAAGCTTCACCTTTGTCAACAGCGATGAAAATAATTTTATTCCATTAAAGACCTACATCTTCAATTTAAATCACAGAACTTTGGAGAAAAATCCATATAAACAAACTGCAGTTTAATCTATCAAAATTCTGTAGCATCAGCAGTCTACTGTAACATTATACAGATTGCTTCAGCAGGAGAAGTGCCAGGCTTTTCAGGAGCTATGCTTATCTTCCTGTTGCTCTGTTTGGCACACAAATACTCAGTTCTTCCTTCCTATGCCCAGTATTTGCACCATTTCTTAACTCTACAACACCTTCGATTTGCTTCTGGGTTTAAAACGAGACAATGACGAATAATATCCTTTCTCATAGCTCAAAACCCGATCTGTGAATTCCCTCACATCCTGAATTTTATACATGGGACACACTCAAGCACCTCTTCTTGACTCACGAGAACTTGTGAGGAGCCCAGCTGCAGGTGCCCAGCTGCGGGTGCTTTCGCAGCCCACCCAGTATCCAGCAGCTCCAGCCAGGGCAAGGCTGCACAGCACCCAGGCACCTTGCCAGACACCATGCACAAGTTTCCTCTTGTTGGAAAATACAGCAGAAGAGAGCCTGGCAGAGGGAAAAATACGCTAGCCATAATTTCTCATCCTGAGACGGAGTCATGGTGTAACTGAAACATGTATGTGGAGCTGGGAAGCTACCTTGGATCCCACTGCTTTGGAGGAGTCCTGGTACAATTCATCTCCTCGTTCTTCCACCTCACCACTAAACCTTCTCCGTAGTTTTGGAGACTGCCCAAAGAAGTCTCCAAAACCAAAAACCTAACTTACAAGTCACATCAGTGTTTTTAACAGCTTCTATATAGTGCTGTAATTTTGTAGTTTGAAGAAAAGCAAAAACTGTGCATGTCTTTTTCCTGTTTCATGCAAGGCTGACCAAGGGAGAACAGTAATGTATCTGTTACATTCTAAAAGGAAGCATACATGTATAAACTAAACCCTGTTCCTTAGGGGAGCAATTAAATCCTTATTTATTCATACAAAAAGAGAAAAGTGTATTTCCCACACTTCAGTCATACATGTTTTTTTGTATAAATTAAATACCAAGAAGTACAAGGATCACCTACTACTAACTAACTAAATTAAGGTTATCCATACTTCATTTCCTGTAAGCGAGGTAAAATAAAGCAGTATTTGATAATTCACAATATCACGTATCATAATAAAAGTCAGCCTTTTCATGAACGCACTTGGGAGTTCTTCAAAATGTGGAACAAATAAGTAGAGTCATACAAGTTGGCAAATTTGCTTCAAAAGGATGTTTTAGGTCATGTGAATCTTGCCACTGACAAGTTAAACACAAAATAATGATAAAACAGGAAACACATGAACACTGGTCTTCCTTTTCAATGGTTTCTATTTCATATCACTATGCTTCTGTTTAACAAGATTTGGAAGTCCACTTGCAAAAAAAAAAAAAAAAAGAAAAAACATTTAACAAAAGCATGCTTAGAGTTTAAATAAATTTTTTTTCTCAGTTTCTAGAAACTTCATTTTAATTGTTAACAAGTAGTCACCTCAGCAATCACAAAAATTCTAAGAGCACTGCTTCTTCTTGTCAACCACTAATTGCATTAATTATTCAAATCTTATTTATTTTACTCTTAAGGCAAGAGACAACATTTATACGAAGTGAGCAGCAAGACAGCCATCTGAAAAGAAATGAAACCACTTTTTTTGGATCAAGCCAAGTTTTTCATTTGTTACATGCTTCATGCCAAGGCTCCCTCAGGCTTGAGGGAGAACCTGGGCTTTACACCCCAGTTGTGAAACACACATAGTAAAAATTTATCAATGAGAAGGCTTTCACAAATGTGCAACTAATAATATCCAAAACTGCTCTGAGAGCACGTTGGCATCTGCATTAATCTGAAAGACTGACAGACAAAATGTTCAACAGGTCAGGTAGCTGAAAATAATCAAGAAAATATCCAGCAAGAGGCTCCTGCTGTGCTACCAGCAGAACCATACTCCACTGTCAGTGTCCTGCTCACCCCCTTGGGGCATAGAACCTTCAGCTTGACACCTCCTGGCATAAATACCCAAGGCAAAAGGCACCGACATCACTGGCACCGCTGGTGAGCCATATGTGACGTTACACTGCATGGGAGCAACTCTGCCTCCCTAACTTTTACTTCCATACCATAATTAAAGCCACACAGCCACAGCTCGAGAAGACACTAAGCCACGTACCAAGAAACACAGTGTACTTTCCAATCTGTGACACAGGCAGATATCTCCACATTTAAAAGAAAAACGAGTGAGGAAATCTACTGAGGCATCATCCACACAACCCAGATTTGGGAAATATTTCTGTCTTCTGACTTCATGAGCACAAATACCTGGCCAGGCACGAGAGCACACCCCGGTGTCCAGAGAAGGGTGGGAGATGCCTGGGAGCAGTTGGACAGTACTCAACACCCATTGCACCATCCCTGGAGGAGCTTTCCACCCCCCCGCCAGACTGGCAGGAAGCACAGGGATGCAGAGGAAGGTGGTCACTATCCCATACCTGCCATGCATCCTCCAGCCTTTCAAAAGTTTTGCACTTTTCATGCTGGTTTGGAAGACTAGAGTATGTTGTACATATAGCTGATGCTACATTAGCACTGGATAAATGTATTTGTTTCTGTTTTGCTGTTAGCATACCCCAATGGATCTTTAAACAATACAGAAATAAGGAGTAAGACCTTTTATCCATCAGATTCATGTCTTCCAAGTTTTATATATAACGTCAGAAAAAACAGCTAATACACTACCCACAGGAAATCTGGCAGACTTTAGAATATTATGTGAAATATATTCATACTGCACCTGTAGACATTCAAGTACTGTCATTATTTTTTCTGAACTTTAAAGGACAGAGTCAGTGAGTAAAATTATAGAATATGCTGAGTTGGAAGCAACCCATCAGGATCACCAAGTCCAACTCCTGGCCCTGCACAGAACCCCGCAAGAATCACACTATGTGCTTAAAAGCATTGTCCAAACACCCATTGAACTCAGGCTTGCTGCAGCGACCACTTGCCCGGGCAGCTTGTTTCAGTGCCCAACCACTCTCTGGGTGAAAAACCTTTTCCTGATATCCAAACATTCCCTTGGGTCCTGTCACTGGTCACGAGAGTAAAGAGATCAGTACCTGCATCTCTGCTTCCCCTTGAGAGAATGCTGAAGGTCTCCCCTCAGGCTGAAAAAAACCAAGTGACCTAGGCTGTTCTTCATAAGGCTTCTCCTCCAGACCATCACCATCCTTGTGGCCCTTCTTTGGATGCTCTTTAATAGTGTAATGTCTTTTTTATATTGTGGCACTCAAAACTATGCACAACATTTAAGGATGAGGCCGCACAAATGCAGAGCAGAGCAGGACAATCCCCTCCCTTGCCGGGCTGGCGATGCTGTGCCTGATCCCCCCAGGACACGGTTGGCCCTCCTGGCTGGCACAGCACTGCTGACTCATTTACAGAGACTACGAGAAGTTTTCCCAGCATCGTAATTCCAGTAGAAAACAGTGTTGGTCTTTCGCGATTAGCTAAATAGTTTTATTTTTGGTTCTTCTGCTTTGAAGTTCTCTTGTCATATTTCCAACATATGAATTACGTGTAGACTCTGTATTTTTTAAAAAATGATGATCCTAATGAGGCACAAATCATCAGGCCAACTGTAACTTCTGTTCAGCCTGGATAATTTGGTCCCAAAAAAGAGAGATGGATGCAAAAAAGCTCAGCGTGGAAGCCTAGGTCTATAATCTTCCACTCTCTAACCCCTAAGTCAGGATGTCCAGGATTACAGAAGATTCCTACAAACACAGGACCCAAATAATTCACCCTTCAGCGAGCAGGAAAGCCTTCCCCAGGGAAGGCAGAAATCACTGCAGAAGGTCAAAAGGCAAAGGTCTGGACAGTGGCTCAGCTTTCTCCACTATGAACAGAGAACAGCACTGAGATTTCCAGCTGGGTGAAATTCAGCTGACCATGGACAGTGACAGCGTTGCTACTAGTTTCTAAATATCAGTCAAAGAAGCATGTCTAATCAATTCAATTTTGCAGCCCTTTGAGTGATGTTAGAGGCACTGCAGCTGCTTGTCTCAAGATATCGGATTAAAAAAACACCATAAACTCTCACATGTTCCCACCCACAAATATGGATTTGGATCTATTTACAGAGGCCTCATTCTCAGTGTTGCAGTCATAAACAGTAAGGATTATATTTTAAAGTCACAAGAGCCTATGCTCTGCACACAGCTAGAGAAAAGTTCTGCTACAACAACACTGGTAATGAGATTTGCAAGGAAATGTCCCTACACAGGGACAAATGTTCCAGTGCAAGGGCAGCTCTGCATCAGCCCAGGAGTTTCCAGTATAGGAAAAAGATTTCTCTGTGAATCCAAAATGTACAGAATATTCCATGTAAAAGGCAAGTCTACTTCCTCCTTTGTTGATTTTAAAAAATGCACATGACTTCTTTCTTACGCTTCATCTTTGGGGAATATTATAGTTCATATACTGCATTTGGTCATTTAAAAAGCTGAAATGCTCAACTCGATGAAGCCTTTTTAAAGAAGTTACTGCAGTTTTTCAAATATACAAAAGTCAGTAAAAAGGGATAAGCACATCTATAGCTCTACTTTACAATTTTCAGAGATGCCATCAGATGTTCTACAAAATGGTCTTACAATTCTTCATTTTAGAATAGATATTTAATGGTGACTTTAGTTAGCTATTCTAGTTAGTTATTTAGTTGGTTAAATAGTTAGACTTGTGCCTTGCATCACAGATGAAATCACTCTAAATTTTAGCAATCAGCTGATGAGCTTCACATTGGGAAGCAAAAAGCAGAAGACCCTCAGCTTCTCTCTTTCCTCCTTCTACAGAAAGAAAAACATTTTAAACTGGCACAGAGGCTTTTAAGAATCCTACACCATGCAGAGGATCACGGGTCCTTCCTAGCATGAGGTGAGAGTCTCCTGACCTGTATTATGTTACGGGAATCATGGCAACAGCACCAGAAGTGCTGAAGCTGCTCTGTCTGGGTGGTGGGAGACTACAGAAGGAACAAGGCCACGAGCAGCAAGTCCTGCTCTCATGTGGAGGGGAACAACAACCAAGACGCCTTTCGCAAGCAGAGGTTACTGGCATTCAGCAGTTCGGAAACCCTGGGCAGTCAGTCACCCTCCATTCCCTCCAGAAGGATAGGTGGCAGCAGAATTCATTTAAAACATACTTTTTAATATAAACTATAAAATCAAAAGCATTTCACAGATCAAGAGGAAATGGATGTCAGAGATGTTCCTAGTACTTAATATCACCAAGTTAAAGCAAGAGGATGACAAAGTTTAAAAAGAACTGCAACTTTTGTACTAATCAGCAAGACACCATAAGATGAATAAGACCTGGCACCAGTACCAAAAATACATCATTAAGTTACTAAACCAGCATTTTGCACTTGGCTTTAGGCAAGACCTTGAGAAAACAGGTCATCTTCTAGGCTTTGCAAGAAAATTTCAAGGGTTGTACCTGCCTCACAGATAGGATACCACACCTCTTAATTATCCTTTCAGCTGACCATGGAACAGAAAATGAGAGATCAGCAGGAAAAAGCATTTTAGTCCAACTCCACTTCTACAAAACAACAAAGTATCCAACTCCAGCCTCTTGCAGATGTTTGCAAAAGCACTACACTGAAATTGTACTTCTAATCATTCTAAGTGCATACAAATTTTATAGGTTTTGGTAAAAACTTCCATAAAACACCAAATTACATAATTCTGGAAAAAATAACTAACCTTTTAAGAACAAAAAAACTATAAGAGAAAACTTGGTCTTTGAATTTAAGATTCCTACTACATTTAATTAGCCTGTCTCAAGACCACCCATATATGATTTCGTGATTTATTTGAGAACTTACCATCACAGACAAGTAAACTCCTGTTGGCCTCTTGAACTAATCTAAAACTAAATACTTTCTTTTCATAGAACTTAGTAAAGATCATTTACCACCAGCCATTTACAGAAACTGTTTAGGTTAACAAAGATAAGACAAACAGTATTTACCAGTCTTTAAGTGACTTTACTCAGCCCTCTATAAACTGTTTTGCTTATCTGATACATTTAGACAGGACTGACTGCTGCTGCAGGGAGCACCACAGCCAATGTGTGGAGTCACTAGTTCTTCAGCCATCCTGCAAACCTGCATCAGCAAATTAAAAAAAAATTTTTAAAAGGGGAGGAAAGAGAGAAATGGCTGCACTTGTCCCTTCAGTTAGCTGGCTCAGGCACAAACTCAAGCATAAGTCTGTCACCCTTCCCCAGAGAGGTTTTCTTGCACAAAGTCCAGGTGACCCACGGCGCTCTGCTAAGCCACCTGTCCTTGAGACTGCTCTGCATGCTCAGCAGCCAAACCACTGCAAATTCCAGGTATCCAACCACTTGACAGCCTTCACTGGCTCTTACATCAGTTGAATTAAAAGCTTTATACTTTATTAGACAAGACTGAAGAGGGCGGTCCATTTCCGCTCATGTCCAGTCCAGTATATGGAGGCTAAGGAATACTGCTCCAGTATGAAATACTGAAAAAGTTCTTTAAACATCCACAGATATCCCCTTCCGCTTCTTTTCAGCTAATTGAGTTTAGATGGAAAGTTGGTTTACGTAAAAAAGCAACACTAATTTAAAAGTGACATATATATAAAAGGAATCCCAACTTACAACTATGCAACCTTTCTTTTTTACTTCTGTATGCAAATATCCCCATAAGGATGATTCTCCTGACAGCCCACCTCAGCTAGAAAAGCATTGCTGGAATATAATTTTATCCTCTTTTGCAGTGGCCAAAATGGAAGTAGTCTCTCACATAGTATTTGATCTGGTTTTCTGTACATGCTAGAATTAGGTATTTTTCCAAAAGCTTTCTGGCACCAGATCTCAAAGAACAGCAATCTTTCAACACACTTTGTTTTCACTGTCCTTGGGATCATGTCACAAATCGACACAGTTCAGTAAAAAGAAAAAAGTGGGGGGGAGGAGAGGAAGAGGCAAGGGATGAAAGTGGAAGGAAAGATAAAGTGGGACAGGGTCCCTTCCCCAGACACCACCATTTCCTGTGCAAGCCATCATCTCTAACCCACTGAATGAGCTGTTCTGCAAGCAGACAGGACAAATCTTCTTGGTCCTTCTTTTCATTAAGTGCACAAGTCATAAGCCTTTATGAATAGCAATGTCACCTTCTACTTGAAATGCAAAACTACTTTTTTAATTGTTGCCACTTGATCAAGGTAAAAACACGAACAATTACTTCTTAGTAGCCTTCCCTACTGCTGTAAATTTATGATGCTTTCAATTTTTAACAACAATTTTTCTGAGAAGTTGTGAGCAATTAATTCTCTATATACAGCTGTTCTATTAATTCCACACAGATTTTCTTGGGGGAGAAAAATCACCACAGGAGATTCAGATCTTAAAGAATAATCACTTTGCCTTAGGAAGGTATATATTAGAGAAAATAAAACCTCTTCTGTCTAAAATTTTAAGAGGCTGTTCAGAGAGTGTTTGTCTTAATTAATCACAGCTATATAAAACCAAATTACTGCAAACTATACTGGGATCCAAGCAGTTTCCAAGGGTCGGGATAATCTGTATTTGGCTGAGTGCCCATGAACATCCTCCAGGTCTGAGGATTTACCAGAGCAATGTACACACTGTCTTAAGACACAACAAAGCCTTTGGAAAGTTAAGTGACTGCACATCTGAGTCATTGTCTGAATGAGACATTTTGGCCTTTCACACACTTCCCCGAGCCAGAGAGACTCTGGATTTCAGTGAAGTTATATCAGAAGAGCAATCAAAAACAAAAGGTGCTGCAAAAGCAACAGACTCTTAAACTTTTCTCACTGTAAACTTTTACGTATTATTCTGCAGGCAGCTCCAGTGTGTTCCATCCATAACAATTCAAGTAAAGTTAATAAAAGGTAACAAATATTCCCGTTTAAAAAAGAGACAAAAAGGAGAAGCTGTGACTGCTTTAGAGAAGACAAAGAAGAGATTTGCTACTGAAAACACAACGACAACTGTGACTATATTTGGAGTCTAGGGCTCACAGTAACAATTCATACTCTCATTTAAAGATTATACCATGCTTTTGTTCCGGCATCCCAGTTGTGGAGATCGCGTTTCCTATACCTGAGGGAAGGTGGCAGGGAATATATATGCTCCAAGTTAAGCAAAAGACAAAACCATACAAGGAGAACACACATATATGCATGCCAAATCCAATGCTTTCAACACACAGGTAATACCAAGTGGCACTATTTTGAGAGCAATGATGATGTAACAGATTGGGGCACTAGATTCTAAACAAGAAGAATAAAATGCCATTTGAGACTCTACCGCTGGGATTTTGGAAGACTTATTGTAAGGAAAATAAAAGTCCACACTGGATAATATTCTGCACAAGAAGAAATTAAACGTGATTCCTGACAAATCTTCCTGGCTGTTTTACAAGGCATAGGAGTGAACAAAACCAAAAGGGAAGTAGAAGGAATACCACTGACTTCACTGCACTTTTCTCCTGGGAGGACTAGTGGGCTTGCTTCCACTATTCTTTAAGAAAACCTTGAGGTAGTTTATGCACAGCAGCATACAAAAGGCAACCTTTAGGGGAGAGGACTGTACACCTTAAAAGAAAAAAAAAAAGCCAGTGAAATCGGAAATTCTCAAAAAGAGATTAAAAAAACCTGTTACAGCCTGCACAGCCCAGCAGGGCAGGGCACATCAGTCAGCCACGCATGAAAGAGAAACCCTTGGTTCTAAAGGAAGACAAAAGCTACGTGGCCACACATCCACACGAGGGCATTGATTTTCTAACATTATTTGCTTTCTCTTCACTTCTTGTTCTTACATCATCCTCTTTTTGCAAAGAGAATGAATTGAATTAAACAACAACAATCAGCATCTGCAATGTGACGCCTAACTCTTTCCTTTTCCATAGGGAGAGGGACAAGCAAAAAAAGAAAGGCACTTCACTTTTGGTACAAGTTACATGAAACCACCCAGGTTTAAACAGACTATAGACTGCATGAGTAAAGGAAAGGTCAAACATAAATGTTTTACACAGGTGCACAGAGTGTAAGATCTAGGATCACCCTTCATCCCAGCAGGAAAAAGGAGGACTTTATGTCACAATTTCAGTCTAGCAATAAAGCAAAAATCCATATCCTCTTGCCATGACTATTGCCCTTCTGCCAGGGAAGCAAAACCATTTACAACTGCCTCATTTTGGAGCTCTAGGCACCAGCATAAAAAATTCTAAAAGACCCCCAGCAAGGAGTAATCCAAGTTTCTTTGACTGCCACTGAGTGGGCACATTCTCTCATGTCTCCTGCACAGGCAACAGACGCCTGGCAATCCAGTTAGAGGAGAACACCATCTATTAGTGCCACCAAACCCTCTCCACTTTCATGCCCTGGACTCAGTCCAGGTATGCCCCATATAGAATATGAGGTTCAATTAAATGAGTCTGTAGTCATGCTTTAGAGGGTTTTCTGCGAACTTTGCCCATCAGACAGGAAATACTACAGCTGTAATTATTCTGGGATACCTTATTATTTCCCATTGGACTGACTATAAGGATCTGAAACAAGAAGTAGCAGTTGTGTCTACAAAGCACTGGCTTTTTTAGCCAAGCATGGCACCAAGTGGTCACAGCTCTTGCACACAGCAGAAACAAAACATATCAGACCAACAGGTCTTGCCCTGAAACGCCTCCGCCTCTCATACCTACTGAAAGTAACATGGATGGGTACTTTTTTGTAGGTTCGTCCTGGCCATTTGAGATGTCCTTAGAAACTGAGGCCTTTCCAGCAAATCTGTTCCAGGATTTATTCCCCTGCTGCTCAGTTCCATTTGCTGGATCCATGAGCAGAGGTTTTAGACTCTTGACAGATAACCCCCTAAAACAGAATCTGGCAGCTTCAGTAGACATTGGAGTGTTTGGTTTTGGCCTGTGAAAAGCTTCAAACTTTGCTGCTTTCTCCTGTTTAATTTCACTAGGGTATTTTGTAAGTGTGCACATGGCAAATCTCACGTGGCAGATAAAGAAGTTCATATTTTATTCATTTTTGCCAAGCACCTTAGGTAAAAAACAAACAAACAAAACCCCACCCAAGATCAGGAGACAAATGAGGACGTAAACTTGAAAGGCCAAAATATATAAGGCAGCTACAGTGTGTGTGTATGTGTACAGAAGAAGCTTTACTGTAATCACGGTATTGTAAATATTTCAAGTACCCTGATTACAGAAGTTGACGACATACATTCCAGTCATCACCATTCTCTTGGTACAGGAGAAAGGCATGACATTAAATGGTCCATATTAACACAGCTTTTATAGCAGTTAGGCCGTCAGCACAAGAAAGCATCCTTTTTTTTCATGGAGATTCTTAGAAATTTGCTTTCAATTTGCTTAGAAAGAAAAAGAAGAAAAAAAGTCACATACAGATGCATAAATTTTTATAAGGTGTTTGTTGATTTGGGGGGAAGGGTTTGTTTTTCTTAGGTTTTGCTAGGTTTTTTTAAATAATCAAAAGGCATTCATTTTGGTTAACTCAGGAATTAGAGTTAGTAACCTGTGACCTAAGGCTCTTACAGGACTGAAAACAGGCAAAAAGTCTTCTAAAGCTTCAGAATCTTTTCAGTACACAGCACAAAGTACTAATGCTATTGCCCCTGCAGTACCTGCCTGACGACACAACTACCCACAGCTATTTCCCTATCTGAACGGCAAGTTAAACACTACAGGGGAAATTGGTGGGGCTTCAAGAAGAAAGCTTTTAACACTCATCTTTCCCTTACAGAGTGGTTCTGGTTCACGTACTCCTCTCCTGCTGCAGTGCCAGTGAACCAGAAACAGGCACACTCACACAAACAGGGGATGCTGTTCTATCAAAGACTTAACTAGCAGCATGCCTTGTATTTACCATGCAATAGCAAACATCCAAGCTTTTTATATTTCCAGTTCTACAGTAAAGTTTAGGAGCACTTGCTGATCTCAGGAAGATGTTTGTAGGATATTACAGTCCTACTGTGTACAAACACATTGCCTATATGGACCTTTTTGGTTTTGGTGGTTCCTCTGAAGAGAAACTAGACCTTTGACAGAAACTTCTACAGAGCTGCAGATACACAAACATGAATAACTATCTTCTCTGGTCCATTTATTGTACTCAGCAGTTCTCACTACTGAAGGTTAATACTCCGTTCTCCTTTGAATTACTTAAATGTATAGATGCTGAAGCAGAAAACAAAGGAATTCAGACTCCTTTTGTGACTTTTCCCTAGCTTCAAGCAGCATCTTTTCTGATGGCTGTTGTATACTGAACTGATAATAAATTCAGCCTGTTGCTTTCCCAGCCTCCTACAACACAGAATATTTCAGAGTTAACCCAGCCTGCTCCTCCCTAGGTCCCTACTACACTGAAACTTTCAGAAGACTCACCTTACTTAGAATACACCTGAAAAAGCTTAGCAGGTACTCATCAAGAAATATGATTTTTGCATATCCAGAAGGTGAAGGGGAGGGATCAACAAAAAGGACAAAAAACCCCCCAAAACACTGCTTTCAACAAGGACTCCAGCAGTTAAATAGTTGCCATGTATTATTCCCATGTTTATAGATTACTATTTATAAATGCTTTTTTAGACTTTTTTTAAAAGGTAGTTTTTCTAGAAGACTGATGCACAGGAGGGAAAAAAAAACACTTTGAAAGAAACTGTTTTCACCACAATAATCCATGGTAGTGGATTAACATAAAATCAAGCAAAAATAATTCACTTTGTAGCTAAAATACAGTTGTGAAGGGATTTTGCAGCATTCTCTGGCTAGGCAGGTAATCTAATCTCACCATTGATTCAGCTGCTCTGCACATTAGAAAAAGTATTATTACTGCCACCAGTTATCTTTGAATAAAGATAAAACCTGCATTTTTTAAGACAAAAAATGTTTCTGCTGAACCTTTAGGGAGGCAGTTGAAATCCTGGCCCTGTATCAAGGCATAGAAAGAATCCACTGCCCTCCCAAAGCACTTTATTTTTGAGAATCATGATGGAACCAGGGTTTAGTTTTGCCAGTTTTGTTATATTAAAGCTTCTTTTTTGCCTGAAGTCTTATGAAACCATAGTAATTTGTTAGTATTTGCTGATAAAATTATTTATTAGAAGCAGCATGCATCATCTGTTGAGATAAAGTAAGGCACAAACTGAAGTCACTTTTAATCTTGTTCAGCTTAACGGAGCATCAGGATACAGCAGATTCCCGACAACAAATCCAAGCACCACATATCCCCCATTGGAAATAAAGACACATTTTAAAAACTATACATTAACCTTTCCTCCATAGCCAAATATCTTCTCATTAATATAATCCACAGAAACAACTTCTTCCGGTGACTTACAACTGTGAGAGGTGCCCTCTGTGCTAAAAAAGCCTTCTCTTTGCATGGCTGTAGCTGAGCACGAGATGATGACACAACCACTTCAAGAGAAATGTCCTGCAGCACAACTAGACAGATATTCCTGAACAGCCCTTCGTGCTTCAGGTGAACACATGCTACTAACAGCACCTGCAGCTTGTTGTTGGGCTTTTCCCTCTGCTCTTCATTTCCATGTATTCAAAGCACCTCTTCAGCTCTTTTGTTGAGTTTAGTGGCCAAGAACATCTTTCCAGGTCATGATATCTATGTTAAACCTATCTCTTTCTTCCTNTTTTTTTTTTTTGTTTGTTTGTTTTGGGGTTGTTGTTGTTTGGGTTTTTTTTGTTTTGTAGTATATTTGAGGTAAATTTTTAACACTCTACTCTCCTTTTGGAAACCAGTAAGTTCTCCAGAACTGTATTTTTCTAATTACAGATAATTAAGTCAAAGATTACTAAATTAAGTCAAAGGCACTAGCAAGCCCTCTCCCTAGTTATTGTTCAGTGTGTTGCAAAGACAGTAAATGCATTTAAATTTCTTTCATATGTTGCCCTAGATTTTAATTTATATTATGATTTATACCATACCAAGGCAATTCATTCTTTAAATTACAGTATCTGTCTATCTTTTTCCTCAAATATACCTAGTCAACTGAGCAACCCTGGAAGCTGCACTTTCAAACCAAAAAAATTACCTCCATTATCCAGATTAATTATCCTTGAAGGTGATGCCACCTACAGAACTTGCTCAAAACTTCTAGTATGGTTGCTCTACACACTTTTCTGAAGCAGTCAGCATAATTTTGTCATATTCTTAACTTTTCCAGATGCTTATTTTCATTTTCTGTTACCCACATCAAGAGATTCCCTTATCTCGGGTTTTATTTTACTTTTACACATGCAAGATACAGGGATTTCCTAGTCAGGTTTAAAGGGCAATGTTCACCTTCATAAGGAAGCAAATAAGCATGAGAAAGCAGTAAAGAAAAAATATGCCAGAGAATGTCAGAGCTGAAAGACAATTGCCATTCCTCTCAATTTCAATTGTCATGCCACTATGGAAAAATCAGATGAACCAAGGACTTGGGAAAGATAACTACTTCCTTTCAGTAATTAGAAAATGGACCTTTCTGATGGTCATATTAGAAGCACTGGCAGTAACTATGAAAGATTTATATAAAAGCTTTCTTTCCCTTTTTCTTACGCTTGCCAAAGCACAGTACAGTGGTCATACTATCTGTCCTGCTTTCAAGCTACACCAAACTCCAGAGCTGCACATGCTCAAGAGATTCTGAAACTTGTCAAGAGTGATTTGTGCAAATATTTTGCCAGCAACACTGCTAGCTACATCTGGATGCATTAACTCAAAAATATATATATCTTCTCAATGCAACTTGTTGCTATGCCAAGATAATTATTTACATGGTGGACCCTCAATCACATGAAGCATTCTTCCTGTAGAACACCTTATTAGCAAACATAACTTTGCATTTTTAAAGGGAGATTTCTGTATTTCATATTTGGTCAAAAGGTCTCTGAATTGATCAAGTGTTTTAATTATCCACTAAAGAGAGTTGAGTAAAAGGTGATCACAGAAGGGTTGAGGTTGAAAGGGGACCTCTGTTGGTCAGCTGCTCCAACCAACACCTGTGCTCAAGCAGGGCCACCTAGAGCCAGCTACACAGGGCTCCATCAAGATGGCTTTTGAATGACTCCAAGGATGGAACTCCACAACTTCCCTGGGTAACCTGTGCTAGTGTTTGAGAAGCAGAAATTCACTTACTGTGAGAGCTGTCAATCAGTGCCTGGTACCTCTTGCCCCATCGTTGGGCACTAGTGAAATGAGCTTGGCTGCCCCTTCATTTCCTACAACCAGCTTTTATACACACAGATAAGGCCCCTCTGAGCCTTGTCTTCCGCACGCTTGGCAGCCCCAGCTCTCTCCGATTTCCTCATGTGAAAGATGCCCCAGTCCCAGGGCCATCTCTGTGCACCAGCACTGAACTTGTTCCAGTATGTCCATGTTTTTCTCATACTGCGGAGACCAGAACCAAATCCAGCACTTCAGGTATGGCGTCACCAGTGCTGAGGAGAGGATTCACCTCTGTCAACCTGCTGGCAACAATTCTCCTCATGCAGCCCAGAAGGCTGTTGGCAAATTCTCTAAAATGACCCATAAAAACCTGTCTCCATAAATTGAGGGGTGAAGACACTTTCAGAAGCCATAGCAACTAGATTATAACCAAAAAGATATTTGCAGAGTAGCTTTCTGATGGGCAGTACTTCTGAGATTAGCCAAGGTTATACAAATACCCTACAGCAAAATATTGTCTGTTACAATAGGACACAAGATGTGAGGTTAATAGTGTATAGAAAATTCACGTGCATTTAAGACTTCTGTTAATGACAGTGATATCCCTGATCTTCTCTGTGGTAAACAAACAGTATTTACACATTAGGTCAGTGTCACCTGACATTCAGAACCCCAGGGAAGGAACAGTACCTTGTTAAAAGGATAAAAGTATGCTATTCCCTAATGTACAAGCTCTCTGTATGTATAAATTAACTTTCATATACTTTCACATGTCACACAGAAACTGTGCGATATGGACTGACCACTAAGAGCCCAGCAAAGTGCCACACGGATGACTTAAGGGACCAAGGCATCTCTCCTATGATGAAAGGCTGAGAGAGCTGGGGCTCGACCAATGACCTCCAGAGGTCCCTCCCAGCCTTCTGGGCTTCTGTGAAGCTGTCAGAGCTTGTGCTTTTTCACTGAGAGTGATTGAGAAAGGTACTTTGACACATCGGTCATAAAAATTATGGATACACTATTTCTCCAGTGAAGTGGAAAGCGGAAGATTAACTGATAAAGGGGGAAAAAAACGCAAAAAACCAAATCAAACCATACTTGATGAGATAGTCAACAGAAGCTAAAACTGATCTCTAAGTTGAAATAAATGCAGGTTCTTCCCCTTTTGTAGTAGTACAAGTATAGGATTGTTTTGAGTTCACTTCTTTCCTCCAACTACCAAAAGTAACCTTATCTCGGGACGCTCAAAACATAGCATTGTAAAGTCATTTTCCCCTCCTTGTTACTGATAACATAAGGACAGATTAAAAGTTGTAATGGTTTACAGAAACTCTAAGCACTTTATCTCAGCAAACATTTTTTTAAAAAAGATGCAGAAAGTTCATTCTCTGATAATCTAAACCAAACTTAGAGGTATACAAACAGAGTATATGACTAACTAAAAATTTCACCAACTGCCTTTGCCAGTTCTCTGCTTGTTGAGAGTCAAGTTCCCCAGAAGATACCACCCAGCTTCGTGCCTTACTGCACAGGCACTTTCAGGATACTCACCTGAGCCAACAGGGCTCGTGAGGCAAAGCAGTACCAAACCAGCTCTCTGCTTTGGATTTCTAAACTACCTTATTCTAAATTCCCTTAGTAACACTGCACTGCACTGAACACACACACCCTTGCCCACTGTGCTCTTCATTTCTTCTTCCCAAACTCTCCATCTGTAGTCCCAATACACTATGTTATGCCACTAGGCTCCCCTCCAGTAATCACACACACCACCACTTGGGTGACACAGGGGAGGAGGTTTCTCAGGTAAGTAAATTATGCTCCCACACCTGTCTGGTATGTACATCTTTAGTACTACACATACGATTTTAAGAGTTTGTCTATTACATCAAAAAAAAAAGTTAAACATTTTATTTAGGGTGACCCAAATGTGTTCATTACTGACGAAAACTCCTTTGTAAAGGGACACAGAAAGAAAATGTATACATAAAGTCTTCTGCTTGTTTTTCCAACAATAAAGAACAACCATATGCACACATACAGAAAACATTTTAGACTACACTTCTGAAGAGAGAGCAACAGAGAGTCAAACTTCCTTGGCAAACCAGCCACCTAAAACCAGACAAGTTCTTCCTCACTTGGTGAATGAGCATCACAAAGTAGAAAGACACTTAGCTCACTCTTAAACAAGAGCTAATGCTGTAAAACACCAGATATAACAAAGCAGTTTAAACCAAAGAGAAATTATGCACTGAAAAAGGAAGGCCAAAATAAGAAATCCTAGGATGACAACTTGATTCACAGTTTACTCAAGTTAATGAAAGACTCCAACTCCCACAGATTTCAGCGGGTTATGAAACAGGTCCTGTAGAGGGAAACGTTCCAAGTCACAAACAGCAATGCCGTATTTTGATATGTAATTGCCACCACTGCCTATGAAGAAATCCCTGGTGTAAAATAGAGAACAAATACAATAATCTCGCCTTCTCATTTTAAAAATGGCATGAAAGAAACAACAAAAGAAAGTTATTGAAGAGAACTAGATTGTTCCCAGCTGTTGTCATAAAATACTACAGCTGTTCATGTCATTGCAGCTAATGACCAGTTGCACTTTTTTAAAGATTGTAACACAGTATGACCATTGTAATCTACATCAATCTGAAACTTGGCAAGCGTCATGGAAAAAAGACTAAGAAATTATTTAAATCCCGTTTGATTTTATTTTTTAATTTCTGTTCATCGGTTGGTGTTGAGTGTTTTGGGGGGATAGGAAGGGATTTTGTATGAATGGTTCTTTATTCAAATTGTCAATTATGTTAAACTACTTTAAAAAATCATAGTAAATAACAGGTATAAAGTTATCAAAATTGTCTTTTCCAGTAATAAAAAGAGAATTCAACCAATAAATCCTGGGGGCGGGGGGGTTTGTTGAAAAGAGGTGTGCTGATTAAAAGACTCAAGTTCAAAGATGACGATGAAACATCTTTTCTCTGGAGCCAAGAACAGGGTAGGCATCACCATCTAGAAGCTTTTAATTGTTTTGTTAACTGAACTATACATGAACCAAATCAGATTTTGTTATAAAGATTCAAGTACACAAATGCAAAGAAAAGGTTAAAATAGAAAAACCCATATATATATATAGATGCAAAAAGAATTTTGAGATACAACTCTCTCTAATGGAGAGTTGACAGATGGAGAAAAAGCTAGAGGAAAGCATGTGTTCCCACATAAAATCCCCACAGAACCTGAAACATACTATTTCAAGTAATTTCATGTCATTTCTCAAGAAAATTAGAGAGTATAGGTTCTTCTCTAGCCATGTGTCTTCCCCTCCAAGATCATCCATACAGAGCTATAGACCAGAAAGAAATCACAAGCTCCTGTGCTGCTTTTTATCTTCCCTATAGTTATCAAGAAAATCAATAATTCATGAAGAAAACTAGAAGTCATTTTACCAGCTTCTCCACTTTAAGACACAAAAACACTTCCAGAGAAATTCCAAATACTTTAGAAAGACAACCACGTAAACATACACCGCTTAGAAACATTTTCAGGGCACCAACCTGGGACTCTGTAACGAGTAACAAACACAGCTGCAACACAAAACCTATGAGAATGAAGCTTCCTTATCCAAAGAAAAGACAGAAGGAACTGCTAAACAGGTACTTACAACCAAACATAGCAACAGATAACAAGTTAGAAGCTAAGCTTCTTTTCTTCTCTTTGGGACATCTATCTAGACTGCAGATGATTTCCTTCCAAATGATGGTTACTTCAAAACACGAACAACTCTAAAACTTTATGCACCCACACAGTTACTCATCTGTCACAATCAGCAAATTTAAAAAAATTTAAAAGTAAAATCATACACCCTACCTTCAAAGACACTCACGAAAGTCTAAATTAAAAATAAAAATCTAATCACACACTACATAAGGCCAAAACCCTGTAGTTTAGATTCTATTAATTAAGCCTACTGAACAATGCCCAGAGTGACTGTTATAAGACTCTCTGTAGCATCACATCTGCATAAGCTATTATTAACACATGTTATTTTCACCACTCCAATCAGAAGTTCAAAGTGCACTTCCTTTCTTATGGCAACATTGTGCAGACTTGATCTTTTTGTACAATTAGGAAGTATTAGACAAACATTGTAGCAGAATTTGCTCTATAGCAAGTTTGGGGTTTTTTCCTCTTCATTCCACCAGCTCTACATTGTGCAACAGCCAAGATAATTCAAAGTATTTTAGCCAACAGGAATGTGATGCCATAAAATGCCTAAGCTGAATGCCTCTAAAAGATGGGATGGAGAAAAAGAATATAGGATAGAATACTGTTATACCAATACCCATCTCCATCAGTACATGTTTAATCACATTACAGCAGTTTTTGATTTTGAAAGCTTGATTTTATTAAGCCAGATATGCCTATCTGAAAGATGAAAAAATAGCTACTGCTTTTTACAAAGATTTTATACAACCCTTTTATAGCACAGTTTTTCCCTTTCTTTTCTGCAAAGGTTTGGTATAGTCTCCATACAGACTAGGTTCTGCACCTTCTAAGCCTGAAGTTTAAGGTGGGGGTTTTAAAATTCACTCATCTGTGGTGAACCTCAGGATTTTTCTCAAGTATTACCAACTTCACCAAATCTTAGCTTTCCTTGCTAACTAACTTCCACATCTGATTATAAAAACACTTACGCACGAGGGCCCACACCACCTCCCTTCCAAGTTAACTAAGAACACGCTGTCCATGCTAGCTCTTAGAGCTTTTTGCAAGCTACATTAGTTGAAACTAGCAGTCACGCTATCAGTTTTCAACATAACCACTAAGAAACCTGCAAGCAGCAGCTGAGCTGCAGAATAGAGACATCCTTCTGTGACAAGCTGGGTAGAGCTTGAGCAGCACACTGACAGTGGAGCTATTCACTGAAAAGAAAGCTACAGTCAGCAGCTGGCTGCAGAGTTACAACAGAAGTCTGGGAAGAGGCAGAATATACTTCCCTTGTTCTCACAGGCTTCCACACGCACCTACAGATGCACCAAAAGGAAAGATATAGTGTTCCACAAACCTCTTCCATTAAATACATGCACCCAAATCACCCAAATCTACCAGGCAGCACTTAGGCTGCTCATCATATTTAGCAATAAGCAAATAAGCATAAGAAAATGCATAAGAGAGATGCAATAAGGAGAGAAGAGTTTGCAGAAATGCAGGACAGGAATAGACAGGAAAAGAAAAGGGCATTTTGAAACGTGAGAGGGAGAAAGCATTAAAAACCCAACTTGCTTAGAAGAAAAAAGAGCTGCGACAGAAGTTCAGCACAGCTTTTAATTGCAAGTAGAAAGAAGTCTGAGTGATAGACAATTTTCAAATGAAATGTTTTCAAAAACTGGTTAAATACACCCTAAAGTGAAAGGATGCCATCTACACGTTAGACACAAGCACCCCAAGACACACAAGAACTAACTTCTAATTAAAACCACCACTTTTAATGTGTGGTGCCTTTCCGCTCTGCTGCTTTTCCTCTCCAGCTCCAAACATAAACGGCGTTAGTTGGAAATTAGCTGGAGGTGATGCTGGCATCCTAAATCAATCTTAAATAAGACAGTCATGTTCTCCTCATACAGCAGTGTTGCTGAATCAATGTTACCATGCCTAAGCTCTCTTATAAATAGAGCTATCAGTCAGTTTAAAACACACGTAGATGACTGTCAAGGAGGTACTGCTCTGGAGGTGTTATTTCAACAGTGGCAGCTTTCTGGGGGAAGAGTAAATAGGCTAGGAATTAGTTGAATTTTTTACCTTTAAAAGAATGATTTACCATCATAGCACTTCTCATTTCCCTGTTTTTCCACATGTGATCTCCGGTCTCCTCCTTCATTCAGCAATTATAGGAAAAGAGTAGCTATGTACTTGGAGCACTACCTGCAGCGATTATATATCTCAGTCTGCAACCCAAGCAGCAGGCCACTCAGTGAGCCACACACTTAGGTGAACATGCCTGCTTAGGCTGCACACACAGTATCATGGTTTTCAAAACTGGGACGATACTTTCCACCATTACTGAGCAGACATAAAATGATCTTTTATGGAGGAAAGTCAAGGCAAATGACTGATTATCAGAAAAGGAAATTATTTCAGTGTTCAGCTGAAGAACCATTGTGAAATCATAGCCTATATTTGATTCATGAAACCACATACAAAAGAATATAAGAAGGCACCTTTTCATGAAGATGATTTGAAGTGGCTTTTACTTCAGAAACTTGTGGCTTCTTTTATGGCATGCTTACAGCAAGTGTTAAGCAGTATCTCTCCATCTTAAAATACACTTAAGGAAGTAGTTTTTTCCACATTCCTTGAAGCTATGAAGAAGAAACTAATCCCCACTATATGCTGCTTCAACATTACTGAGAAGCCTAAGATAAATTAATATTCACACTTAAATGGAGTACCAAATTTAACTTCTAGTCCTGCTTTTGTACTATAAGTAGGAGCCACTCAGCAAAACAGAAGAAACTGGAAAAAAACAGGAAAGATGAGTTGGGAATATCCAAGCTACAGGTACTTATTTATTGACATTACCCAAAATTACTTTTGATAGAAAATCCCTTTAGAAATATCAGACAGAAAACACTGCTGAGTTCTAGAAGCCTAGAACTACAAAAAGATAACTTACAATCTCAAGTTATATAATCAAAGGTAAATATATTTTGCACTCGATCTTCCTGCCACAACCTGCACTGAAATGCAAGCATATCCACGCAACAGCTATCACCTCTAAGTAGGACACATGTGATGGAAGTAAATACCATTCAATCTGGGTATGGATAGCAGAGAGAAAACAACTGTTCTCTACAACATCCCCCTATGGAAAATGACCTCAACTGGCTCATATTTTCCAATTAAGTTAAATGCTGATATCATCCAGTATGTATTCCTCTTTCAAGATTACCACCACCAGTGGTATTAAAAGCACCAGCTCCCTAGCAAGGCTCAGTCAAAAAGAGCAGGCAACAGAAGGCAGCTTTAGCCAACATGGAATTCAGAAGCATACGAAAGGTTTTTAACACACAAACAAGGCAATTTTGTGCCTCACTTCCTATCAGTCCTACGACTAAGCACACTCAGCAAGCCACTCTCATGATACAGAGCACGAGAGAAGCCTCCCACCTATGCAGTGCAGCAGTAACTCTGTAAGAAAGGCACCCTTCAGCACGTGCACAATTTTCCCCCATGCCTATACAGCAAAAGACTTGTTTCACTAAAGGGCTTATTTACAAAATGATCTTAATGACTAAGAGGCTCAGTGAGTTCATAAATCAAAACAAATCACCAGCTTTATTACGCATAGTCATCAAAGACTGTACTTTGGTTTTGTTTCAGTTTCTCAGCACCACATTGATAATCCCTCACAAGTGTTACACACCTACCCCACATACACACACAGGTTTGCACAATGTAAAACATACAAAGACTGCAACACCTAAGTGTCATCCATAGTAGATAAAATCTACTAGTCTTACAAGTATTAACTTAGTTTTGACATGAGCTAAGAACAAATCAGTTACATACATAAAAAACCATAACACGGCAACCGTGTTTTCTTTTCTAAACAACCATAATATCTCTCCAAGTATACTCAGTTGTTTTCTGCTCTCACGTGCCTCTCACACAGCTTGTTTCATAAAGGTACCAGGAGATTTGCAACTACAGAGTTACTAAACCTGAGGTGGATGCACACCCGTTCCTTCAAATGAAGGTGAAAGTAGATAGGGAAGAGAAGGTAATCAATCCCCAGCTGTACCAGTGCCACCTTTCTGGCATAGCTGTGGGTGGATTCTCTAGTTAATAACACACCTTAAACCCAGATGCAGGTTTCCTCAGAGCAAGCAAGTATATTCTTAAGTACTACAACAATAAATTAATTAAAAGTAAAGTGAAGTCAGCTTTCCTATGCCAATAGGAACAGCTACAAAGCAATTCCTTCTTTTTCCTCATGAGAAACAGATAGATACAATCTTCAGCACCCTTAAAAGACAGGCACATCATCATTTACTCTACTGTATTAGACAGTTATAACTATTCAAGTAACCCTGGTCTTTGTAATAAATTAGCAATACTCAAATTTACACCAAAATATATACCAAATTCACCAACATTACAGACGTTCAGGTCAACACAATTACTCAAAAACCACTGAAGCATTTGCAGGACACATCTATGCTGGAAAAATTGAACTTGATTCAGAGGGAGACAGCGGCAGGGTTCTGCAATTCACCAATGCTGGATTCCAGTCTGGAGCACAAGCCTTTGGTGAGTACACGAGTCTCCCTGGACCAACGGGAATTAGCAATGAAATTTGGAGTTCCCATTATTGACAGCAATTTTACCTCTCACAAATCTGAAATTAACACTGATGGCGACATATTGATTGTGAGCTGGCATTCATATTATATTACAAACAACTGTGAGCCTGCACTTTAGGAGAGCATTAACAATGACACAGTTTGAAATTCACAGAGAGCAGAGACCGGTGTCTGGTTTTATTGTGTGTTGTCAATTGCTGATATAACTGTGTACACCTCCCCATGCAACGCACAAGAGGAAAGGAGACTGCCAACACCAAGGATCACAAGCCGTGGCTACAGCCCTTCTAAACAGCTGAGATGGAATTATTTCATTAAAACTCCACTTCCAAGAAAAAAGCACCAAACAAAAAACCTACACAAAAGCATACAACCATCTGACTTGCCCAGAAAAAAAATCAAAACAATTATTGTACCCAACTAACTGCAAGATTTCCAAGAAATACTGACTTCACTTTTTCGTACAACTATTCCAGTTGACTTTCAAAGTTTTTGTTTAGGATTACTCTGCTTTAGAGCAGTATTCCTCAGAGGCACTAATGCAACACTAAATACTTTGAGGAGGTCAAGTAACATGATACACGGCTTTTCCTTCCCCATCGGTGGGGTTCAAATCTTGCTAATGTCAGTAGTGAGCAAAAGCTGTTGACATCAGGCAGCTGAGCCATGTGGAATGAGCTACTATCCTCAGTCCAGTTTTTCCAGGACAGGTATTCCTACCTTCACAAGAACAACCAAGCCCACACTCTGGCTAGCAAGTCTCAGGAGTTAGAAGCAGCATAAGGATAAGGAATAGCTTCCTTAGTCCCGAAGAAGAACAAGAACTTTTAAGACATCTCTGTTCAAGTGAAAGCTGCACCATATGGCTAACAAAAAGGCAAGGAATTTCAATTCAGAAGTACATCAAGTCGGCACCTCCTGCAACAGTATGTTGTCCTGAGCCTTGATCCTGCCAACTTCTGAATGCACCTGAACATACAGTTTATCATATTTGCAGCCAACAGACCAAAGTGTTGCTCCTCTACAGCATGACAAAATCCAGAGAGTAAAGATGAATTGTGTAATTTGCATCACAACATACGTACCAGCTAAAGGAGACCACCAGAGAAAATTGAAAGTACCCCTCAAACCATAACTGCATTCTCTGGATTAATTTTACTTTTTCCTTTAGCTCAACAAAACAGACAGTTTCATCAACTTTAATAGGAGTTAATTTGCTCCCGGAAACTTAACATTACACACAAACTTGAATTTGCTCATCGTATGACAGTGTAAGATCTGCATAACAAAGCCAGAAGACCAGGACATTAAAAACATTAGGGTCTCCTAAGCCTTTTTCCCTTCATCCCAAAAGCATGTTTTATTTTTGAGTCAAACCAGTTTAAGCACAGTTCAGACAATTCAAAAAGCAAAGCAAAATGAGCGTGAGATGAAATCTTCGCCTATGGAAATACTCCACTTCGCCATATAGTTGAGCTTTTTAAGCATGAGAAGCAAAAAACAAAACCAAAGCCACAGCAACCCCCTGAAGAAGCAGCTCAGCCACAAGCAATTTGCACAAAGCTGCTGGAACTGTAATCCCCCCAAGCCCATCCCACCATTACGTAACAGTGCCAAACCAGGATTTTCACCAGCCAGCTCAGAGTTACTGTTAGAAGGAAACATCTCCTCTAACACACCAGCAATAGAAAGGGTTTAAAAAAAAAAAAATCAGCAAAACATAATAAAATCAAACCAAAAATCCCACACAGGCCAGCAGAGGGAAAAATTTAATCCAGAGACTACATCCATGTTAAAAGCATTTCCTTTTCAAGAAAGGTTTTATATGATATTCTAACTTAAAAGAACTTAACTAACTTGCTTTCTCAGGTTATACCTTACCAATGTAAGAATATCAGATTTTTCTCTCTAAAATAACAAGACTTCAACTACTTATATAGGTGCTCACAACATACCTTTTTATTTAATTATTCTTTATTAATTTAACATTGGAAGCCCATTGCAGTTGTTCATCTCAAGAGGGTACAAATCACGTCCTATATAACAGAAATAACAAAGTGATCTTTCCTCTATCACCACCCGTTGTTTTCTTGATTTCCTTAATGTCCATATGAAGGCAGTGTGAAGTGCCTATGATGCAGCAAAGAATAATCCTATTAACAATCAGTTTACTGTGTACTACACTCTTCAGATCCTATTTTAAGGCCTTAAAAGGGTTTCAATATTTAATAGAGGACTGAAGCAGTTAAGCAGATCTTCACATCTACACTGAAACACTGACATTATGAGACAAACGGTTAGCAAGGGCAATGGACACCCAAGCAGCATCTATGTTCTTTTTGTTCAAGACTTGAACTCAGTTTAACCAAGCTGATTTCTGTTTGAGTTGCATTATAAAAGTATTTACCTATACATACTGCTAAGTTTTCTCAGAAATACAGATTTTAAATGTTTAAGACAGTTACATGTGTGAAAAATGCAAAGAGCAATTGCTGACAAAACACACTTAGATGAGCTGAAACCACTGAAGGTTTTGTAAATACTGAAATAATTCCTATTCATGACAAACATTGTCGTAAGCCAAAGGAAGTTCTGCCACAGCAAAGATCATCAGGACATTTGTCCATGTATTAGGACCAAGCAGATTAAGGAAATTAAAAAAAAAAAAAGAGATACCCCATAATCATGAAGTTCTCCTGATAGGATGGCCATTTGTTGTTTCTACAGGAGACATGTATCAGCTAAACATAAGCTTTAAAGCCTACTCTTTGTGTAATATAACAGACTGAAACTTAAATTATAAATATTCCAGATATTACAAGCTAAAGGTGAATTTACGAGTGATTTTCTAAAAATTCTTGCAATTATGTTTCTTACAATATCTGAATATCTACAGTTTCCTTTGAAGGGGCATAAAAAGAAGTAAGAGGGGAAAAGGCATAAGAAGGTAAATGTAAATATAAACACAAAACCATAAATAACACGTCTTCCCAAATAATATTTACACTGAGTGTTTCGTTCCAGCACACACTCATGTAAATACAGAAGCGTACATATTTCAGAGCCGTTTCCATTTCTAGCCTCCCAGGATCTGGACAGATGCATGCTGCACCTAGGATTTGTGCTGTCCACCGCAGCATACCGGTTATAACTTAACTGGGTGAAATACACTAGAGCTGGGTACACTTGGCTGTGTGCCCAGTGCGGACGGAAAGAAACAAGCAAAAAAACAAACAAACAAAAAACCCAGACCACTAAAAACACGTGCACTTCCGATACACCGAGAAATACACATGTGCAATTTACATCAGGCATCACCCCAGTAAATAAAGCCTTGGTCTGTACTGCGGGGCACAACGTGTCGTTAACCCAAACTCTAATTTGTTTATACGGCCGAGGCTGGCAGCACACGCGTACCTCCGAAACAGAGGAAAAATCATGGAGCCCATACGTGTTTGTGCCGAGCACCCTCACGCACATCTGCACGCACACGCGGGAGCACGGCCGCGGTACGCCCGCTGGATAACTTCACATCCTAGCAGGCCGGGCCGTCAACAAGAGACGGCGATGGAGGAGGAGGAGGAGAAGGAGGAGGAGAAGAAGAAGAAGAAGGAGAAGGAGGAGGAGGAGGAAGCAGCCTTCGCCGCCTCCCACAGCGCCCGCGGCCCGCGCCCACGGCGCGCCCCCCCTCGCCCGGCATCCCCGCCGCGGGTGCCGCGGGGGCGGCCCAGCGGGAGCGGGGCACGGGGGAGCCGGGCGGTGCAACCGGTCCCCCAGCAGCGGCTCTCGGTGTGGGAGCGGAGCCCCGGCTGCTGGCGCGGGGAGGTTTCCAGGCATCCTTGCTGCATGCGGGGAGCAGAACGGCAGTGACAAGCGGCGGCGGCGCAGCCTGCGGGGGGGCTCCGGGAGGCGCAGTCCGGAGGAGAAGGAGGAATGGGGGATGCCCAAAGGGGCAGGCGGGCTGCGGGAGGGGGCCGAGCCCTGCCCTCCTCTCCCCCAAAGCACCGGGGCGGGGGAGGAAGCTGGGGCTCCCCCTCTCTCTCACGCCAGCCCTGTGCAGCGCCGTCAAGGCGGAGGGGGGGAGGCGGCGGG
>VWPU01012308.1:0-85397 GCA_013398955.1 Callaeas wilsoni | reverse complement strand
TGTGTGTGTCGGTGTGTCTCTCTCTGTGCGTGCACGTCGTGCAGGGGGGCAGAGCGCAGTCCAAGGACCACCCTCCCACTGCCCGAGGTGCAGAGCCGCTGTGTGCCTCACAGCCTCGGTCAGGGAAGGGACTGGTGGCTCTGCGAGGGTTCCAGGGGACATTCCTCTCCCTGTCCGCGTAGGTTCCTGTTGCTGCCGTCCCCAGGGAGGTGGGTCTGTTCTGTCCATATGCTTTGCCTAGTGACCATTCCCTGCTTTCTGGCAGGGATGTGGTTTCAACTGAGCGCTGTGAGCCCCTGGATATATTTTGAAATTGAAAGGATTTTCTTTTCTTACCCATCCCGTTCAAGTATTTTTCCCTTCCTTGTGTATCAAAACAAAAAACAATTTCCTTTCTCTCCACATGATAGAAAACATCTATAAAGAACTCAGGTGATCCTCACTGCTTGCAGGGCAGAAGCAAGCAGGTTTCATATGGCACATGTAAACATTTGTCATTTGTCACCACCGATCTCGATGGATTCATTTCTCTCCTCTCCCCTCTGCTGTGCTACTTTATAGTCATAGAAAAGCCTCTCAGACATACCAGTTTGTAGACTCCTCACACAGGCACAGCCTTACTTCATATCTCATTACTGGCAGGATCAAAATGGCAATTTTGGTGTTTACAGGGACTTGTATGAGAACTGTAATGTGACCTACAGTTTGGAGAACTGCCTTGTCCCAACTCTACCTCTGCATCTGGAATGGATGTTGAAAAATAATCCATCTCCAAGGAAAAAAATCAGACATCCCATTTTATAGCTGAAGTATAATACTTTGCTGAATTTTTGGATGACTGTTTGCCACCTTCTTTTTTTTTTTCATGCTTGTACATACTATCTCCTCTCCCTTGGTGTGTCGTATGATGATGCCTTAGCTGTTTGTTGCCCCATGTTCTACCACCTTTGGAGCCACATACACACACACACTCAGGCCCTTGGCATGTGTAACATTTTCCATGCCATGGTGGGCTGCTGCTCGTCCAGGGAGGGAATGAATAGGCAAGGCTTTCCAGTGGGCCTGCTATAGCTGGCAAAGGCCAAAGTTCATTAAAGCAAAATAAATGTCACTTTCTTTTTGTGGAATAAATTATCCTACTGGAGTGTGATCATTGTGGTTTTAACCTGGGACCTTGCAGTAAAAGATTATACAGCAACCTCTGACCTCTTTGATTTCTACTTTACTCTTCTATTGTCAAGGGAATGTCCCCGATCAGGTGAAAGTAAAATGTTTAATGGGCCATATCACAGTAATATCTTACATTGAGTCAAATTGATAAACTCTTGCCAAAAATTCTTAGCATCTGGCACTTCCACGGAAACCGCAAACAATGATTGCACATATGGGAGCTCAAGGGCTAGAGGTCATGACAGCAGTTTATTACATGCACCTTACAGTGATCCTTTTTCCCTAGGAAATTAACCCCTCTCTAATACAAATGCATCAAGTGAGCTCTTCATGGTGTTTTCATCATATTGTTTTGGCTAATCAAGGAATATGTGTGCAGCTAAAGTGGTGACAAGATGCAATTAAGTAAAAGATGATTGATTAGGTTTCAGTGTGCTCAATAATGTATAAAAAAGGTGATTGTGAGATCAGAATGAATATGCTGGGTATGAGCTCAGAGGTCCTTCTTGTGCAGATGCATGTTCGTGACAGTGGCAGAGAGTTCCCAGCATCCATGAGCGGTTACTGAGCTGCGTGGTGCCGGGTCCCAGCTGGGCTCCGGGACGGGCAGCAGCACCTTCCCTTGGCATGGCTGGTGCTGAGGGGACGACTCTGGCTGTACGCTGCTGTTCACAGACCCTCCTTATCACTGCACTGTGGGGCAAACCCTGGGGCTGGTGGCAAACGTTTCACAGTCACAATATTGAAGACAATTATGTTGCTGTAAATAAATGGTGGTGGTTGCACTCACTTATATTGAAACATCATCCTGGGCATTTTGATCTCCTTTTCTTCTTTAAACTCTGTCATCAAAAACATCCAGATCACTTGGCCCAGTCGCAGTTAACCGTGCCTGAGATGTGGCTCATGTTAGTTGCACAGCAGCTGCTGAGTGGATTTTTCAAATCCACCCTGCAGAACTTGGATGATCATTACCAAGTCCTTTGAAGGGTCATTGCTCAGCCACCCCGCTGTGCATCATGTCATGGGGAAGGTCCTTCATGCCAGCAAACCTTCCAGAGATGATGTGAACCCACTTCCCTCTTCCTACTGAGCTCAGGACTCCCTTCCAGTTTCCTTAAGGGTCAGAGGTATGTCCCAAGCCACTGCCCCAGGTACTCCAGGGAACCCGGCTCTGGGATGCTGCTGGTATGCTGCAAGTTGGGGTTTACAAGATCACCTCTATGAACCCGATCATAAGAACTCTGGTTGTCCCTGAAGGCCACTAGAAATGAACAGCAGAATCATGAGGAAGGGAAGGATTCTCACAAACTGGAGCTTGGTGACAGCAGTGAAAGGACAGAGGCAGCTGAAGCACAACACAGCTGTGGGAGCTGGAGCCACAGTACCCAGAGTCTCAGTGCTTCGGATCATGCTTTATGCAGCCTCACGCCCAACTGATCCCATGAATTTGTGACCAGTAGCTGCTCCCTAGCATGCAGGTCCCTCCATAGCCTCACGTCCATGGCCCAGGGGCACAGGGCAGCCACATGGCCAGGACTTCAGGCACCTGTGCTCCTTGCTTAGAGACATGCTTGGGCATTTGCTTGCCTGAAGTCTTTTGACTTTGGTGGGCTTTCAACACGGTCTTGCTCCTCTGAGGCTGATCTGACTACGCTGATGGCTGTTTCCCTCCTGGCGGCTGCAGCCTGGATCACTTTGGCTCTGTGCACCCTGGTTCTGTTCAGCAGCAGCTGTGAAGGGGCTGCCAGATACTTTGCATAGGGAACTCTGTTTTTAGGTGAACACCCTATTTTTTAGCTGTGTATGGCTGTATTACTTGTATATTTATATATTCTGTATTTATGTTATCGAAATGTAGTATTTTGTAGCTGTCTGTTACAATTTGTTTAACTTGTAAAAAATATGACCGTGCTCTCTCATACTTAACCAGCTCCTTTCACTGTAGATTCACTGCTCCTTTCCCTCTGTGTTGGAAACAAACCACCATAATGTATGTAGATTGGAATTTTTTTTAATTTAATTATTTGTCATTATTAAATTATTTATTAGTGTTTTTAAATTTAATTTCACTTCAATTTTTTTCCTGCCGCCATTACTGGCAGCTAAGATCCATGAGTTTCTCATGCATCGTTCCTTCCCACGTGCATGTGCACGTGTATACACACACACACACACACACACACTCTCATACACACAGAATCTAAACAAAAACAGAAAAAGAAAAAAAAAGAGAGAGATTACACTTCAGTATATTTGTAAATAAAAGCAACCTGTAAACTAAGCAGGATTTTCTCTCAGTGTGCAGTTCTTTCTTTGCTCTTGCAGACTGAGAGTGTGTTCTCCGTGTCCTGAGGCTGGCACCAGTGTTCTCGCAGGTGGGAGAAGCCAGGGACAGGGACAGCTGAGCACTGCCTCGATGGGTTTAGTGTTGGGGAACTGGAGCCCAGGCTGCCTGATGGAGCGACACAGTAAGGGTGATGGCAGAGGCTCCTTCTGCGCTGGTTTTTTGGCCTCTGCAGGTTGCGAGCTGTTCTGTAGGGATGGCGACAGATTGTTACACAGCCTGGTTCCTGCGGCTGGCAGGCCAGACACAGGGAGCCAACCCAAACCCAGCCCTGGCAGAGGAGCTGCTCCGTGATGATTTCAGAGCCCCGGTGGGATCTTTCCTGTGCAAAGCACATGCAAGGGCAGCCTCATGCTAAAGCAGACAAAAGTGTGTAAGTATTAGCAATGGATTATAAAGTATCCATCTAGTAATGGCAAATGACTAATATAAAATGATATATACTTGCTGGTGTCTCTTGGGCCATGTAAACATAAACATGAGCCTCAGCTGAGGTTTGGTCCGGCCACATCTGATTACTCATTGCCATTCCTTAGGTCCAGAAACAACATATTTCTTTTCTATGCCTTGGACATCGAGTCACAATTTCTATTTTTTGATAAAAACCAAAGCACACAGTTTTACAGACAACCTAGTATCACCAAATGGGACAGCCTCGCTTCCACTCCCCACGCCATTTCAGCACATCCTTGCAGCCCTTACGCAGCAAGGTGGTCTCCCCTACCTTGACAAAGAGGCCATTCCCCAGCCCCAGCAGGCCTTCCCCAGCAGCCAGGACGTGGTGGATCCCGGGGCAGGGTGCTGGCACCGACTGCGTCTCTCCCGTTGCAGTTTGCACATCATGCGGATGACACCACAAAGGGCACAACACACAAAGAGGCGGTATCTCAGTGACATAATAAAAATCAGTTTAGAAGTTTTTCCCTGTTTTGTTCTTAAAGATCCACACGTAACTGCTGAGCACAGGTCTCCCTGATCAAACTCTCCCCAAGGTAAGGGAGGAGGCACAGCCCCAAGTCTCACCTGAGGACCAGATCAATAAAGCATTTTTGCTCCTAGTGTTGTTCCCTTTTGCTTTCCAGCTCCAAACTGCATCATCCTGTCCCACTCACGCTGGTTATTGGTGGAATGTCACTGAGGAAAAATGAATTGCCATTAGCAATTGGATTCACCTAAGTCAGAATTAGCTACTCAAATATTCATGCTCTGTGTGCATCTAATATTTATGAAGGAAGAATTAGAGTTGCCTGTAGCCATTTTTTAATCTCCCCCCAAAAACAGGTGAAAGAGATCACAAAAAAAGGGAGGAAAAAAACCAAGATGAATACATTTGGGGCTTGGTGTTGTGCACTGTTTGTGTTCTGTTTCTCTTTGGTGTCACTGAGACAGAATGGAGACTGATTTATGTGCCACAGCTGTAGCAAACAAAAGAAGAAGAGACCAGGGAAATGGCTAGAGGTAAAAATGCCGGTGCAAGGGGCTAAAGGCCTGCACCTGGGTACTGCTTCCCATGCAGCCTCCCCCGCCTTGGAGCACCTTGTAAAATCAGATTATCTGCTGGACACAGGAGTTCAAACAGCCCTTCAAAAGATTTGTCTTAATAATTGCTGCCTTATCTTAACTTCTGGTTTTTTATCAGCCAAACTGCTGCTGGGAGGCAGATCCTGAGGATAAGGTTCTGTCACTCTTAATTATTATTACCTCTTATAATGAAAACACATTTGTTCATCCTCCCGTGCACTTGGAAGTGGTGTAACAAATGAATGTCTAGTGTTTTATCAGTATTTTTAATAACATAAAAGAAACATTATGAGTATGGCCCCACTGTATAAATGATTGTACATCAAATGTTATGAAATAGATAGCATACTTGCTTCTCATTTATTTATATTCAGATATAAACCGATTACTCAGTAAGAATGAAACACATTTTTATGTCCTCAGAAAACTGTTCTTTCCTGAAAACCAAATTTTGCAGTTAAGATGCTGTAGGGCTATTTTCCATCACAGAAAGAACATGATAATTAGCTCCAGAACCAGCAGGTACATTCTGAAATGAGGAGATAGAAATGCTATTTCTTTGTTTACTTATGATGGGAAAATGAAACAATTCTCTCTGAAAGCTCACTAATGAATTTGGCCTGCAGTATTTGTCAAAGCCACAGCCACCATTTGCAGTCTTAAGCTGGTTTTCCTCATACTATGAGAACTAAATATGAATCGCTTGGATAAAGGGATAGCACGGTGTCTGTTATATGTGTGAAGACCTTAAACTCAGAAATTATCCGCACATCTCCTTGGCCTGCAGCTCCTTGCACAGGTCTGATGGTTCTCACCAGCCATGGCCAGGGTCAGATGCTCTTGTCATAGCTCAGCGTATCTATCACAGGCTCCTGCAGTATCACCTGGTGAGCAAGGCCCAGTGTTGGACAGGGCCAAAGCTGCCCCAACTACAGAGCAAAGAAAATAAAAGTGGAGAATTATCTAAAGCACAACATGAACTAGAGCAATGCACGTTTCACTGCACTGAATGATGACAGAGTCTTTGCTCTGCTGTCTGGATTTACACTAATATCTTGACCTTTAGTTAGCAAGAGGGCATCACATTCTCTCATCTTTAGCCAAAATGAGGAGGTGAAGTGATATTCTTGCATGCCTATGGGATGGTGCATCCACAAGGAACCGTGCAGGAATCTAACACAACACCTACTCACTCCAAAATCTTCCTGCCATCCCTTGTGCCTGCTGACTGACTGGCAGACAGGACAGATCCAGTTCCTAGAACAGCAGGTAATGAGGGTTTGATCAGACCCTGGCATAGTCAGGTCCAAATGAGGTCCAAAGCAAAAAGGATTCTGTAAGACAGGCAGATAAAAGCAATGTTTTTATGGCAAGCCTTTAGCAGCTGACAGGAGGGACAGGCTGGAGCTGTACATAAAGCACAGAAGTCTGGCTCAAACACCTCATGTCATCCATCAGTGACAGAGATTTTTGTCATTGTCATGTGCTTCTGTGTCCCTCCCCTTCCAAACAAATCTTTTCATATGCTGTGATATCTTACTTTTAAACAGGCTTAGGTAGAATTCAACTGGTTTTGTCGGAGTTGAGCCATTTTTCCATTCAAATTACTGTAGAAAAGGGTAGGGCACTGAAGGGCTCCTTAGAGCTTTCTACCTGAAATACTGTTTCCTGAATAAACAATCAACCTCATTTGGAGCTCAATACAGTTCTTCCCCAAATTATTTTTAGCTCTTCTGCTGCTTCAGCTTAGTGTTCAAGACAATGTTTTGGCATGCTGCCTCTTCCCCTCAGGTGATGAGGCCCAGGGAGCACATGCAGGGAGTTGGAATGAAGAAGGTGAGGAAGACCTGGTCCACAGAATTGAGCACGCATTGATGTCCACCTCTGTTCATGGCATTTTGGGTTGAGCTTGGGGAGTGCACCTCTCTGCTTTGTGACCTCGCCTGTAACCAGACACAGACCCTTTCAGCCATGAACTTCTCTGACCCAGCCGTGGGGACAAGTCCTGTCCGTCGGGTGGGACAGGGACCTTTCCCTAGAGCAGTGGGAACGCACAGGCTGCTGCTCTGGCTCTGCCACTGCAGCAAGGATGCGGGTCACAGAGTTATTTTTTTTAAGGAAGATGTTTCACAGTGACCCATCTGTATTATTAAAGTGAGAAACATGGGATATGAAGTGCCTTTTCCTTCTGAACACCCATTCTGCAATTACCTGCTCTCTCCCCACCCCCAGGGAGCATGTCATTGGTGGTGTGCAATGGTTGGGAACTGCACACCCACAGACAGCCGAGGCCTCCCCACCACACCCCTCCGGGTACCAGCACCACTCAGGTAGGCTTAATTTGTTCCTTTGTTCAACTGGTAACGAGTAAACTGGTGTCCAGCAGCACACAATGAGTTACTCCTGATCGAATTACCAGAGATCCATCCCAGCTGGAGCATCCCATCACACCTGTGTTGTCAGATTAGTGGCGATAAGGAGCCGCTGATAAACCTTGCACTGAAGTGCTCTTAGGGAACCCCGAGCATTCCCTTGATCTTTCTTTACAGTTCAGCACTATGCGGAAACCTTTTGTTTTAGGACTGAGAGGAGAAAACAGGTAATTATACTCCCAGTGGCAACCACCTTTCGTGCAGGATACAGCAATGGAAGCCTGCTGCATACTGAAGCAGGCAAAATATATCTGACTAAAACCAATTAATTACGTAGCCTTGGATAACTTAAATTCTTTTTTTTGCTGCTATAAAGAGGGAGAAGCCCCTGGGTTGTGCACTAGGCAGAAAGAAACAACAGTGTTGTTGGAAGGCAAATTGCTATCAGGCTGGCAGCTCCTGGGGCACTTCAGGGATGTGGCTTCACGTGGGGCTGCAGCCTGTGTCTGAAACTGCACCCAGACGTGGCTCTTTCTGCCTGGTTTCTGCATCAGCTGATCAGAACAGAAAGTTGGAACCGATATCCCAGTTGTGGTTCATCTGCCTGACTTCCAACGGCCACGAATGAGTCCAAGCAGATGTTCTCTGAGAGCACCAGCCAGCAGCCGGTGTCTGTCCCAGCTTGCTCTGAAGGGGTTGTGTGTGTTACTGAGATCACATGTCCCATTCTTAAAAACATTTCTCTTCTCACTGCTACACCAACAGTCAGTTTGCAAAACACCAAGAAATTAAAATCTTAGGCAAGTGTGAAATGAATGGTTTTGACAAGGACTGAGTGTCAGTGAGGGTCTGTGTGCTGCTGCAGTTGACGGCAAAGGCCACGGCTACGGCCGGAGGAGTCGGACCCACCCCAATTTTTAGTTGCTACCGTGATGCAACCTGCAGCTCCCAGGACTGCAGCTCGTCACAGGGAGGACTTGCTGCCTTGAGCCCGGTAAGTTGACAGCTGAACTCCATTTCTGTGAAACTAATGCATTTTTAATGACTAATGGCTAATAATAAATCAATAGCACAGTAAAAACCCTAATAAATACATACAATTTAATTAATAGATAAGTTTATTATTAATAAAGTACTAATTTTAGTTATATTTGTAGCAAAAATTGCCTGTTTCTTCACTTTCTTAATCTCTGAAACTTTTATGAGGCCTTCCAAGTACAGAAGATTCCTGTAAGACACCTAGAACATGCATGAAAAAGAACAGGCTTCTGAAATCTAACCTTCTTCTGCTTAAAATAGAGGTAGTGCTGGGCTGTTGACAGTAGGTCTCTGAAGACTTTCAATATACTTTTTATTCTGTGAGTCTGGCACCACATAGGAAATTAATTCAGTGACAATATTTTCATTAGATTATAACCCAAGTTCTCAATCTTAGGCACATTTGTATGCTTGTAATACATTCTAATTACTTGTAAAGAATAAGTCTGTGTGCTGGTTGGCTTATTGAATATATTAAATTAATGAATAAATAAATTCGTCTCCATGCTAGGAATGCCACTTGACATCAAAGCTTGCTGCAGAAGGAACCAGAAATGCACTTGGTTGTGGTTTTGGTAAACAAGGTGATTTGTATTGTAGGTGGACTTTTACGTCCCTTACAAGAGTGATGATTGAAAAAAGCATCTTTTATCCCCCAAAACAACAGAAATCAACTATGTGAAGAGACTGCTACTCTTTTCTTTTTTACTTTTTTTTTTTTTTTTTTTCAATGATGGCTCATTATTGATTTAGTCAGGAGAATTGCTCTTGCTGGCTCAGCTCAGCAGCTCAAAATTGTTTCTCTAGGATGGAGCTCTCAGGAGCACTCTAGCGCTTTCACGTGTTTTTAAGTTATGCAAGTAGGAAGGAAGTAGCATATACATGAATGAAAACAGCGATACTAGAAAAATGTGTTAGATTTTAATATCGTGTAGCGTCTGCCCGTGTTGTGGAGGTTTCTGTTTATCTTGGCGTATTTCAGTAAAAAAACCAGTTAGTTTTAGCATGGAAAAAAGTCATCAAAAGTGGGATTTTTCCTCAAAAATGGGAAATACAGTATTTTTAAGAGAGCTATTGAGCTGGCACGGTAGAAGGGAGAAGTTTCTCTGTTTCCTCAGTGCAGAACTGTAAGATGCTCATCTTGCCCCCTACTTTGTGGTTTGTTCATCACCTTGTTACATACTGAGTTTTCTTTCCTTGGAATGATTTTCCTCTCTGGCCCATAAGACAAAAAATTGCAGGTCATGGCATGCAAGGGAGCCAGCCTGGTGCTCTGGAGCCAGCCCTGCTCCCTGTAACTGATCCTCTGGAGTGCTTGGGTTTGCAGGGAAATGCTTCTCATTTCTCAGAACAATTGCATCCCTTGCAAGTGTCAAATTTTCTGATCAATGGTCTTCCAAAATCTAAAGTGGGGCTGATTCAGATCTTTTCCTAACAGCGGGATCCCTTGGCATTAGGAACTATGTCTCCAGAGGAGCTTAGCGAGGACATGGGGCAGAACATAAGGGACGCTATTTCTTAGTGAAAATGCCAGTGAGATTCAAGAGGTCAAAGAAAATAGGTTCCTGGTGCTGGAAGGCTGCTCTTTCAGGCAAGGAACTTGGTGGCAAGGCTGGGGCAAAGAAAGGAAAATTTCTCTTCCATCCTGTTGAAATCAGAGGCTATGGAACAAGACAATGTGTTTTTCAGTGTTGTTCAGGCTGCAGTGCTTTGTTAGAGGACTGTTCACCCATGTGAAAACGCGTAACCCTGTCAAGCTGCCAAGTGAAACTTCGGGTGATCGGCTGCGTAAGCGCTGGTAGCACAGGATAGAGCTGCCTTCGGCTACTTTCAATTACACACCCAATTCTTTTAAGACTTCTGAATATTTGGGAAGGGAGAATATGCAGAACTTGTTTGTTTACATCAGATTGTGCTGTGTTTTCAGGTTTCTTAACTGCTTTTGGAGCATGTGAGCACAGCCTAGCCCTTCCCCTTCCACATACCTAGCAGCTTTGTCAATGCAGCAAATGAATCCTCTCCAGGAGTTAGCAGCCGTGTCGTGTCAGACTGATGTGCACGGTTTCGTCATTTCAACCAAGTGGGAACGGGAGCAGAGGCAGACATCAAGGAGCTAATGCTTTGCAAAGCAAACTGTCAGTGCAGGTGCTGCTGCGATGATTCAGGCAGCTCCGGGGCACTGCTGAGGTTGGGCTGGGCTGGAGGAAGGTGGCAACCACTGGCAGATCTCAGCCTTTCATCTTGTAGGTACTGCTGGAAGCGTGGCCAGGCTCTACTGGACTTGGTGCTGGGCAGAAGAGATGGGAAGTGCACTCAGTTTCTCTCTGCCCTTTTGAGCCAGGTCAGCCACTCAGAGTTGGCAAAGCACCCAACTGTCCCTGGGCACTGAGTCTCCCCAAAGGCTTGGCAGCCTGGCACCCTGCAGACAACACCAGGGAAGTTTGGCAGGAAGCTCTAAGCATTGCATCTTCTTCAGAACTGAAACGTTTTTTCGTGGCTTGGGATGCTCTCAGGATGGCCTGTCTGTGCAAGTAGCTTTTTTCCACAGGTGATTGCAAGTGAGGTCTTTTGGATGAGGAACACACTGAAGTTGACAGCTCAGTTATTTTGAATTTATATACAGCTCTCTGTTCATCACTAGGGTGGTGCTCAGCCTGCCCTAATTAGCCCAAATTACTGTAGCTACAAAAAGCAGGAATTGATTCTCATGGTACCTTTCTTATCTCTACATAGAGCTACTGCAAAGACATGCCCCTAAGGGCATCACAGTAAATTTCTGAACCTTAATTCGCATGTTCAAACTGTTATTCAAACTTGCACACCAGACCTATTACTGCACTCAGTAATTTTCAGCTTCTAATGAGGAACTCCATACCTTTCTTTTCTAATCTTCTAAAAACATGTAGCAGCATTCAGCTGTTAGAACCCTGAAGAGCCAACAACTGCCCTCTAGATGACCAGACTTCACGGCTCAGAGCTGTCTTCCCTCATGACAAACCCACCCAGCCTTGCTAGTCCTTGCTTTGCCTCAATGCTGCTTTTCCCTACATTATTCTACTCACCCGCTCCCAAAGGAGCCATGCCACTGGGGCAAGGAAGGCAGTGCTGCTCCTGCTCACACTGCTAACGAAGCAGTGCCTCAATTAGCTGTCAGAGGGGAGTGAGTCTCTGAGAACTGGAGCTGGTATCTGCAAGCCTGGAATATTTGTGTTTCTGTACCAAAAGTAACAATTACACCACAAGAAGAAAAACCTCCACAAAATAAGGCAATAAAACCTAACAGGTTTAGTCAAAGCAAAGGTAGTATTTTATTAATCATCATTATTTTGCTTTGTCAAACTTGATAACAATGGAGCAAAAAGGACTTTTTTATTGTAGTGAAAAATCTGACAGACTGGAAAGAAAAGCTAACTTTCTGAGCATTGAGAAAAAAAGTCTGAAATTATTGGTTTTAAACCAAATGCACATATGAGTTTTTAAAGCTTTTATAAATGAAAATGCAATGGTAACATTACTATTTTAATACAACTGAAAAGTAAATACAGAGCTTACCTGGCATGACATTTCTATATAAACATTATTTTGTTTTATATTTCTGAATTAAAATTAAGAATATCTGAATAGGACCAATTTTTCCTCAAAAGTGCTCTTGCAAAATTTCATTATGTTCCGAGTACCTGTTCTGATTTTCCTATAAATGTAAATTGGCATATTTTATATTTCTGGGTGTGGCATGAACAAGATCTTATATACGTAAAAATTCAAATGTGTTTGTAGCTTTTCTTTCTCACTTTTGCAGGAGAATCAAATAGTCATTCCTTGCATACTTCAGGCTTCTCATAATTTACCTTTCAGACTTGTTATGGCTGCTAAGAGCATGAAAAATGAAGCACGAAGGAAAGCACAAGGTTATGTTAAATGATGAGCATCATTCCTGAGGTGGGCAGACTTCACAGATAGGTCCTGCATGACAGCAGTAGGCTGAGGAGAACCTGACTTTGAGTGACACAGAGTGCAGAGGATTGTGAGTCGAGGATACATGCTGCAATCAACAAAAACCAGTGAGATAAAATAGGTGCTCAGTGTCCATGTGCCCATGAAGTGTGGAGAGGCTCTCCATGTAAGGCGTGCTCGGGCAAGGCACCCCCTGTGCTCCGCCTGTAAGTGCCACGCCGCTGGCCTGGCCACTGCCATGCAGCCAATACCAGGACATGCCCATGGGGGAGGAAAACTGGCACTCCCAGAGTCCAGGCAGCATTAACGATAGAGTCTGCTCTGTCCTACTGGGAGAAAAATGTCCTACTCCATTTGCCAGAGTCACATGCTACATGGCAAGAAGGTGCTCCTCACTGGCTCCAAGACTGGCATTGACATGGCAAATAACAACACAGCCACTGCTCTTGGCAGGATTTCAGAGCAGGATTTTCACAAGGATTAACTGTTCCTGAAAGATTTCTCCAATATATAAGGTACAAATATTCTTTTCTTCCAATCAGTCATGCAGGTCTTTCTTGTACAAACATTGTGGCCAACAAAAGGAAAATCTTGCCCTCTAGTTATGCAAAATGCTTTCTGTGCCACTGTGGCCAATTCCACAGGTGCTGGTGGAGGGCAGGACCATGTTCCTTAGGGCACCTGGTCTCTCCAGCACTTTGTCCCTGCACACCTACATTCGGGAAGAAAATCTGTACCAGAGATCTTGTCCTTCTCTAAAGAACCCGCAGCCAGAACTCAACAAGTCCCAATTCACAACCCATGCTGGTGATGCTCTGTCAGAAACCAACTGACGTTTCTTGTCTCTTTGTTAAAAATACTCATGTTGTCACCTATGGTGGTAAGTGAAGGACATGGCAACTCCTAGACCCCAAGTCCGGTCTGGAACAGGGGTTCACAGGCGTCATAATTTCTACTATGAGAGTGCATAAGTTTTTTGCCATTAACAACACCTCGATTTTGCATCAGACCTTGGTCCCCTGGCTTGTGCTTCCAAGACTATACATAAATATCACATATGCACCAATTCTATCGGATATTTTTATGAATATCTGCCATCGTAAACTGATACAAATCTTTTAATTTGATTTCATGTTGATGTGGCTATCAAAGCTCTACTACATCAAAGCAAATGTTGTCTGTTATGATCAAAGTCCATAGGATTTTTAATGCAATCACCATCCAAAACCTGAAAGAAACATTATGGGAAGGATTAGTTGGGTTTCAGGCAGCTGAATTAGAAACAAAATTCCCATTGATATTCAGTAGCATTTTGGCATGTAGGTCCTAGAAGCCCTCTGGAAATCCTGGACCGGGCCAGTGGGTGATGCACCATTTCAGCACTGTGCTCAGTAATTTTATCCTCAAACAATTTTAGTTAGGGGCACTCCCAACATCTATCTCACAAATTACTGGTGGAGTCACATCCCCTGCAGCACTGCTAGGATATTGTATCATGCATCTTTTTTAGCTTATGACTGGAAAAGATAAGATCTGAAAAGAATTTGGTGGTGAGGTAGGTGATGAAATTCTGCTTCTGTGTTTGAGTACATCAGGCAGGAATTGTTTTGAGTCCTGAATATGTATTTGATTTCCACAGGCTTCCAGGTAAGCATCTTTTGCAGAGGGAGTACAAGCACTGATATGCAGATAGAACACAATAACTATCAATAATCCAATGACACCTGAAAAATCAGGGAATAGGTTATTCCATAATAGTAGATGAACTAAGAGCCATTCATTTCTTTAATGTTAGATGTCAGAGAATGGGATGCTGCCTGTGTTGTCTCAAGCCTGGTTTATATGCATAGGTAAATACAAGTTAAATAATCTCTTTCAGGATGCTTATCAGCCTCTGCTGTTATTTGCATGGAAGGCATAATAACAGTCACAACAGCAGGGAGAAGGGGAAGCACACCACTGCAGTTTTGACCTTTTTCTAGCTCCTTGGTGGTGACCTGGCAAGGGCATACTTTTATATAACCCACACCACTGGGCATTGTCCCTTTGGTGTTCAGTGCAGGTGTGAACACAGGCAGTTGCTTAAATGGATATGCAGAATAAATGTAGTTTAGTCATCACATATGATAAATTGTGGGAAAAGCAGCCAGCTGCTGTGACACTTTTGGTAGCAGTAGCTTTATAGGAATGAGGACACGAGGCAGTGATTTTCTGTAAGGCCCACTACGTAAATGCTGGGAAGCAGGTAACCAGGTAACCAGGTTAGGTCCTAATGAGACAAGCATAGGTTGCACAGGTTGTGCTATGTCTTGCTAAGGCACAAGTGGGTAGTAGCAAATGGACATGCTGGGATCTGCTTTCTGGCTCCCAAGCTGGGAGAAAGGTAACCACAAAAATACAGAGAGTGGAAAAAATTATTCTATGCTTTTAGTGTGCCTACATCAAACACATTGGGGAAGCAAAGTTCCAACACAAGAAAACAGAGAGCAGCACTACTTTCTGATCACTATTTTCTGATAGCTCGTCTGCTTGCAGCTAAGTCAGACCTGCCTGTTCACTCCTGCATGGAGAGCGATCTGCCAGAGGAACTGCCAAATTATCCTGACACCTTACAGTAGGCAGCCTGTTACCTGAACATGAAACAGGTTTTGCTTTGTTAAGAGGATCCTGTCTGCAGAACCCTTGCAGCAAGGCAGCACAGCTACTGTGACAGCCTCCTGCTACACCAGCCCTGTGCTGAGCTGGGATGTGAGGCTCACAGCTGAAATGTGCCTTTCTCGTGCCTTCTATGTCACAATGCATCTGTATTTCTAGGAAGGGCCATCTTCCCTTCTTCCATTTTACCTTACAATAAAGCAAAGCAAACAAAGAGGTACCAAGCCCCTGAACATCAAGCGGGAGAATACACACATATTCTCTGGCTGTCCAGGCTATAGACCCAACATCCTGTGACATAGCAGACACAGCTTCCCCATTGTCCGGGTGACCCCAGCTGAGCTGGGAGGAATGGCCCAGGGCGGGGGAGAGAAGGATCAGCTGTGGGCCTGATCCCAGCTGCACCAACTAGCTTTGTGACAGGCAATAAAGGGCCGAAGAAAAGACTTTTGTCCTTGATTGCGAGAGAGCAACGAACCTCCTCTCATTGGCAGGGATGACAGTTAACCGCAGAGGATTCGTTCATTGTCTGGCACTCGAGATCTCCCAGCAGTTGTCCACTCTAGCATGTGCAAATAATGGGCGGCACCTTGGTTTTGTCAATGGCTCAGTCAGCTTTGTGTGCCTGTGCCAGACCCTCAGCCTGGAGGAGCCGCTTGGCTGTGGCAGAGAGATCTTACTGAGATATGGCTGTGGTAGAGAAAATGTATGAAAAAAGTTGCCAGGCCAGGCCAGGCTGAAGAGTGAAGTGAGGTCTCCTTCCAGTGAATCTGGAATAAACAGTGCTGGGCTGACAAGCATTTCATGGGGGCTCCATCACTCCATGTATAAAATCCTTTCTGGGAGGACATGCCAAGGAGGCTCCTTATGCTGAGACCTCTAGCCTGGAGTGAGTGTTATGGAAGAACTCCTGACCCCTGCAAAAGGGCATAACATGAGAGCAAAAAACAACACCGCGGCAGCCCTCCATGCACTTTCCTGTAGGAGCAAGAACTTCCCACCGGCTCAGTTGGGTAAAAATGAATCCCATTCAGGGAGGGAAGCCTGTACTATTGAGGCTGCCACCAGACACCTCTTCCTGATGCTAATCCTATTCTTCTGCTGCAGATCAAGTAATTCTTGTGTGAGTATTTTTCATGGGCTAAAGAAAAACAGATATTTAACCACAACAAACCCAGTGCCAGCAAATGTCAATCTTAGCTTCTTGGGTCTAAATTATAAGCACTAGCTACCAATTTCTGGCTGTCATTTTTACTGCAGAGGTACCTCACACATTGACACGGATCTCCTGGCAGTGCCGGTGCTTTGCCATCCTCCTGAAAACAAGCATGTGCAGTCCTCCAAGACACGAGAGAAACTTAATTAGGCTTAGCGCTAGAAAGCACCAACAGCAATGTTTTAAATAATCTCTTGCAACACTTGTTTGCGAGTGCAGGAAAATTCTCCTTGCCCAGAAATGTCTTCACTAATTTGAAGAGCAGAGAAGTACTTGAAGGATTTAAGCCTTGCTTGGTCACCAGCCTGCCCCTCCTCCAAGCACTTAAAAACCCTCTTCCACATTCACTCAGTCATTCTAGCAGAGGCTGAAGGGAGGCAGCATCCTCAGAGCATCCTGGTAAAACAGTTCAGAAAGTCAAGAGTGTCCCATATCCTTATGAAGCAAAGCTCTGAAATACGTTTTTAAAAATCTCATTGCAATACTTCCAACAAACCAAATGGTTTACGTTTTGTTATTCATTTTTCCTAAATGAATTCTAGCAAAAACTGTCTGAGCCATGAAGCTGATCTTCCACAGTGGTAGACAAGGGCCCTAAATGTGGATTTATTGCCCGTTTATTGCCCTGATATCAACCCCTCAGTTCCCAAACCCCTCCAGGGAGTCCCCGTGCTCAGCCTCAGAAAACAACAGGAGACTTGGCATTCTCCGAGGTGCTCGACCTTGACCAGTACAGCCCACCGGCTTCCACCCACGGCTGTTCAAAGGAGAAGGACATATTTCAGCAACTCTTCCCAAGAGCAGGGAATCTGAGCGGCTTCAGTCCCTTGCAAGCTCCCCAGTGACCCATACCTGATGAGTTATGTCTGATCGTTGTCAGTTTGATCAAGCCACTGCTGTGGTTCAGTCTCAGCACACTCCTCTGGCACTGAGCTGATGTGGGGATCTGCCCACACTCATGTCCCACTCCCACAGTCGTGTGTCAGTTTTCCTGGGCTCTCACCCACTCATGCCCATCTGCCAGCAGCAGGAGAATCGTTCCCTCACCCACCAGGCACCTCCCCATGGCTGTCTATGCACTTTCCTTTTGCCAAGAAAAACTGCATTTCACCAACCTTCTGAATTTCTTTTTCGTTTTGTTCTGAGTGTCCTCAGCACACTTATTAGTTCAAGCTGAAATGAGCTGAAAATGAGTTATAGATGAGTGCAGCAGAATGCTACTATTTATCCAAGATCTTTTATGTACCTGTCTCTCACCCAAAAGGCAAAACAGCCAGAGCTGGCAAGCGACAGTCAGCCTCTGCTGCTCAATTAAAAAATAGAATTAAAAATACATTAATACACCTGTTACACAACAGGAGGAGAAGAATGTGGCTGCTGTCTCTTCTCCTGTGGGAGTCACGCTTTTTGTATCTTTCTCCTTGCTTTGTTCCCTCTAAGTCTTCTGTTGCGGTAAGACAAAACAAATCTTTTGGTCAAATCCAGAAGACTGGTCTAGAAATAACAGTTATGGATACCATTGTCTGCACAAATGTAAAGGTTACAGCATCTGTCACCGTGTCAGGCCTGAATGTGTACCTGTAGCAAATGACATAACTAAAACAAAGAGGCATCTCCTAGAGATGTTGCTTCTGCCAGTTCGGTCATGTCTCAGTGTCTGAACTAGTCTTTGAAGAACTGATGGAGTTTTCTTCCTTCTGTGTCTTGCTCAAAAGGTCTCTTCTAAAAGTACCGGTGAGACTAACTTATTGCTGTTGTCCAAGAATGGATGTGACCAAAGATTTCTCTATCCAACATGGTTTCAACAGTTGGTATCAGAGTTTAAAGAACTGTAATCATTGTCAGTCTGGGTGATGCACATGAACCTGGGTAATTCCTGCTGTGTTCCTCTGTATGCAGAGCACTTAGCAGATACACAGGACTGCTCTGTGCAGCTGCAGATGGTGCAGTGGAGATAGCAGCCCAGCAAATAGGTTTTGCAGCTTGTCTTCTCCATGACACTTTGTTAAATACAATATTGCTTCACCATTGCTTGTACTTTATTTTGGCAAGCCCACAGCATCACATTTCTCAAAGTCTTCTGTACCTTAATAAATCCAAGTACACTTGGAAGAGAGAAGGGAAGAAACTAATGCATTGTGCACAACTGGTAAGAGTTTCCTGCCACACCAAAGTAATGGAGTAAAAACAAAACTTAGCTTCTCTTGGAAGAGGTCCCATCCAAGGTATGGGTTGTGTAAACCACCCTTAAGGAAAAAGAACACTTACTCAGAGGGATTGTTGTGGGGGTTTTTGAAAACTTTGTTTGCATTTTTTTTCCAAGGGTGGCTCAATTTTGCTATGAGGAAGGAGAGGAGGTAGTCCTGCCAAGCAGGACTGGGGCACTGGCTCTGCTGCTACATTTCCTGTCAGCACAACTCTCTGCAAGCAGCAGTGAACATCCCGGTGCGTATGTCCTGTGCATCCTTCTGTGCAGAGTGTGGGCTGCAGAAGGCTCACACCAATGTGGTGCAGTGGCACAAAGGATGGGTAGTAAAATGTGGTATTTAGAAATGGGGAACCACCTCTTTACCCAAACACTATTCTAGACAGGAAAATTCCCTCCTACCCCCATTCATTTAATAATACTTGGTTAAATGACGTCCTGAAACCCAGTCACACAATTGAACTCATTTATGTGCCAACCACTGCCTCTGCTCTACACATGTATTCTTTAGAACTGAGGAGAAAAAGTTTTTACTCAGGCAGCAAGTTACTTTCCATTCATTTTGTCAGCTACTCCTTGCTACAATGCTCTTAAAATTGTACCTTGTAAAATATCTTAAGTCTTGCAGCATATAGTTAGTGTTGATGATAACAATTGGAAACTGTATCATTTTACACCAGGCTGTCATCTTCTCTCACAAATATCTATAAATATTTCCTTACCTACCAAGGCATCTTCATTTTGCCACTATTATCAGAGCCAAATTCAGCCAGGGGAATTGATACCTCCATGTACACTTGTGACTTCTTCTGAGTCCAGTTATAAGGTGCACTTGAAAATCCAAGAAATGAAGCGGCTTCCTATAGATTTCCTTTGCTATAGTCCATCTTCTGTTCCCATAACCCTTCATTCTTCATTGCTGAGCTGGTGTAAGATTCGCGTAGATATTGCTGCCGTGCACCTGGATGTGTGAGGTTCCTTTCTCCAGCTGCCCTTCAGCAAGCCCAGGAAATGCTGATCAGCAAAGCTGGCATGTAAAGTTAATATTCAAATAATGAAAGAGAAGAAGGAGAGATTAATCCTATTTTGTTTCTAGCTACATTTAGTAGCTATATGGTACTTGCTTAGCACTGCAATAAATTTTGTTATTGCCCTTTTGATGGCACTTTTCAGGATATAGGTGGAACCTGGAGGCCAGAACAATGTCAAGGACAGTTAGACACATTCCCACAGATTGTTTCAGCTTGGGAAGATGCTGCTTTGTAATCACAGCAGCTGGAAACAACAGAAGCTGAACTATGGTAGGAAGAACAATGTGGTAGTTAACATGCATAAAGTATAAAGTTTTTTAAAGCTTTCAATGTATGTGCCTTGTTGGAATTTACAATAATTTAAGGTGCTTATTATTCCTTCAGGCATGGAACTCATAAATATTACTCAGTGCTATTTGTCATTGGCTTCTCTGTCATGCATAAAGCAAAATTAAATACTTATCTCTATATCGTTAACGTATTAAACATTAGAATTTATGGGGTTTGAGATCTTACTTGCTCTGAGAACATTAACTTCCTGATGAAAGATCTAAATGCAAATAGAAGGAATGCCAAAATACCCTGGAACATAATTAAGGATACTGAGGTGTGAAGAAGCCCCAGGCAGACGAACGTGCAGTTTTCTTATTTCCACTGTCATGGTGGGCTAGTTTTCTTTGTTCTACATTTTTACACACTGTCCCAATGTGCCACCTTGTTTCTTTGTCATCAGGTGAAGAACATATTAGTTCATTCTCATACGGATTAACAGAGAAAGAGTGTTCCTGGTTTAAAACATAACCTTGCTATCTCTACTGGGAAACAACAATTCTGAAGTGTCTAGATTTTTTTAAAAAATCATAGATCATTCTTTCCATATGAAGAAAAATTCTCTTGATAGCTTTACTTGATTTGTTGCTTTTGTTGCTACTCAAGGGTTCCTGCAAACAGGAATTGAAAGGGACAACTTTTAACCAAGAAGCTGCAGAAAAGATATACTTTCTGTGCTGGTGTCCATCTGTAACTAAACCTACACTGTTTTGATCATGCCATTCAGAATGATCACTACCACGCCTTTTGTCCTCTTCACATGTGACACCAAGCTACGTCCCAGCAGCAATGTTGGTGGCCAGTCCAAATACACAGACAGAACTTGCTGGCACTATAACATCCTATCTCTCATCCCAAAGGACAAAGGTATTTTATTCAGAAGACTTTTTCTGCTCTACCTTGTTCTAGTAGATTTAAATGTCCTTAGTGATATACTTGACCCTTTGCTTATGAGACTTTCTCATAGCCCTGCAGATCTCACTGACAGCCCAAGCTTTGCCCTGATTCATTCCTTCTGTCATTCCTGCTTTTATGATCCTGAGTAATTCCTCTCCCACTGTTACATGTCTGCTGTAACATCTTATCTTTTAAGCCAACCAAGTTCTGCCACTTTTCTCATCTTGCTATTGGCTACTTTTATAATATTTTGATTCTTGCTAATATTTGTGACTCTTCCTATTTAAGTACAAGTAAGTAATTGTATTAATCACTCTATAAAAAACCCACAAGCTAATGAGTTCAAACTTCACACTAACTGTTGAAAAATCCAAGCCGACACTCTGCACTGCTAGTGAGAAGCAGAGAACACTGAGGGGGGTTCCACTACCACCATTCACCCACCGTGCTGCTTTGTCTCATGCCGTGTGATCGGTTCCACTTCTGTTCATCTGCACTGACTTGTCCATGCTGAAGTCAGAGAGCACCAGGTGTCTTTTACTCACACGTGCCAGGTACTGGAGTTACATCTTGCTGTTTGAGCATCAGTTTCATCCCAATACACGAGTTGGAAAAAGAGGGCAGACACTGTTGCTTGCTTCCCCTCAAGGCAGCTGGGAGGGAGGACTTGCATCATTCATGGTAAGATAAACACTATGATAGATTTGCCACATCTGTGCAGAGGATTAGCAAAACTTTGTGCTGTCCTCCATGAATGAGCAGCAGCCAGCTACCATCTAGCATTCAGTACTCAGCAGCTGGGGGAGCTTCTCTTTGTCTTGATAAAAGTGCCTTTCACAGGTGGCAGGAACTGATTCAATCAGACTGTCGGAGGGAGCTCAAAAAAGTGTTCTTGTGTATAGATCAAAGTACACTAGCACTGTTTTCAGAGTAGTGATGGTTGTACGAAGATCATCTCCCCCAGCTTTCTCCAGATGACGTCACTGTTGCATTTGTGACAGTCTCTTCACTCAAATCAGCCTCCAGAGAGCATGGCACACACAGAACCCCCGACTTCCTGTGACAGGAGCTTTCTAAGGCTGTGCTGACCTCCCTGTGCTCCGCAAAATGCCTCTGAAAACCTCACTCTAAACTGTAGAGTTTATGCAGAGCAGTTTATTCACAAGTCAAATTTTGCTCCTGTTCCAGGTTGCTGTAGATGCACGTGGTGAGATTTTGAGGGGAACAAGACACAGATGGCAGCTGACTTCAGCTCCGCTTGGTCTCTGTGTTATTTTCTAGGTTGAGGTCAAAGAGCTGTATCTTCCCTGGTTGCTTGTACTGTGCACAGATGAAGGACCTTTATTACACATTAATAACTAAAAGAACAATGATCTCTTTACATGACCAGAGTAAAAGATTTTTTAAAAATTAAAGAATCTTGAAAGATTAAAGAATTTGGTTTTTGTCTGGAGATTATAAAATCCAAAACAAATACTAAAATGTCAGCAACAAGATTTCCAGTATACCAGTATTCTCTTTTAAGGAGGCCTTTCTCATTCTGTGCATTATGGATGTTTAAATGAAAGGTTACATACAGGGTCATCAACAAGGCTCACAATGCCTCCAGCCTTACAATACACTTCACTTCAAAGGGATTGGCTGCATTCCTGAGCCTTGTACCAATAAGCACTAATAACACTGAAAAATGAAAACTGAACCAGATGTCTCCAATAGCATTGATTCTTATTAGCTGTTCACAGCTATTCTTACACCTCTGGGCATAATGAGGCAGAGCCACGTTGGGTGTGTGGCTGTCGAGCCGGTAATGCCATTGGAATGCTCTCACACTGCTGTGAGCTGCATTCTTGACAGACTGTCTCCATTATGATCTTAAGAAAACTTCTTTAAAATGTCATTTAAAAATGCATCAAATATGTAAACTCTTACTCAATCGGGGTAGGATTTGACAGTAACGTGTACTTAAAATTAACTGAAAGAAAGTGACCAAATGTACAGCAGAGGTGACCCATACATTTATCTGCGCCTTGCTGCTGATCCTAGAGCTAAGGCCACCCAGAATGAGTTTAGGGTAGGTCTGTGAGAGAACAGAAGAATGGCAATCAAGAGTAAAAGAAAATGTGTGCTGCTATGCTGTAAATACCCCAAGCAGACAAGTAAAAGCCATAAGTTCTTTACACAATCTGCTCAGTGAACGGAAGTGAAACTGCTTTGGTACAACGTGCAAGCGCGCTAAGTATCTGTATCCTTGTCCAGAAAACCAGAGCCTAAAACACACGCCTCTTTGGGTTTGCAGAACTCACCTGTCTGCCTGGTTTTGTAGTACACTTTTGTTCTTGGACATCATCTTTCTGCTCAGGAAGAAGGGCAGCCCTGACAGACAGGGAGTCCACAGGGGACAGATTTTAACATCATTTAATGCTCGCTCAATGAAGAATGCTTCTGCTCCTGCTGCCGAAGTAGGTAATAATTTTATTCAAGGTTGGTAGTGCAAGAACACCTTTCAGGGTGCACCAGCAACCTGTGTGACAGCAGGAAAGGGAGAGCTAAGTAAGGGTAGATGCTATGAAGGGATGATGTGAGCAGAGCTGAAACAGCTGACAAACTCTGTCTCCTTTTAGCTGCCAATCCCAAATATTTTCTGTCACTAAAGGCTACCCAGAGAGGTGGATCCAGATGCTTCATCCAGACGAAGTTTAAAATTCAAGAATTTCAATTACACATCTGGTTAGTAAGAAAGCAGTAATAAAAGAAGAATTTCTTATTAATAACTGAAGAATCTATTTTCCTTGATTAAGAAAAAGGTTGCTGGTGCAGATAGCATGAAGATCCTTGATATTAAAGGGACCCAGTCCCCACAGTACAAGTTGGAGCCCATAAGCCCAAGTCCTGCCATTGCTGCTTCCAAAGCAATGCTGAGATATGGCTTAAATTAGCAAAGGAGAGTGCCATGTTTGCTGAATTGGCCAGAACTTTAGACCTCTTGGCTGAATAACAAGAACCCAAATAAAAACTTTATCTCGAATTTGATGAAATTGATCCCCTAGTACTCACTAGTCAGGCAGACGGGGACCATGTGCAGCTAATATGCCATTAGCCTAGTCCCCCCCACCACAGGGGTGCCAGGAGGTCCTGTGCATCCCTCTGTGACACCCACCATCTAACTGGGCAGCATAAAGTTGTGCATGTAATTACTTTCTCTGGACACAGAGCCAAAGAATCACCATGCAGGTTGTTTACCAGTTGGCCAGTAAGCATTCTCATAATAAATCTAAACAAAAAAAAAACCCCAAAGACCCCATAAAAGCAGACAATGCAATTATTACCAAAGGGAAGGAAGGCCAGAGAAGAAGAAAGTTAGAAAGGCTTCCATGGAGCAGCTGTCCACATTAATAGCACGGGCAAAGGCACAAGACCTTCTGCTTCAAGGGAAATTCATCCACTACTCTACTTTCTCGCTTCCCACTGCCACCCAAGTCCAGAGTTATTCTAAAGACTCTGCAGTGATGAAAAGCACAGTAAAGGAGGAAACAAGGATGAGTGCATCAACCAAGGGAAGTTTCAGAAAACAGATATTTATTTTGTTCACTTGGATCCATTGATGAACAGCAAGTGGAGAATCATTCAACTAATTGGATGGAGCTCAAGGTAGACAGACAAATTTAGGACTTAACCAGAAGTAAGAAATGTTGCAATGACTTGTAAAAACGTGTCTGTTGGATCCTGGCTTCAGCGGTGCCCACTTTTGTTTGTAAAATCCATTCCACAAGTTCTGCATTGGGTAATATCCCAAATGAGATTGTTTTACACACAACTATATTTAATTTGCAGTGAGTGGAACACCTTGGTTTGTTTTATGTCAACATGCTTGTTTAATTGGGCTTCTGATTATTTAATGTCACTGCTGAAGAGGTAGTTTTTATGAGGCACAAAAGAAAATTCAATGAAAATTATTCACAAACCCAGCTTCTGACTAGTAAAACCAAGAGCTTAATGTAAGAGCCAAAGTCCCCATCTGGTACTTCTCTGAAAAGAACAGCCTACATGAAGGATTTATTGTGACATTACAATGCTTGATGTCAAATAATCTAGCCAGAGGAACAATATTGCCCTAAAGAGAGCCATCAGGCCCAGTGTAACATAGGTATTTGAAAGGATTAACTGCACTTAAATCAATATGGGCAATGAAAACAGAAATAACCAATCTCTCGGCCGCTCAATTATTTAAGACTGTCTTTAGTCCCCACAGAATGGAATTAAACGCTTGTTTAAGAGGACTGACAATTAAATCTATTTCTTTAATGTCAAGATAAGGACATGGGATCTGTGACTGCAGTACCGAATAAGGAAGTGGCATCTTCCAGAGAGGAACATGTGAAAAAGGAGACGTTGGGTGCGACTGGCAAGGGGCTTTCCTGGAGAGGGAAACCAGCTGCTCCGCAGTGGCACAGCCACTGTGTGCTGTACACTGCCTGAGAACCACAGAATCACAAAAAGGGTCAGGTTGGAAGGGACCACAGCGCGTCATCTGGTCCGACCTCCCTGCTCAGTCAGGGTCATCCTAGAGCACATGGTGCAGGATTGTGTCCAGATGGTTCTGGAATATCTCCAGTGAGGGAGACACCATAACCTCTCTGGTCTCTGTTTCAGTGTTCAGTCACCCCTCCAGGAGAGAAGTTCTTTCTCGTGTTCAGCTGGAACTTCCTGTGCATCAGATTCTGTCCATTGCCTCTTGTCACTGCTCAGCACCACCAAGACGAGCCTGGATCTATCTTCTTGGCATCCTCCCTTCAGACGTTGATGAGTTCCACTCTCAGTCATTTCTTCTCAAGGCTGAACAGGCCAGCTCCCCCAGCCATTCCTCAATAAGAGAGATACTTCTGTCCCTTAATCAAATTCATGGCCTTTCGCTGGGTCTGCTCTGGGAGCTCCCTGTTTCTCCTGTACTGAGGAGCCCAGAACTGGACACAGCACTCCAGGTGCGGCCTCAGCAGGGCTGAGGAGAGCAGCAGGATCACCTCATTGGCCTCCCCAGCCATGCCAGTCTCTGTGGCCGCTGTCAGCCTGTGCCCAAGGCGGCCGCTGTGCAGCTTGGAGCCGAGGCACAGCAGCAGGTCCTGCAGCAGTGCCAGCCAGGTGGGACCAGCCGCACACGCCAAGCCCTGCGCCAGGCCCCTTGGGCAAACCTGGTGAGGCTGCCAGGAAAGGCTGCATCCATAGACAGCTCCTTGGCTGTCACTTTCCCTTCCCAGTGCTATACTTTAGCAGTATAAAATGCAGGGTTTAAAATTCAGAGAAGACTAATAACTGAGTGTTATTGCAGCTGACGGTATAAATGTAAGATCATTTAATTGAAGTGGACTGACAATTTCCCAGTTATTTAACTTTTGAAAACTTTGTCAGACCTATCCCAATATTAGTTTTAAGACCTTTTTAAAATGTTTTACAGAGCAATCACTTTGACCTTTCCTGCCGATACTATTTCTCCTGAGGTGTTTGTTCATCTCAAATGCAATGAAAAAAATTCCTGGTGAGAAAACTTTTAATAAGAAGTTCTATTTTCAGATGATAAAAAGGAGGTAACAGAGCAGGATGTATGCAAAGCATTGAATGTTCAACCATCATACCGCAGATACCCTAGCCTACAGGAAAATATCAGATGCCTGCATGTGGTCAGTTAGAGTTCCCAGCCTCAAAGGCTGAGAGATGTTCTTAAATTGGAGACGACCTATTGCACCAGAAATTTGAGGAAAAGAAGAAGTTCTAGTCACTGTTGTCCATCATGAATTTCAGTTTTTCCAAGGCTTCTGTGGGAGGCAAGACAGATAAAAAGTCTGATTTTTGATTTTTAGGCTACTTCAAAATGTGGCAAGTCTCTGCAGAAGCCCTTCTCTGCTTGGTAACCAACATATGATAGTAATTCTCAATGTGCCATAAGGACTTCTTGCTGCTGTTAAGCTCCAAATGATGATAGAAAAGCTCTTCCTAGATCTTCCATTATTTCATTCATTCATTCATTCATTCATTCATTCATTCATTCATTCATTCCTTTTAGCCAGGAAAAAAGGTGCTGTCCAGAAAAGCTGATATTTTTCTAAGTACTTTTTAAAAAACAATTTGTGAAAATGTATTGCAGAAAATCATTACTCATAATCTTTGTCTTGACAATCATAAGCATAATAGCTTGGAGGTATTGTTGATTAATGATTTCTGCTTCCTCTGATGTTCTTGTCCTAACTTGTCCACATTTCGGAGTCATAGAGTAAGGCGCAAACCAAGGAAAAAAAAACCAATTAACAATTGTCACTTTGTAATCAGAGACTTAGATTAAAATCAGTAGATTTTATGGTTTATATGTGCCCTGACAGCTTGGCATACAATTCTCACCTTCAACACTTGCCATTGATCCAATAGCTGTGGTGCTGAGCCTTGCACTCTGCCCATGACTGGTTTTGTTGTCACCTCACCAGTTATTTTCATGCCATTATTTTGCTGATCATCACAAAATTATTTATTTCCTCATCTCCTGCATCAGTATTACAGAGTTGTTCATTCTTCTTTAAAGAATTTGAATCAGTTTGTCTGCCCTTCCTGCTGTGTTACTCTTCGCACGTTTCATGGCAGTTCCACCACGCCTGGGGCACACATCTTTTAGCCACATGCGAAGCCCTCTAAGCTGCAGTTATACTGATGCTGGCATTATATTTATCTGCCCTGATATGCTGACAGTCTTGATATAAGATGATTCACAACAGGTAAAGATCACAAAGATCTGCAGAACATCAGGTATGAATGAGCTGATGCTTGTCCACACGGTCAGACAGTCACAACGCACCTGCAGCTGAAGCACTGCTGATGCTCTGATAGCTACAGGCGCATATTTGCCATCACAGTCTGTGCCTGTAATCACAGACATGCATGAGGAGAGTGCCAGGGACCGCCCTGCAGGGCTGGGCACTCCTCCTGAGCTACAGTGAAGGCCAGAGAGAGTGCCCATGAGGGAAAGGACGCTCTGCTGTGGTCATCTGCTTTGCATGAGCAAGTTCAGGTGGCTAGGTGAGAGCTGCAGTGTCCCTTTTCCAATCCCTTGGAAACAGTTAAACAAACTTCATGATCTCATGGGCTGTTTTCTGTCATATAATTTCAAGGTACTGATTGTCATGCCTGGTAAAATTTGCATTAAACTATGCGTTTATACAGATTACAAGCAGTAAAGGTAGATTTGATTTGTTTGTAGGTTTCAGAATTTCAGAATTCAGAACTAAGGCAGAATTTCAGAGGAGACAAAGTTTTTTTCCCAGTATGGACTTATTCTATGAATCCAAATTTGGAGCATTCATTCCCTACTAGGTTACTTCTACAGCACCTGAAGGATTTGGTTCTTCAATATTTCTGATATTTCTGGCATGATGTTAGAGCCTGCGAAGCTGAGAATGAACCTGGTTTGCCAGTAATCCTGATGCAATGAGCAGGCAGACCATCACTGAGCTGTCCAGTTGTGGGACTTGAGAGGGACTGGGGAGCACAAGCGCCTCCACGGTGCTCCTGTGCTACCCACGGCACTGACGTTCGATGTTAGCAGAGCTCTCGGGAACTGAAACAAGGGAATCTCTCCCTCACTCCCCTGACTCGTAATCTGGCTTCAGCTGACTCGAAGGCTGGATTTCAGCCACACTGACACTGTGCCACAGGCACAGAGAGCTCTGTTTTGCTTTCCATCCTCTTTTACTCAACAAGAGGTATTCCTATTGCACATTGCACGTAAACACTGTTACAAGCGCTAGCTGCAACCTAGGAAATACTCGTGCCGAGCTGGTTCCAGGCTCCGCCCCTTCCCACTCCTTGACCTGAAGGCGATTTCTAGTTCCCCTGGTAGGAAGGCGCAAGTCTCAGCAAGAGAGCTTCGGCTGCGTTCAGGAGCAGTCACGCTGTGTGTTTTCATCTCTGTCCCGGTTGTTTTGACCCAGTCACCTGTGGCTGCTCTCTGACAGGGCTAGTTCGTGCCTGCCTCTTGCCACTCGCTAAGTGGGAGAACTCGTCTCTCTCAGACTGTGCTGTCACTTTTTTTCACTTGACAGCCGACTGGTCTGACACGGTTCTTGTCACTCAAGTGGTGTAGAGCACAGATCCCTTTAATCCATCTAACAAGAAGTTCTCTTGTCTTCTCTCAGCACCAAAACTAATTACAAAGCAAACCACAAGTGTGTGGTTTCATGCAGGAATATAAGGAAAGAAAAGACAGTGTTTACATGAGGGTGTACAAAAGAGCCAGACATACAGTCCGTCACATTTTGCCTCCTTTCAGCCCATTTCCCTCACCTGAGATAAAACAGGGCACAGTTTAAATCAAGCTCAGTAGTTAGATCCTCAGCTGGGCTCATCTCTCCCAATGCCACATCCTTGGCTCTCTGTGGCAGGCCAATGCTGTAACTCTTTCTGACACAGATTTTCTTCCACAGGCTTTGCCACAAGCTGCAGCAGACTCTGCCCGTTGGTTCTGTGTCCTCATTCACAGAGTGGTTCAAGTCACGGAACCCCTTCAGAGGACCCAAAGTTTTTCACCTATAGGCACATCCTATTGTGACCACTATTCCTGTGGCAAACTGAAGCTGAGGCCTTCAGTTCTCTGTGCCAGGGGTCTACTCTTATTTTTGAAGTTTCAATAGAAGAGAGATTCAGTTTTTTCCAGATGAGAAAATAGGGATGCTTTCCCCATATTAATTATTCTTGGTGTTCTTTAGGATCATAGCAGACATGGAGCATTACACTTTAATCTACTTCTTTGTCCAGTTGCTGACTGATGGACAAGAAAATAAAGTTAAGCAAGACAAGAATTCATCCAATGCCTATGCTAGTTACTTGTCTTGGTAGTTGAGATCTGTGCAAAATAAATGGAAATTGCATCATGTCTGCTTAGGCAGAAAGACAAAGAATGAGCAAGAAGTAAAATAAGTCTAATCTTCCTAATAGTTCCCAGCCCAGGGAACACAGGGACGCAGAGCCAGGAAGGAAGGAGCTGCTGGAACAGTACGTTATTTATTCTCTTATGAAGAAATCTGACTTGGACTGTGAGTTTTGGAAGGAGTGTGCTGGACAGGTTTGAAATCAACATTTTACTTTGTGACTATACTGTTAGTATATGGTGTGAGCGCAACTCTAAGTAGATGCACAAGAGCACAGGATTTGAACCATGTCTGTGACCTTTGTAGCTATCTACTGCAGAAAAAATAACTCCTGTCTATAAGTTACAGAAATGGGAAGGAAAAGATGTAAAAGAACAAGCTGAAAAATCCAAGGCATAGATCAAAACTCCATTTCAAAAAGCAGCAAGGTCTTTCTGTCCTGCATTGCTCCTATATTAAGAATTCAGCTGGCACGGTCCTGGTGCCAGCCATGCACCTACGGAAGCTCCAGCAACCCGTCACCTGCGTTTGTGGGAAGGAGAGCCCTGTGGCTGGCGAGCTCTCAGGGCTGAACATTCCTCCTGCAAACTGCCAACTCACCTGTTTCTAAACTGTACCCAAGCTCCTCCCCTCACCAGCACACCCTCTCATCCTATTTATTAGGGAAAATGGTGGGGATGGTTTAATCAGTGGAGAAGTGGGATGCTGGTTGCCCTGGGCCTGCCGCAGCTGTGAGATGGAGCTGGCGCTGCAGGGCAGAGGATGGCTGATGAATTTTGCACCTTGAATCTCCATGGGCTTGGTGTTCCCATGACGAAGCCCATCTCAGATCTGAGAGACATCTCAGCCCAGGCTGGCCAGGCAGTGCTGTTCTTGCAGAATGCCCCTTATTTGGTTCATTTGTCAGGACATAACACAGTCAGAAATTCTTCAGAAATCTCCCCTGATGTCTCTTCTGCATCAATGTGAACAAAATAGATGGAATCTGAAGCAAGATACTCTTCATTAATAGAAGACACAGCACATCAGAGCCGGCAGTGATATGGTATTTGTGGGCCTGTTTGGAAGCAGGGGCAGTTCTGAAGGCAGCAGAGAGGCAAAGTGTGTTTGTGCATATACTGAGAGCAAGAAGAGGGGTGTTCTGGCCTCTTTTACCCAAAAGGAATGGAAAGCACATGCGGCACATTGTGACAGTCTGCTGGGGAACGGGCAGGTTCAACCTAATTCTTATTTGTAGGAGCCAATAATTCTGCTTGTTCCTATATGAAACACAGGGACCAGCTTGAAATGTGATCCTGTTTCAAAATACACTTTAGCTGCAATAAAGCAACATTTCTGAAGTAATGTCTCTCCTATCCGTCACTATGGCAACCTGTGCAGTGCAATGCAGCAGAACCTGCACTGGGGCTGCATCCCATGGTTGCATCTGAGTGTTATCCCATATGGCAAAGAAGCTGGTTAAAATCTTCAAAAAGATGTTGAGCAGGACTTTTCAGCAAATTCAGAAAGCAAACTGAGGATTGGCAAACAGCTGCCTGTGAAATTACCATTTGGAAATCCTTTCTGACTCTATCACTCCCCCAGCCCCTCGCTGCTGTGACACAGGGGTGGTGGCTGGCAGCCAGGCTTTAGAGCAAGTCCAAGAACTGCTGCTTGCGTATTTGTCCGTAAGACCACTAAGAACTTGTTAATACTGCATTATTTAATATTAAATAGCAAATTAAACAAAAACAAAAAACTTTTCAAGAGAGAACTTCGTAGATAAAAGGTTTTAGTGATACTAGAGGCTCAGAAATGAGAAATCACATTCTGCCTTTTTATAACATTTTTAAGGAAATACAGGAGAATGATTGTATAGTATAAAGACAGATGTTGGTAAACATTTCTGCTGGCAGCCCAGACTTGTCAGGAAAGCACCAGTTTTGTTTTGCCACTTCTGACCAAAACATATTTTTCTTAGAACGTCTGCATTGGAAAGTTTATTCGAGGTTGAGAAAGGGAAAGAAAAAAAGGTCCTTCTTCTTGTGTGATGTCTGAGGATATTTACAGATTATTAAGTATTGAGATTATTAAGTATTTTTGTTTTGTGTTACAGAAATAAAAGTCCTTTAAGAAGTAAATTTGGGCCTTTTGCTGGAAACAAACATCCTGACCTGCAAGTTAATGCCAGTTCTGCAGGCAGAGTTCTCAGAGTGATAAACGTTTCCGGCATACTTACTGAGGCTTGTCTGCCATTCACCCAGGGCCCGCTCTGGAGCCCGATGAAGCAGACAACAGCCTTTCCCTAAAGCCCCATGAGGTAAGGTCTAGCCTGTATGCAGACAGCCCTAAACATGGGTCCTGAGTTGCCAATGTGTCTGCTAAAACTTCTACTCCCTCCCCTGGACCAGAAGCAAAACTGCCCCTCTCAACATCCTGGAAGGCCCATCTGTGAGCAGAACACTCAGACTTCTTTTTTAAAGCACAGAGACATAAAAAATGCTACACAAATATATGAATAACTCAGTAAATGTGCCCTAAGTCATAAAAGCAGGAGAAGTAAGTCCACGTCTCCCATAAATATCGGAGAAAAACACATTCTGTTTGTCTCATTCAAAAAAATAACTCTTCGGAAGTTAGAAAAGAAACATCAAATGTAGAAAATATATAATATGTAAGATGAATACCTACATGTTTTATTAAAGTTGTGGTTACTTTGTTCCTGGCTGCAAGGAACTCATGAGCTGTGTGAATGCAAGGCTCTAAGTCTTGGTGGAAACAAAGGTTCAAATCCCTCCTCTTGAGTCTCAGATGACCAACCCCAGACCCAGTTCTAAGCCTTGTTTTGGCCTTTTCCAACAGGTGAGGTCGAGCCTACCAGGTTTTATGCTCAGGAATGCTGTTACACAGCAAAAGTTGAAGTATTCTTCATAGCATATTTGGAAATCCCGTTTTAAATTTATACTGGGAGAACATTAGCGGTAAGGTTGCGTGGAAAGCTGATACCTGTTCTCTGCTCTGAGAACACCATGCCCTACAGATGCAGTCAATTGTGCTGAAGGATAAGAGACTTGATCAATTGCATTTAAAGCTTTTGAGTTGGTCAATTATGTTTGTAAGTTTTTAAAGGTGATGGAAGAAAATAATAGTATTGTTTCTAAAAAGTGCAATAAGGTCATAAGTTGCTTGTGGGTATTCTACAAACAGGAAAGAGAACACATTTACTTAATAAATGATTCTCCATGAATTAGACACCAAATATAGACAAAAATAAAGTTCATTAACACAGCCATGACTCAGCCTTCATGGTTTCAGCTGTTACTTTCTCTCTGAAGTGGCATTTTATTAACAAAAATCAATAAGAAGATATTAGGTGCTTTCTTATTATCTCTATGACCAGTGCAGCATCCTCTGCTGAGATCAAGGACCAAGAGGTAAGAAAGAAGAAATCCAAATGTAGGCTCTGGAATTTCAGTGCACAAAGGCAAGGCAGGGAGGCAAATTAACTAAAAATTATTCTTACACTGAAAAGGCATCTAAAAATAATAGTGGACAAACACTGTCCTTTAGCCAATGCCACAGAAGAGGTAACAGGATTTCTAGAGAATTATTGGAACTGTGAATAGATCACTGTGTCTCTGAGATGCTCAACAGGAGCAATTATTAAAGACTATTCATGTTCCAGTTATAATAACTACATCCTTTCAAAGCAGGTCACGCCAGCCTCCCTTCACTGATTGCTCTTTAGGCCCCGTTGTGGAATAAACCAGGTTGTTACTGGGATGAATTTGTGGTGTAGATTGCTTCGGAAAGAGCACTATGAAATAACTGGGGAGATGTTTTTATCTGCAGGCACAGGGCTTGGGGCTGGCCCAGAATTATTGTCCAACTGCTGGACATTATCTTGCACAATTATGGCCACAAGAGTGGCTCTTGGTGCATTTCTGTGCTCGGGATTTATAGAGGATGCATTTTCATTAAAAATGGCTGAGTGGTAAGATGGAGACAAAGACAGTGAAGGTGAACAAAAAGACCTGTATATTTATCAAAAGATTTGGCATAAATATGGTGTTGGTAGAGGGTTTCAGCTGTTTTATGTCTCAGCAACAGTTTAGACAATAACATTCATATCATAGAATGGTGTAGATAATATCTGCAATAAAACCGGGTCTTTTATGTTCACGAGCAGACAAAGCCGGGGAAGCACATTGATAAATGAAACTGAACCTTGGCATTTCGTTGTGGTGGAGCTCCCTCTAGCTTATAGCATTAACCCCGTGTCTGTAAATCATATTTGCTCAAACTCCTACCTCCATTTTCAGGGTAGAAAAGGCTTCTGATTCTGTATTCTTGGAAGCATTTATGACATTTATAATTCGTCTGGAAAAAAAAAAAGCCCCTAAAGCCCAGCTGCCAGCTGAATGGCATTAACAACAATGATGACAGTAAATTCCAGACTTTTTAAAAGAGCAGTATAGAGAAAAAATTTGTGACATCAGGGGATGCGACTGTCATAAGCACCTTTCTTCCTCTTCCAACTTTATTCTCTTTTATTTTCACACATAGAAATATATATATAGAGATAGATAGATAGATAGATAGACAGATAGATAGATAGATATAGAGAGATATATCTCTATCTTCACCAACTTGGTTGAGACAACTAGCCTTTTCAAAATGGCAGTGAGCAAGCTAGGGACATTTTGCAAGGTAAATTTATTTGTTAAATGAATAATAGTGCATTAAATAACAAATGAGTCTGAGGAATCCAAATTTATCAAAAAATAGTCTATTCACCTTTATTGATAAGAACAAATCATTAAAAGTAATTAAGGAATATCTTAGTCTGATTAAGGTTAGGAAAATAATCACCGCTTCTTTTGTGCAGAATAGTTTCTTTTAGTTGCAGAATTCACACGTTCCGCTCTTAAGGATGCATCTCTTTTTCAAGGCTGAATTAAGGGGTGTAAATACTAACTACACCTTTAAGAAAAGTGTAATGAATGGTCCATTATGGAAACATTGTTTTGGTGAAATGGTAATTTGTGTAGATTAAGAAGACCTTTCTGAAGAACAATATCCAAAATCTGATATGAAGCCTAAATAGCTGCTGAAATGATAAGCAGGCAGAGCTACAGGAGAAGAGTTAATTAAAAATCTCCAAGGCAACTTATATTCCTTTGTCACAAAAGAAAGGCTATGCTGCTGATACTGTACCTGGAAACTGAAAAATCACCAGCTGCTGTAGCTAAGCAGAGAATAGAAAAGGATTTACTGGTTAGCAAAGTCACAAATATTCTGCATATTAAATGCATTTGACCACATTGCTTCATAAATATTGCTCCCTAGGTTTTCTATTTAACTTCAAAACTACTTACCCTAAGCTCCTTTGCACACTGAAAAATTAAGTTCACTCATGTTAAAATTAACAACAAAGAATTGGCTTAGTACAGACTTTGAAGAATCTGGTTCAATAAGAATAAATATTAGATTCTTATTGAACACTGAGACAAAATAGACGCTTTACATACCTTGTTCGGGATTCAAACGCCCAATGAAAAACAAAGCTGTAAAAGTCTTTAGGGCTGAAACTGTGTCTGTATTATTATTGCTGCTCCACCACCCTAGTAAATTAATGTCTGAGATTCATTTAATTTTTTAAAATTAAATATGCCATTTAGATGTGTTAATATGCTGAGATTTAGAAACTGAATGCTCTGAAAACTCTGTAATCAGAATGCCAATTTATCTGCTAAACTACAGCATTGATAAGAGATAAAAGTTTAAAAAATACATTATTTGCTGCAGTTTACTCTTTATTAGCTAATGGGAAGTAATCCTCCACAGAAACTGCTGTAATTCTAATTAAATTTGAATGTATCCTAAAGAGATGAGTGAAAAGACAAAAATTCTGTTTTAAAGGGAAGAATGTCACATTTGCTTCCATCATTTCTCCTCTTAAATGTCATTGATCTTGTCAAAGTGGTTTTGGTTTGTATCATAATGTAGTAAACACAAATTTAGTCAAATTCATCTTCTCAGGAATTAAAATGTTCTCCAATAAATGCAGTGTCATTTAGGATGAGTTTTACAGGTAGAACTCCACAATCACAGGTTATTAGTGATGGAAAGTTAAAAGAAAGAAGTATTTTTAAAAACCACTTTTTCTATACCAGGCAGTGTGGGTGCTCCTGTTTGGAGTATCAGCATGACAAGGAACTGTGACAAAATCCCTTGATTTACTGCCCTCATGTTATATGAAGAATTCTTGCTCTTGAATGACTCGATGTCAAAATTGCACCTCCAGTTTTGTGGGCTTTTGGAATTATTTTTCCCAGTTACATTCCTGTTACATGCCGAAATCAGTCTCTATTATCAAACTTTGGAGGGGGTTAAGAGGGCAAGAGTCTGATGCTTGCCACCCCTCAGAATTTAGGGGAATTTTCTAATTTCAAAGCATTTAGTCTGCATGTGATCTAACAAGATTCTTCTCACCTTCTTGTTTTAAAATGTATCATACAAGTTAAACTTAAAAACAAGTGCAGCTTACTATGAAGTTCAGTAATCACAAATTCTTTTGAAATGGGTATTACACTTGGAAACACGTCTTATCTTATTATCCTAAGTACCAATAGATTTGATAGTCATGCACAGGAAGAACCCAGAGGCTCTTTTTATTAAACATGCTATTAATAAACTTACGTTCCTGAAATTACGCTCAATACAGAGTATTTGTAGCAGATTCGTAACTGCTGGCCTTTCTTAATGATCTGCATCGTAACAGAAATTGCTCTAATGATTTCAAGAATGAAAATTAGTTATTTGAAGCTGTTTTTTTCATAAAAGATAACTATCATCATGTACTGCAATACTTTAAAAGGTCAAAAGCAGAATACAGAAGTCCTACAAAAATGTGTGAAATGACACTGTGCCAGTGCTGTAAGGTACAGTGCTTTGCTTACATGAACAGACCTTAGTTTTGAATGATCACTGCACTGAAAATGCTTTGCAGTGGATATGATTAGTCAAAAAAATTATTTATTTTGCAGTGCATGTAGAGAGATGTTATACACATGCTCACATCCAGCTTGGGTTTGCTGTGAGCTTATAGTAATAAACACATCAGAAAACTAGAAGAAAAACATTAAAACAATGGATGAAATGCTGCAACTTAGAATCAGTTGGGTTAGATTTGGCACAAACAAAGTGTGTTTATTTTTTAATTCTTTTCACTAAACATTTTCAGACTACCTAAAGCAATTTTTTTTTAAATTTAAAGGCTTGCCCTGTAGTTAGGCACACAAATAACTTTATGCACAAAATATAAAGCATAATTGTGAAAATCCTTCAAAATTTATATTTTAAAAGAAAATTGTTCTTACCCAATTGAATATTATGATTTTATTCTGTGGGTTCCTTATAAGGATTTCTTTTTCTTTTCAAAATTCTGTTAACACTAAACCTGCAGCTTTCTGCTTCTTGTGGAGTATTATTTTATCACTAAAACTATGGTGCTCCCATGACTGAGAAATCTATAGGGAAATGCTCTTTTTCTCTACTTGCTATATTTCCCCTACTTGCTACAATAATTCTGAAGCTTCCGAAGTGAATTTCTAAACTGTACATAACCCTGAAATATTTGCCCAGGAGATGACACAAATCAGGGCAAGACAGTACCTCTGAGGAGACAGAACATGCACACATACATCCCATCAAGTATATTAGTCATGCAGCCAGAGACACAGGAAGGCTCTGTATAAACAAGAGTGTGGAGAATCGGGGAGATAAAAAAATTTAAAAAACCAAAAGAAACTGCAAGAGCCAGCAGGAAAGGCAGCAAGGCAATGCCATTTCTTCCCAGGCAGGGCAGGGCAGGGCTCCAGGATGGGTCATCACAAGTGTCTTTGTATCACCTCCTGCACGGAGATAGGGCGCTTTGTCAGTGGAGAAGACAGCTAACGTGAATGTTAACTTAGCTCCACAAATAATTTGCCTTACTCTTGAGTTTTAAGCTGTTTGCCATAGGTGAATAAAAATGGTCAGCCTGAGCAGGACCAGCAGTGGCTCCTGTTCTGGGGCTGGGGTCCTGCAGCACAGCCCCGTCCCAGCCCCGGAGAACAGCGGGTGAGGGGTCCCGGGAGGGGGGCTGGGCCTTCTCCTGTGTTCATCAACTGCATGAAAATCATGTGTGTAACAGCAATAATTTTATTTCTTGGGCTTCTCTAACTCAGATGTACACTGGGAGATAAATTATTTAACTATTTGTTTCAATATTTTTAGTTGAAAAGTGCTACCAATTTTTCTTTAAAACGTATTTTTAAATATTTAAGAGCTATAAGGTCTATAGCAGATAGTTGCAAGAAGCACAAGGGGGAAAGAGAGCCACAATGATACAGTGAGCGAAGTCCAGAAGATACTGGGAAATTTCACTAATTTCTTGACAGCACTCTATTTCTGTGTGTTTTTCTTTTGTGTTTCATGGTGACTAATAGGATTCCTTTTTCTCATTCTAAATTTTCTCTTTTGAATTAGACATTCAGCTTCTGCATTTTAACATTCGACAGCATTTTTCAAGTTGGAGTATTCAGAGAAGCATTCTTTAAAAATAGGCATCAAAACTATATCCCATGCCTTAAATCAGAGACCCTCTTTCCTGCTCACAAATGTTGACATCGTCTTCTGTAGAAATGCATTTTTATGCCACACGCAGAGATCGCATTCAGCGAAACTAGTACTCCCCCAGATTACATAACTCATATCACTCACAGGTCATGCCCCAGGAGAATCTTTGTTCTTGGCTGGGCTCTTGTCCCACTTCATTCTTTGCTTACTGGATTTTCCTCTACTTCAGTGCAAGTTAAACCCTGTGCCTTCCCATACTCAGTGCCTCACCCCTCAGTCTCTAAAAGCATTTGGGGCCAATTTGTGCAGCTATAGTCTGTCACTTGTTTATCCATGCAGTTCAGTACTGCCTGGGATGGCACCGGGTGAGCAGTGTGAGCTGCCAATACACCTGGGCCAAGGCAGATCAGATGCACCAGAGAGGAGCAGCCAGGATGAGCAGGGAAGGCAGTCACACAAGAGTTCTTATTTGCACATGCACTTACATCCCAAGCTTAACAGATTGAAGCAGTAAAAGGCAGGTCATAGATGAGCAATACATTTCTTTGCAAACATTTGCCTTAAGGAGAACAGACTGATTTTTCTTTCATCCTCAGAAACAGGATCTATTGCCCCACAAAACTGTATGTGAGTTCGTGAGAAAGAGGCTTAGTTTGAAATAGGATTATTAACAGGCAGATCCGACTTTAGAAAGATTGTTGTTTTACACAGTTATTACAGGATGTAAGAAAAAGTAATGCAAGGTGCACTAACCTGTAGTCGTACTTGGGCTGAAAATCCCAGCAGATGAAGGCCAGCTCCTGAAGGCAGCTAGTATAAAATAACTTGCCTCAACTGCTCTTGATGAAGGCACAAAGGCATCTTTTTCCTAGTCAACTAGCAGGCATTAAAAAAAATGGAATAAGCTAGTGGGAAACATGAAACAAAAGAAAAAAGTGTGCTTAGAAGGAGCTCCTCTTACGTGGGGAATGTGAAGTGCATTACTTTATGTGCATTAATTTTCCAATGTATTGTAGCAAAAGGAAGAGGTAAAAATTGTCCTCAAACTTAGGTGGCAACTCTCCTTTCCCAGGACATCAGGAGGCTGAGTAGGCTGTATTCCTTGGGCTGGTGCTGCCCTAAGTGCAGGCAACAGCAAGAAGAGCCAGTGAGAGCGCTGGGAGCGCTCATATCCCAGCTGCACCTCAGCCCTATCTGCAGAGATGCAACCTCAAAAGCAGAGGTTTGCCTGTGACCTTGGAGGGTTATGACAAGCTTAGCACCTGTAATCTGCCTCCCAGCAGTGTGCCCCAGTGCCACGCTGGACGGGCTAACAGGCTGCAGTGCATAAGCAAAGGAATCTCTCCTTTCTTTCCCTAAGTCCATCTGTAACCCTCAGTCTGAGGCACAGGTGTGATGATAGCTTCGCTGGAAGATTTCTGCTGGGAGCAAGGTAAGGACTGTCATTTCTCTAGTGTCACTGCCTTTTAGAAGAGTTTATATATAGCAAGTGTAGTATCATCTCTTTGGGGTTTTTTCCTTTTGTTATTAAATTGCACACAAGCTAACAACTGAAATGTAAATTAATTTATGCTGCAAATTTAGCTTTGCCTGTACAAGCCTGTTCTCTGCTCAGTGAGAGAGCAAGCACTGATGTTTCACTCAGTGAGTGAGTGCAATCTCTGACAGGTCAGGCGTACTGACCAAAGGTCCTGCTCAGCATGCTGTGACCAAAGCGGTGTCCTTGCTGTGTGCCAGCCTGCCATGTGCTTAGCAATGGCCTCAGTGGCTGAGGAGCTGAAGTCTGATGTGTGACACCTCACAGCTTTCACACTGAAAACGGAAGGGAAGTGTGGGCTTATGGAAAGCTTTTCCCACTGACATTTAGATTAGCCCAAAGATACTGTGAAACAGCGTGATAGCGTGGCCTAGGGGAAAAGCAGGAAAGCTGCCCCTTTGGAGAATGGCGGATCTTAGGGACATAAGGGAAAGCACTCCAGTTTTCATACAGCTTTACTTTTCTTAGGGAAATAAGCATCATTCAGCTGTCTTTAGAGAAACACACGGGATTTTGTGAGGTGCTTTTATGTTCAGCCATCACGCCGCAAAGCAGGGGCTGCCCCCTCCCACACCCCAGGCACTCCCAGCTGCCGCTCGGGGCTGGGGCTGCTCCGCTCCGGCGCGGGGCGAGCCGGCGGCCGGGGCTCAGCCCTGCCGTGCGCAGCCTGGCCTGACTGGTCAGCGTAAAAATGTCCGTTAAAAATATCCCTAAGTATAGAGTTCAAAATGACTCTGTTATTGTAAATAGTAGGGTGTTTATTAATGAGTGACTGATGATACTAATAAATTTTGATACATCATTATTAAATAATTTGCCAGCACATTCCGAATGAAATTTCCTAAAAAATGCAATGAACTGAGCTGGAAAGAGTAGAAGGCATATTTAATCTCTCTTTTCCCTTGCAGTTCTGCTTAAGCAGAGTGGTGAATCGGAAAAAGACACGATTTAAAGACCCCCGTGGCCTTATCTGTGCCTTACACACCATAAAGGACTGTTGGCCAGCACTGGAAGGTGCTGCAGCTTTACAAAAGGATGAGAATTCATTGATACAACCTCAAAGTCATACCTTAGTAATAATTTCTAAAGAATAAAGTCAAGAAGAACCAGCATAAATGCAGAGACAGTTTAGTGTGACTGAAGCCAAGAGAAACTGATGTGTGATTTAAAGAGCTCATAAAAGCAGACAACTGGCTTTAGAATCTATGGAAAGCAATAAAGCAGTTAAAAATTCTCCCAGTTGTAATGCCTGTAGATTTCCTTATCTTAAATTCTTTGGCTAAACCCCTGGAGCAAATTGCAGGGCACGTGATGGGAGTTTTGTCTTTCAGCCCGGGGCTCCGGGGCAGCTTCCCGGCCCCTCTTCCTGACCCCCTCCGCACACAGTGGCTCCGCTATAGGGGAGCTTGTCTTGGCGGCAGTGTCTAGACATTCCCAGCTACTATCCTTCCTGACAGTCTCATGCCAGTGGTAATTTAAAAATTGTTTGGGATAGGCTGTGCCTCATAGACACAGGGAGCCAGTAATAACCCCCAGTTCAGTGACCCTGGTCGGATCATCAAACAGACGGTATAGGCAGGCTCAGTTCAGCGTTGGGTCAGGAATCATGACCTCCCCTGACCTTTTTTGTAGATTTAAAATTGTTTTGAGAAAGAGAAGAATAAAAAAGATACAACTCCAGGCAATTCTGGAAAGCAGTCCAGCTTCCTGTACTGTACACATGCATATAAGTAACATGTTTAAACAGATGCAGCTCTGGCAGGCCTGAAAAATTTGGATTTAGGTACTTTGTACATTTTTTTTCTAATAGAGTGCACATTGCTTCTATTTACTTGGAAAAATTTGAAGTTAAAAGACACTGTATGAAAATATTATCTGCACTACATTTAATAGCAAAGACAAAAAAGAAAAGCAGGTAAATTTATTTTTAGAAAATTAAGAATAAGAGAAGCAAAAAAAAAATCACTCTACATGGAATTTTTCAGATGTGTTACAGAAAACTGTCTGATGTATCAGCAGTGTGTACCAGATGAAAAAAATTAACACTGAGATTACTAGACAAATTGCCTTGTGATAGTAATATGCATACAAACATAGGCTGGTTGGTTTTCAAAGGTTTCCTTTGTGTGCATAGTATTTGCAGTCACAACCAATAAAACAAAATATACTGGCACTCTCTTTGTGGTTTTGGTTTTGAATTGCATAATGGTGACTAATATTTTCTGAAAACGTACTTTATAGTGTTTACTTAGCAGAATTTTTGTGCACTGTACCTGGAAATTATGAAATATACTTTGTGTGCTTCCAAAGGGTTGTGAAGGCTCAGGAAGAGGTTTACCAGTTTATGGAAAGAGAGCAGAAAGTGTTTCTCCTCTCTAGGCTTTTATATGGGCTGGTGCAGATCAGAAACACGTCAGACAGGAGAGGGAAGGGAAGAGTAAAGTTACAGGAGCTCTCCAAGAAACATAAAAGTATAGAGTGGGAAAATAAACTGCCAGCTCCAAAACGGCATACGGATTTTACAGGGGCAAACTCAGTTTAACAACACCAAGGACATCAATGCTTTTGCTGTTTTACAAAAGAAAAACATGTCAATTTCTGTTACAGAAATGAGACTATCAGCAAAGCTCAGTACTAATGTGGCATGGTGGGGCCCTGGGAATCTGGGCAATTCCCAGGCCCAGCGGCATGTTCCCAGCAATCCCAGTAGCATAAGCAGCTGGCTTCTGGTCATGTCCAAGCCATCAGCACTGTCCTCACTGGCTATGCACAGTTCCATCCCAGAGGCACAGGTAGCCTCTGGGAGCTCCCGGTCTTGAGGTAAACACCCGTTGGAAATAGGCCAGGACTTCTTACTGTGTCAAAGTTATCTCTTCAGACTCTTGTCAAACACAGGCAGCTGTCCCTGTACTTACATACAGCTGGTTATATTCCATGTAGATTCTAAGGTTGTCTTCTAAAGTTTTGGAGACACACACCAATTACATTTTTTGTACTGAAAGGTTACAGCCCGATCTAATCATGGGAGCACAGGAAACAGGCGTCCTACAGGCACATCTGTAATTTCCTAAGCCAGTCCTGGCAAGAAAACACTTTTGCAGTATAACCCACTCTTAGAGGGCTATTCCTCACAGAATTCCTTTATTTTACTAGAGGTAAGTTTGCCACTGTTCTCACGGTGAGTTTAACCAAATTCTGTAACAGTCAACTCCTAGGTAAGATTCTTAGACTTCCTATTCCTATAGACCAGGACAAGAAAGGGGTTGTAAGGCCTGATGTCATCTCCAAGTAAGCAGAGAAACAGTATTTGCTTGCCAGAAGCTATTCATATTGCAAATCCTTTATAACTTTTTTCTTCTCCAGACTTCTCTGGCAGCAGCAGTCACTGGAGAAAAGCAAATGGGAGAAGCAGGTGATTCCAGTAACTTGCCTTTCCTTAGCACACTATCTGCCATCGGCCTGATTCTGCTCAGTCTTTTTGATGCAGAGCTCACTCAGCAAAAACCTTTGCTATTGCGTTTTAATCAGTAATGGCAATTTAAAACAATAGTTGTATGGTTTGTCTCCACCCTGTTTAAAGGATCCCAGCTCCAGCCTTGCCCTTTGATGCCAGAGTATGTGCTCATTAGGATGTGCAGTGACAGTAAACCAACCCAAGCTCACAACTCATGTCGACTGAATACAATAAAAAGTTCTGGTTCCCAGGGACTCCTGGAAGCTGCAAATTATTGAAGATTACCTGAAATTATTGTTCTCTGTGCACACAAAGATAAAGTCATGCTACCTGAGACAACCACCATAGGAACAGCACACCCCAGAACTTGTGCTACAAATGTGCTTTCCTACCCTTAAGACCTGAAGATCTTGTCATGCTTAAATGGGAGTAAGAGGAGAAAGCAACAGAATTCTAGAGGCTAAAGTGATATGGAATCATGTCAGGGGATTCACACTGGGCCCATATCAAGCTGCAGCCCATGAGATAGCCAGCACTTTCCCATAAAAGGTACAGAAATCTGAAAACCATCAGTGAAAGAGGAAAATCAGTTTCGAGTGGGATACCTCCAAAGATGAGGCCACAGCACTGTGCGCTCAACAGGGTTTGCAGGGGACTGGGAAGCGCCTAGGGCTGCAGCCATAGAAACATGACCCAGTGCAAGAGGACCAGCAGTGCTGTGGCAGGGACTGGACGGGGGACACAGCCCAGCACAGGACCCATCAGCCCCACGCAACCCCAAGCGTGTCTCCCAGTCTCTCTTGTTTTACATCTCTCATGTTATGCTGGAAGTTTCCCTCTGTGGCTGCATCAGTAGCTGAAACATGAATGTTGTTAGTCTTTAGAGAACATAAACAATAGGAGTTATGATGGCTCTGGAATCTACAGTGTTACTGGTGCTAATAATTAGTTGCTGTAATTTTAATAAAATATTAGTAGTGTAAATAATTAAATCTGCATGAAAATATCCATCAGGAGACCAGGCAACAAAAAGAAAATCGCTTCTAAAACTTAACATCAAATTGATTAAATTTTAAGGCCTGAATTTCTGCTTCCCATGGGGGCTGGTATGGGAGAGTGAGGTTAGAGCCAGCTAGATGCTATTGTGTTTCTATGGCAACGGGGGGTTCAAGTAGCCTCTGCCATTCCCCATGATTGGTAAAATCACTACACGGTGTATAAAGTGGCCAAGAGAAGCAACAGCCAATAAATGCAGAAAATCCTTAAATCAAAGAGACGCAGAAATAAGAGATGGAAACAACCTGTTAGACCATCCTGTTCATTCCCTGAGGCCCTGAGCAGTATTATTAACAGTCTCAAGAATCTTGAAAACCTCTCAAAATTCCATCCAAGACACATGTAAAAACTTACTGAAAGGGAGAGCAATATCTCAGAAAGTTATAAAAAATCTTTCTAACCTGCTTTCAGTAGGTGTGTGCGCACTGTACTGAGCATGCTGAGATATCAGGTTCTCCAGCATTTGAGTAATGGGATGCAGGGGAGAGGTTTCATAGCATTACTCACCATAACACAAGTACTTTTGCCAAAGATAAAACATCCTATAAAAACATCCTGCCAGCTATATCCCTCCAAATCCTCCCCTCCTTGCTATGGAACAGATTTCTGTACCCTGAAAACAGAAGAATTATTTTGAAGAGCCTGCCTGTCCATTTCAGATGGTAGTTCCAGACTGTGTCCCACTGATAAGCTGCAGAATAAATTTAAAATAGAAAGAAGATATTTTAGATAAGCATTTGTGTGCCAGTTGCAGCTCCCCTCCTTTTCTTTTGCAGTGAGGATAAAGAGAGGGATTAGACTGAGTCAAAATTTGTGAGCCTCTGTCAGGAAGACAGATGGAATGCCCACACATGCCAAAGCATCCTAGGGTGTCAGACTCTGCAAAAGCACACACATTCCACTCTCAGAAAAACCCCAAACAAACAAAAAAGTATCATTCGGGTGGTACAAGACTGGAGAAATGTACCTAGACTTGTTCTCAGTATTGCAAAGCACTTGAAGACATGCTGGTGGAAGCCAGTGCCCTCCTACCCAGGGTGATTTACGCCAACCAGCCCAAATACTGCTCTTACACAAAACTGTGCTGCTCCAGAGTAATTTACTAAAGCCAATAGCATTAGTATAGGTTTGCTCAGGTTAAAGGAAGATGTATCTTTTCCATAGGGATTATGTGTAGTCTTCAGGCAGAGCTATGACTACAGGTATGATTTCAGCAGCAGCACAGACATATCCTAAAGGAATATAAATGTATCTGGAGTATAGATATATCCTAAAGGACTGCTACCTTCACCTTGACATTGGGTTATTGCTGTGCTACGTAACACAGTGACCCAGGCAGCTGCAGTTTGTCTACTGCTCCATATCTACTGCAATGGTGCATATGCCAGCAGATGTTCGAGAAGAGGCTAAATATTGGAGAGATGAGGTAAGGGCAGGACTGTATCTCCTTGCCATGCTTACCTGTCAACCCCAGCCTCTCCTGAACTGCTAGAGCTCAGTGACCAGCCAGAGCAGCACCAGGCTCATGCCATTTTCCAGTGGTCTGCACCTCCCCAGTCTTGCCTCAGGTGCATTCCCTTCTTTCCCAGCTTGACAAGGGCTAGCAAGGAAAAAGCAACTCATCTCTGGAGCAGAAGCTGCCAAGAGAGTTCTTCTGTAGCTGGTGATTCAGGCTATTTAATCTGTCAGCAATTGGGTGAAGAGGAGTAGTAATGCTCAGCAGCTGACACAGAAGTGCTAGTGTCTTTGTACATGCTGTATTTTCTTGCAGCCATCTACTGATCATACTTGGGCTCTCAAGAAAAGAAGACGTCTCATCTCGTATTTTTATTTCCATATTTTATCCTATCTGCTGTTTTTTCCAAGTGTGGGACCCTGATTATGTTAATAGTCAGGACAGTCTCCTCTTTTGATAAAGAGATGTGGACTTTGAAGCTAGCACAGCCTGGGATCCCATTACCAGGCCAGTTGCCTTCCCAGTGGAAATGGGTCTTATTTTGTTTACAGATAAGAAATAAAAAAGTGGTATCATCTATTATCCCAAGGGCGTTGTTCACATTAATTTATCAACTGCTTCCAAGGAGCTACAGAGTTCAAGAGTATTACTAGAGAGTGAGAACCCATCCTGGATTGAGTTACTGACAGAATTACAGCTGACACTAAGAACTGCTTGAAATGTCTTGAGGGGAACTACAGACAATGGGCTGTATTATTTAACAGAATAAAAGTGAAGATACAGGGGATACTTGAGACCAAGAAGGCAGTGTCAGTGAGTCTACCACAAGCATCAGCTCCGGTTGTACTGGCAGGAATCCCAAATCATGGAAGGGAGATGTTAAACTCAAAGTAAGCCAGCTTGCTGAAACCTCAAGCAATTTTTATTCTTTCTTCTCCAACATGTAGCCACATATTGGACCGTCAGATATATTCTTTGCTTACTGTTTTATCAATACCTTCCTTATAATCATTAGTGCAAAAGATGAAAAAGCTTTTGAGTTAACAAATAAAACCACAATATAGTTTTGGTATTTCACAGGCAGAAAATGAGAATATTTGCTGGACATTATTCTCTAGATTCCTTGTAACTAGCTAAAGAAACGAAGCATAGAATGCAAAAAGGAAATGAAAATGTTTAGTTCAGGTTCTGATGTTTATTTACTATTGGGATACTTTACAATTCTCCCATTCCAAGCAGAGGTGGTGAAATTCCTTTCCAAGACAGATGCAATATTTTCTTGACAAGTATCAAGTGGAGGCAGCAGTCTGTTATCAATAGTGCTGAATGAATCTCCTGTCTGTAATTAGCTAATAAAGCATAAGAGTCTTATGCTCTGGTAGTGGGAGAGCTTTATTGCACTGCGGGTAGTGACAGCGGGCAGAGTTTTCCCATTTCACACATACTTGTAACATCTTGGTCTGATATTTCTGCACTTGGCCAGTTTGTGGAGCACTCTATGAAGTTTAGTCAGATGAGTTTATTTTATTGCCACTGTATCAGGGTAGTTCTTAGCCTCTTGAGAAAATCTACAGAGAGCAATAAAGCCAGATTGTCCAACCAAGCTCAGTAATTGGGCCAAAGCACTAGTAGGAGGTTCAAAATAATTTTTCACTCAATGTTTTTTATGAGTAGTTGCTCTCTACACCAAGGGGCAGCACCTGCCTCCCTGCACCTTTCCAGGGCTGGAAAGTGCAGGCCCTTCCGAAGGAGCTGCTCGAGTCCTTGTTTCCTGCACAGCCCCACTAGCCTGTGCTGGTCCTGCTTCGGGAGAGCCCAGGGGTTTTCAGAAAAATGAGAAGATATTTTACACCCCCTGCTTATTGACACAATTATTTGACTGGGCCATCCTGCTGAGATCAATCTCTCCTTTACTGGGATGGTGTATCTATTCAATGCTCAGTTTCATGGAGGAGAGCTGCGCTGACTGCTCAGATCTGTGCCGCTATTGTGGTGCTGGCTACCCCCTGCCATACCCACAGAAATCCTTCCAGATTCAGTGCACATGTTCTGGCATGCCATCTGATCCAAATTAAAGCTGGCCTGCACTGGGTTCCTACCTCTGCACTGAGTTCCAGCTGCGGTAAGCCACTAACGCTGTTACACCTTGTCTCTAATTTGAACGTGTTTTACATTTCAATATATTATGTCTGAACGTTAAAAATGTCCACAAGAGGTGGACTTCTCCTGCTCCATCAAGTCAACCTGCAGTGCAGTCAGCCTACAGAAAGTCAAGAATTGATGCCAATTGTCTTCTCTGCTGCCAAGGTTGAGGAAGCAGAATCCCAGCCAGAGGGTCAGGTGGCCACAGGGACAGGACTTGTCTGCCACCAGGGACACAGCCCTTTAATGATGCTGCTGATATCCACTGGGCTGTGTCCTGGGTTGGGCTCCACCTCCAACACACCAGGATGTGGTTGTTCATAAGTCAAAGACTCAGCAGCTTATGGCGGCTTTTTGAATTGTGAAAAAGTTGAAAACACTGAGGAAACACCTGGCTTGACTGATTTACAGGTGCAAACTGATTGCCAATGTGGCTTTAGAAGCAGATTACACACACTGGTACATGCACTTGGTCTGACAGCTTCAGGTTAGATTTTAATAACCTAATAACTGTGCACTGCTCCAAGGGAAGCTCTGGACACCAAGTCTAGGAAAGACAGAGTTAAACTAATGCGCACACTCCCAGGTGGATCTGTGGGAGGTGTGTCAGGAGTGGCGGCACAGCCTTCTCCTGTGCTGCCCTCTCCCCGCTGCCAGAGCACACAGCTCGTAGTAGCCTGTGGTGCAGATTAGCTCCTGTAATAATAGCTTCACAAGAAGCCTGCAGTGCCAGATGAAATTAGGATGGAAAGACAATCTGTACATGGACAGCTTTTCATTCAGGTCAAAAAAATATTAATGAGAAAAGAAGTTTGAAAACAAGGTCAAGAGAGACAAGAGAAACAAATTCTCCTCTTCACAGAAGCCAAAAGCAACTTCAGCTTACAAATTCAGAACTTGTCTTGGATTATAATTGGTTTTAGCAAAAAAAAATGAACTTAAAAGAACACAAGCTGGCTGTTAATTGCACCATGCTTATTTTCAGTTTTCCTTTCAGTTGTCCCCTGTGCCCTCATATAGAAGAAACCTGGTATTCTAGGCAAGGCAAATATCTGTTGAGTTGAATTTCTCCCCATCCAGAGTGAGGAACTGTACTCTGGCTCCAGTAAGATCTGGAGCTGAACTGCTGAGAGTAATACTGACAGCAAATTCAGAGTCCTAATGTCCCCAGAACATTTCTTGTCTCTCCTAGCACCAGGGTGGATTCACAGTGAGCCTCCTGCAAGAAAAGGTGTATTAGGAATTCCAGGAAACCCTGAAATAGGAGGAACAAGTGGCACACAGGAACACCACATTTAGTTTTTGTAAGTTCAGTGGCCTGCTAAAAATATCCTTGTAGATTTAGAAGTCAGAGATAGTATCAGCAGCATGTGTATTTTCGAGAAACTGTGATTCAAGTTAGAAATGTAGCAGGTGCCAAGAAGTAGCAGAGGCCAGCTGCTTGCAAGTGGTGGGGACAAAGTATGACAGCATGACCGGCAGTAAAGGGACCTTTTTAGCTATAGCCTGTCCTGGAGTACCTGAACAAGGTGGGAAGAGCAGGACAAGCCCAGGGATGGCAGCCAGCATCAGCAAAGAGCCCTGATCATCCGGCAAGTCTGTGGCAGTGAGGCAGGTCCACGGTCAAGACACAAAGTCAATCCACAGGTCGAGGTCAGGTCCAGTGCAGGTAACTAGCACCAGAGACATGCTTTCATCTGCATCTGCAAATTTCCTAGTGCGAGATACTTTCCATATGAGTTACATTAATTTCAGGAAACTAAAAAAAGGGGGGGAAAATATCACCCTTAAAATGAACAGGTGTATTTCAAAAAATTAAACACAGCATAAATAAATAATGAAGAATAAACAAAACATGTGCTGATCATCCTGCACTCAGCCTTCACACTGCCCTCCCCAGTTAGGGTGAAGGTCAGGAGAATGGCTGGCATAAACTGCACGTAAAATGCTGAGACAATGGCCAGATCCTGCAAATCTTGGAGGGATGAGTACAGTAATGGCATCTCAGAGAGAATCCTTCTTCCCACTTTTCCAGGTACCTGTGCCATGTAGGTACCAGCTTTTCCAGAGCTGGAGGGGGATGAAAGACTCCCTTCCAGCATGAGGACCTCACTGAGCACTGTCGTTCAGCGCAGTGTGCTAAGCCTGCTGTGCACATGGCTGACCAGCCCCAGACAAACTCACATCTTCCCAGTCTCTGGACTACCCTGACAGAGACCATCTGCGGCATCACTTGTGCAAAAACAGGAGGAGCGAGTACCCCCTCCCTGAGCAGCCCCCCTGCAGAGCCCAGGCAAAGCCCCTGAATCTGCTGTCTGAAAAGGTGTGAGGTCAAGCACAGGAGCTGCCCATCCAGACAGATACCTTCTCCAATAACCTCCTCAGTGGAGAGAGCACCCACCTCCAATGCCAGCTCATTTGAGTTTGCAGGTGATTTGATCTCTATTTCAAAAAGAAATGACAGCTGTTTTGTTCTTTCACTCCAGCTGAATACTGTGGCTTTATGCTCAGCAGATGTGCAGGAGGGAAGATAATTTTCCATGACAGCAAGGCCAGAAGAACTACAGAAACTCCTCCTAAGCAGCTCACCATTAACACTGAGCAGTCTCCAGAAGAGGGAAGCCAGCACGGTGGGTAAATCACTGAGAGGGGGCGTACGTGGCAGTTGCTGCAGCAGCTGCTGCTTCTGCTTGTCTCAAGCTCGACTCACAATGTTGATACACGTTTTACAAGAGCAATCCTAGGGATAGAGAGAGTGATGTAAGGTACGAAATAAGGGCTTAGGACAAGGTTCTGGTTTCTGTAATTGTAAGTAAGCAACTTATAAAAATAATAGTAATTTTGAATGTTTTCAAAAGATTAAATCAAAGCCATAATATTTAAATAATAAAAATGTAGCTGTTTAAATTTTACTTAAAAACTATAATGAAATTTCTGCAATGGGTAGGTTTTGTTGTATGTCTACAAATTATTTGCATTGATCTGCTAATAGTAGGATATGGAATGCTTTTCATCACCAGAGAAGCTGTAGTTATTAGTCAGCCTTAAGGTTGTTGGTTCAGTTCATTATTCTCAATTATGCTAATGGAAAAGCTGGTGTGGAGAAATGAGGTTGTTGATTTTCCTGCAACTGCTGGAACCCAGGAGCACTAGATATCTCCCCAGGTCTTTGCTCTTACCAGCTTGGTTTTGTCCAGCTGGTCAGAATGTCCTGAATCCATGGACAGGCAACATTGTTTTTTAAAAAAGGTTAAATAAGTTTTTTAAAAAAGGTTAAATAAGTTCTAAAACAAGGCAGCCACAAACATCCTCAGCAGTACTCCCACCTCACCTGCTGTTCTTCTAAGCTATACTGTGGAGCTTCTCTAGGAAGCAGCTAAAAAGGAAATATCTAAGTCAGGGAGCATTTGTTTTCCTAAAATCTTCCCTGTTTGCAGGCAAAATTCTTTCAATGCAACAAGATGTTCAGGTGCCAGTTGTGGAGCCAGGAATAAATGAGCACTCAGGAAGGTAGTCAGCAGCTCTGAGCTTCATTCCCTGTTGGTCATTAGGAAAGGTTCAGGGTTTGGCTCACTTACCTTGTGCCATGAGCTAAGCCTCAGAACACAGCAGACACTGACAGGTCACTGTACATAACATGCAAAAAGACATCACGTTGAATTCTGTGGGTCACTTGCAACTAGACAGATTATGTAATGAGCTGGATTCGGTGTACTGAACAATAGCTGTGTCCTTTCACCACTGGGCAAGGGGCAGACAACAACATAATTAAAAGCAGTCAATAAAAAATACAGGCAAATTAGTAATTTTGTTGTGTTGCATTTCTGTTGGCAGGTTACGAGGCAAGACATTTCAGGATTTAAAACGGGTCAGAAAAAAATGACAAAACCCAACATAATTCAGAGAAATACATACGTTTAGGCAGTGATGCAGAAGAAAGCATGCTGTGGGGTGTGTCTCTCTGCATGTCAGAGACACCTGTGGCACAAACTGCAGTGAGAACGGTTAGGGGTGAGATGGCACCCCTGGGACAAAGGCTGCAGTGAAGTTGGATAACAGACCCAACTGAACTGGAAGAAACTGCTCTCCTCTGCCAACTGTTTCAACAGCCAAAATCTCTTTCAGTAACAGTATTTTTGTGTATATATATATATTTATATATATACAGTTCATGTATTCCCACATTAGAACTTAATCTTCCCCTACAGTTTCCTTCTTAGAGCTATTCCTATTTGCATAACTAAAATGAGGACAGCAGAGTCTTTTGTGTGCTTTTTTTTTTTTTACTCAAGGCAGGGGCACCACCTAACGGCCGTTGGATCCCTGGCTTTGCTTCCCTGCAGCTGGCAAGTTCTACCAACACTGAAACTACAGCTAGCAGAGAAAAAACCCAACTGTTCAACTGAGTTTGAACTACCAATTACTAATCCTGAAAAGTGGCAGGATTGATCAGGGCACCTTACGTTCCACACACATGCACACCCCCACACTCTCAGCCCGTATGCACAACTGATCCTCAGAAAGAAAATAAAGCCTCCCTGAGTCACAAGTCCCTGATGGCATCTGGCACAAAGCAGGGACGGCTCAGGCTCTAAGGGCTGGGCTAGCACAGCAACTTGAGAGCAGTAATCCGTGGCCAGATAGCACTCTCTCCTAAACACTTTCAGCCCTTTTGCTTTTGTGGTTTGGAACCTCTAACACCCTGAGCAGTGCAGGTCAAGAACTCCCTAACCATCACGATTGTTCACAGTATCTGTGATGTCCCCTGCAGATAGTGCATGGCAAGGACAGGGAGAGAACACTTCTTGTGCTGTTCTGAAATCCAAATGCCTGTAGTTTATGTGTTTGGAGGAGTTGAGTAACTGTAACTATAACTTATTCAGGTAAGTATAATGCCAATCCTGATATTTACCAGCAGAATCTGTTACAAGACGAGGAGAGTGTGACGTTGAGAGACACAGTCTAAAGAGCACGTTCTTGTAACACATCTAGGAAGACATTTATTCTATGCACTCTTCCCTTCAGCTTTAGATAAACCACTGGTCTGTAGCATGCTCATGGGAAATTCAGAGATTACTCTGTTTTCTATGGACATTGGCGAGGCACAATTCAATTCCTGCAGCTTTGCCAGCTTGCTCTACACACCTGTACAGGAAAGTTTGTCCCAATTTGAAGTGCCTCTTAGGAACTACAGGGAAACTTACACAACTAACCTAACAATCACATCAGTAAAATCACATGAGCAAAAGGGCACCGTGAAAGACTTTGGGGCACGCTTTAGGACTTGGGAAGGAACACGCTTTCTGAAAAATTTCTCACAATAACTCATCAAAACTTTTAAAAAGTAATACCTCTTCTCCTTATGCTAACAGGGCAAGTCTAACTCTGAGCAAACTTTGGACTTGTGTAGATGTCACCCATATAGCTGGGGGGAATTCTTCACCTGTACCAAAATGCTTCTTACACAATAGTCTTTTACCATCCATATGCCTAGACCTGCTTTAGCTTATCTTTGCATAGCCATTGTTCTCCAATTAACTTGGGTTGTGGACAGCTTCTATCAGGATCACTAACTCCTGAATGAGTCTCTCTAAAAGTTTGATCATTTTCTAACTATTTCAGTGGCTCTCTAAAAACCAATCCCCCCATCAACCTCACTTATTCAGCATGATATGCCAAGGAAGTGCTTTCATTTTAACATAGTCTGAAATTCATAACAAAACTTTCCATTTTCTTTTTCTTATAAATATGACAAAGACTATTTAATCTCTGAGTATCACGCAAAAACAGGTGGGAAGTTTCTGTGGCTTTTTTCTTTGTTTTCAGAGATCTACTTGTCAACCAAAAGTAAAAAAAAAAAGCCACGATTATTCCAGCAAGCAAGGGCTTCTGGAGTATAGAGCTAGTGCCACAGATACTGCCACTAAGCATGTCCAAGCAGCTTGTTTTCTGACAAAACCTCCTTAGTAGCCAGATGAAGATAATTACTGACCAAGCTGATGAAAGAACAGTGTACCTCTTCTACCTTTTGAAAAATGCCAGCTTTGTTTGTTAGATTTGGCAAACAGGGACCTAACCTGATTTCAGCCTTAATAAAGTAGAGGTGCGGGCAACTTGCTCTCTATTTGGAAGAGGATATGAGGAACTTTGACTGATATGACCTTCACTATAGTGCTTTTTTTTAATAACTTTATATTACAAAATCAGTTTGGACATAACTAATTATTTTTACTGCCAACAGGGTGTAAAATCTGCATATGCCCTGCACTGCACTGCACTGCTGCATGAATCAGCTCAAGTTAGGTCACAGAAGGTCAGTAAATAATCTCTAAAGCATTGAATAATTCAAAGGGTAATTTGGTGGTCAATGAATGTCAGACCTTTGTAATTCCATAAATCATCTCTCCAAATGATCAATAACTTGCATTAAACAATGGATTTTACAGTTTCTTCATTGCCTGTCTGTCCCACATGAGTATGGATTTGAGGCAGATAATTGTATATGCTCCAATAATTTTGATGATTTGCATAATAAGGAAGCCAAGCTGAGTATATTCACTTGCATTGAGAATGATGTGTAACAGTGTCCTACCCAAAGATAATGCAGTGGGACACCATCTCATGAACACAGAGACTCCCAGAGTTTGAAATTGCTGTGTCCAGGTTCATTTGGAACACTTTGTTCTACATAAGCTTAATTTTTATTTCCTGATTTGCTTTGAAAAAAAATGGAGAATCTTAAAATCTTGAACTGCCTGACTTCTATGGACCGTACAATGAGTTCTGTCAGCTGCTTAAGTAAGCTGAATCTGAATTTTAAAAGTATTTTCATCTAAATATACTAACATTATTTTGACTTCCTATAAAATTTTTACTGAGCATACCCAATGATATGTAAATGGATCTTTTAACTAATCTTCTTTATATCGGTCCTTTAACCTTTTGAAGTGGTCATGTTCTTCTTCTGTGCTTTATTCCAAGTAAATTTATCTCCAACAAGTAACTGCAAGGTCAGGGATATTGACATACAGACAAGGAATGGGTAAACCATGAAAAGAGAAGCTTAGTGACATCATTTCCACCTCAAGCACAATGAGGGTGTCAGCCTCTGTGTCCCCTGTGGCCCAGAACAAAGCACAGGTCCTTTCAGTCCAAGAGTCAACAGCTCTGCTGGGCAGTTACACCTGGGCAAGGCAGACCTAACATGCCTCAAGTAGAGTTTCCTCACCCCGGAAGCACTGACTGTCCCCCTGGGCAGCACAAAGTCACTTCATGGGCAATAAAGATCCTTTTATCTGAGGCTTGTTAATAGACTCCACAAAGCATAGCAGACAGTTCTGGGTTCTTTTTTGTGGTGCTGATTTTATGTTCCCATTGCTATTATAAAACATTGAAAACTAGAGGAAACTAATATATCCATTTATTTAACCTAGAAAACTGATGAGCAGATTACCCAAGGTTACTGTACCTGCTTCAAAGATTAAACATCATTTGGAAGTCAAAGGGCAACTATTTATCGGCTGCAATGTATTTAATTCAGAGCCTTGAGAAGGATTAAATTTCTCATGGGTATTTGTGCTAATTTCAAAGGCTAGACTGACAGACAGTGTCTGAAAACAAAATTATAGAGGGATGGATTTAAACAGAATGTTTTTCTTTCCAGAATCCAAAGTGGCCTTATTTTTCAGTTGCTGGACTGAAAAATACTTCCATGTCCTTGGAGGATCAAGGGCTATCAAAACAGACAAAAGGAAGATCTGTGATTTAGTGGCATCACAGTTCACATGGTTTATATTTCTGCTAAGCTCCCTGTGCTGTTTCACAGACCATGTGGCTTGGGGTTGCTTTCAGACGCAAAACTATTCACGGAAGTACAGATTTAGATACAACCTAAGATACATCCACAGATATTTGGTGCTTCTGAACAATCTGTATTGAATCAAGCCTACTTATAATAAAGTATTAAATACATGTTGTCTTTAGAAATTTTCAAAAGCATCTTTGGGAAGTTGTTATGTGGAAAATGTACGTAATTGCTTTAGACCAAAAGGACAGTGTGCCATCTGAACAAACAGAGCCTGCAGAGTATCTTTTAGAGTGAAGGACTATTTTACTTGTAATTACTACAGCAGCAGCCTTGGATCTTATTACTCTAGCATATGCTGTCAGCGAAACATATTTTTCAGTTTCTTCTTGATTGAAACAACCATTTTTGCATTTATTCAGTTATCCCAATGCACTGTGAGGAAAAAAACATGTGACAGAAAGGTCTGAGATGACTCTGGGAGTAGGAGAAAGTGGAGAGTATCTCTTGAATCCCGAGAAAGTGCTGCATTTTTTACCTGAGAAATTATCTGGGATGAGTTGGAAGTCTCAGTTGCTGTGTCATGTAAAAGTTGTGGGTTCACCATGGTAGCAGCTCAGCCTCATATGGACATTCACTCACACCTCTCCCTCAGAGCGGGATAGAGAACATAAGAGAATTGGAAGGGCAAAAGCAGGAAGACTTGTGAGTTGAGATAGAGACAGTTTAACAGTAAAGCAAAAGCTTTGCATGCAAGCAAAGCACAACAAGAAATTAATTCAAGACTTCTACGGGTAGGCAGGTGTTCAGCCATCAGCAGAGCTCCAGCACATGTAACGGTGACTCAGGAAGACAAGCACCATCACCCTGAACATCCTCTCCTTCCTCTCTCTTCCCTCAGCTTCTGTTGCTGTGCACGATGTGATACGATGCGGGATGCCCATCACTGGCCAGCTGGGGTCAGCTGTCCCGGCTGTGTCCTCTCCCAGCTCCCGGCATCTCCCAGCCCCTTGCTGCTGGGTTGGTACAAACCCTGCTCACCAATAACTGCAACACCAGTTTGTTAGTATGACTGCTTTGGTCACACATCCAGATCACAGCACCATACCAGCTACTTGGAAGAAAAGTAATGGTATCCCCGTCAAAACCAGTAAAATGAAGTACCTACAAAATTTGTTGGCCAACCATATATAGTCATCGTGAACACTGAGAGAAAATAGGGATTTGTAAGAGAAAAGAACAAGCATTTTGAAATTAACTAACCTCCTTCTTGAGAACCTGCAGTGAACAAGAAGATCCAGCCTTGCAATGGGCATCTGAGAGGGAAGCATTAAAAACTCTTTGGCTGGATTTGAGTCATTCTTCTAGGGAACAATAATCAGTGCTGTGGGCACTGGTTGTAAATTAACGACCAGCTAAAGGATTTGGTGTGGGACGTGAACTGTATCAAGTTATTAATTCCGTAAGCCCCTGAGCCAATGTCATGACTACTATGACCACTTGAGAATTTCCATTCTGTTAGGAGTCAGGCTCGCCCAGCTCTATTTGCAGCGTCACTTGCCAGAAAAGGCAGAGCTCATGGATGTGTGCATCACTGACACAGGCATCCTGCCCAGTGCATTCCTTCAGGTCATGCCACATCCACAAGTTCTTTGCACAACCTCTGACCTGATCCACTGCCAAAATCCTGGTCAGAGGGAGCTTGTGTCATTTTTCCTTACAGTACTCATTGCCTACAGAGGCATAACTCTATAGCAGTAGGTCAACCAGCATGTATAGCAAACAGTGCTCCAGCACCGTGAGCCTTTTCCATGAGTCTTTTGTCTAGACTGTGAGCTGCTTGGAGCCCATACCCTCAGTAGAAGCAGAGAAGACAGGATTCAGACACTGGAGTCACTCAGGTTTTAGTTCCACTGCTAAAAAATCTGCTTTGGTGCTTTCAGTCCCTTGCAAATTTCAGAATTCCCAAATCTGAGACATAAACAGTTTAAAAGGCAGAAAACTGAGGCTAGACCCCTTAAGTTTTGAACAAGAGCTGCTAAAAGTGAGTGACTAGTCCAAGCCAAAGAGTAGATCAGTGCTGATGCTGATTCCTCCTTCTGAACAGCTCTGATCACAGCTGCAGAATTTAACATGCCTTGTAGGGTGCCAGAGCACATTATTCACATTTGAACTCTACCAGCACCCCCCCTGATCTGCCCTCTGCTCTCGGCAGGGCACTGCTGGCTGTCACAAGGCTTTGTCATGCACAGCCACACACCTGCAACCTGCACAAAGACAAAGCAACAGGGAATGGAATTTTCAGTGTAAAATAAGAAGTAGGACTCTCGGAGAAATAGGCAATTGCAGGGTTTCTTTACAGTACCTGCAGTGTCCCTGTTCCTCGTTCCCTGGCCATGGTGTCAGCCACCCCAAGAGAATCCTCTGCTGTGCTCCATACTAGCACCTCTGAAATGAGGTGTCTGGAGAACTGCACACTGGTCCAGATCAATCCAAAGCCCCCTTAGTGCTTAGTGCTGTGGGACATTAGTTCTGGATGACTAATTATTTGGTTTAAAAACAGTTCTTTTGTTTCTTGGGCTGTAAAGACAACATGACCATTTTCTGTACTTTTGACCCCAGGGAAAGAAAAGCCACAGATAATAGAATTAAACCCTCATTTCACTTGAGATAATATTTGTATTAGCTCCCTTAGTAAAATGTCATGTACACTGCCAAGTCTGCAGGTTATCACTTCCACAGTTTGAGCGTTTGGAGACAGGGCTTGGAAATAGGGGGTATTTGGGGGAAAGCTCTGAGAATTATAAGACCTGTAACTGTAGAACTTTTTTCCTACTCGGTCCAACATTTCCTTCAAGACTTGAGCTCAGACAGAATAATGGTTAGAATATTTTTTACTGGCCCAACATTGAAACATTATATAAGGCTTCAAGGCCACACAGATGACTTTCACCCTTTTTTGTAAGGCTCTCTGTAGATTTTGCAGGGAAAAGAATCAGCACATTCAACTGTGATTCCAACTATGCTCTTCTTTCAAGGGGTTATTTTAAAATTCTAAGCACCATGAAGCAAGAGTGCAAGTTCTCCCCTTCACTACTCTGAAGTACTGAGCTTTTTCCTTATAATGCTGAAATCACAGCAATGCTGAAATCACAGCAACAATAATAAAGCTTCTTGGCCAAGTGTTAATTTGAGACATTTCATTCCATTCCAGGGAAGAAATGAGCACTCTCTCCCTTTTCCTGCTGCAGTCATGTTGTGTTTGGATGCCCAAATGGTTTCAGTTAACCAAGATTAGATTTTTCCATAACATGGGAGCTAGTTCTTCCGCTGCCTTCTCCTTTCCCCAGCATGTTATCTTTTTTGCTTTGTAAGTGGTAGTACACATTCTGGGGGAAAAAAAAAAAAAAAATTTGGTAAAGAGAGAATTTAAAACTCTGACAGAGGTAGCACACTGAGCAAGTTGAGAGATCAGGTAACACAGAGCTTTTTAGACTGGCTTTTCTTCCCAATGAGGAAACGAAGTTGAAGAACTTAGCTTCAGAAAGTACAAGTCCATTCTTTAAATATTCATTGTATCATCAGCACTTCTTAGCTGCAGAACACCACTCCAGCCTTTTCCATGAAGGAATCAAAACTATCAGTTTTCTACACTTTTTAGGGTGTGCATGTTCATTCAGGCAATATACCACAGTGTAAAATTTTCCTTAATTCACAGCTCCCGACTGTTTCTCCTTTCATTTTATCTCCATGCTGGAGTTGTGGAGGCAAAGCACTGGCCTGGTGTGTCTTCACATACAAAGCCAGCTTTTGTGGGCAAGGCAGGGAGAACTGCTGGAGCCAGTAGAAGGAAAACAAGAGAGAAGAAAATATTTTATCTGCTTTGTGCCATATGCTTTGGTGTCTGGTTACAGAATAGTCAGTCTACAGTGACAATTTGATTCCTTGTGCGATGCCACAACTGAGACCTGACACAGTGTGCAGGTGGTATTTAACCAAGGCATATGCATATACTGATCCTCTTTAATTCTGCATCCCCTTCACAAGTCAGTGTCTGCAGTGAGCAGCTCCAGAATGTCTGTTTGAAGCACTTGTCCAAAAACACTGAGAAAGCTGACCTGAAAATAGGCTCTGGCAACAAAATGGACAAGGGTGTGAGGGAGAAAATTCGCAGAAAGCGATTAAAGCAACCTATATTGTTATGACTTAGCTGCAGAATTCTGGGATTGGAACAACATGAAAAATTCTGGAAATGAACAGATCCTGAAGTAATTCCTCTTAGGTCCTCTTTAGGCTTCTGGCAATGGCCAGTCCAGCAATACCTGCCAAAAAGAAACATGACCTTGCATTTAGGAGACTGGCCTTGTTGCTCATGGTCACAATCAGAAGCACACCCCAAACGTGGAACTACTCTGCAGTCATCTGCAGAGGAGACAGGCACTTGTCAGTCAGGACAGGAACAGCCCCAGCCCTCAGGCAGTGGCAGCTGGAGCCTTTACTCATCACTGCTCCAGAATGCTTGTGCTTCCAATGGTCCCGTGGACTGTGTCCCCAAAATATTTTTTGCACTGATTTGATGCATATGTATGCATGTGTGTATGTACAGGTGAACAGACACACACATAGATTATCTCAGGAATTATCTCAGGAATTTGGATAGATGTTTACCAGAATAATAGGCTGTGCACCACTTCAAATCTGGCACACAGCCCACCTCTGCACCCCAAAAGCAGGCACTAGATAGAAGAGTCTGTGATCTGGGAGGAGAGCTATATAATACACCATTTTTAAGGACATAAGAAGACTTCTGTGGTTACTTAGTATATGCTATGCTATAATAACAACAAATAAAACAGTCTCTTACTTAAAGGAAAACCATGAGGATCATTCGAACAGAATTCTTGAAAAAAAGTTTAAAACCTATAAAACTTTCTACAACAGTTTAAATAGATTATTTTTAAAATAATACTATTAGTAAAGCTTTTAAAATTCCATATGAGAAGGATTATTCCACTAAAGTCCCAGAGAGCCGTTGTAGATAATTTCTAGTTGTCTTACTGTTCAAGCAGAGTTTTTCCCAAGAATTTCCCCTACTCATCCTCTGTTTCCAAGAGAAAAATGAATGAACGATGGGTCTTCAGGGGTTTTTTGTATTCCAAATACTTAATATTGAGCAATATATAGGATCCAGAAAAAAAGAAATCTTTCACGTCTCCTTTTTCAGCTTTAAAAATGCTACAGAGGATACAAACACTATTTCTTCTCTTTAGCAGGTCACTTGTAATAGACAAGCTGCTTGTGATGCATTCCATGCTGGGACCAGCTATAAGCCATGCATCTGCTGAATTGAGGAATAAAGAGCTGGTCCATAAAATGTGGAATCGGAGGAGTGGCCTCAGGGGCATAATGGTGCATTACTGCTGTGAGATCAGAGTGTTTCCCTGAAAGATATATATTATTACAGGAAAAAGGGTTCCATGCTTTTTGATTCTGTCATTATTTATTGTTGCCATTGCTCATTTTCTGTGATGCTGGATCACACGGCAGAGAGAACTGCAGAGAGTGCTCTGCAGCTTGCACTGGAGCTTGTGTTATTTGCCATGGCGGAGGAAATTTTTCTTATTAGAGTAAGTTGTGTGCAAGAACTTTAAAGCTACTGCTCTTCTAAGTATGAAAAACATTAAGTCTAAAAATAACTAGACTCCTTTACTTCCTGAGAAGGTCACAGACAAGCATTGCTCCTTGCTACCTCTCTAGTGAACAGTTTGATGAAGACAATCAGGATGAAGAGAGGAAGAAGGAGCAGGACTCTGACCTTCCCATACAGACAACCTCAGTTAACATTAGTCTCAGACACAGTTCCAGCTCTCACTGCTTTTTGATATCAACAAAGGGCAAATATCCATTCTGTTCTGTTCAGACCTTAATTAATAAAAGTCCCCAGGCCTGGGAGGAACTTCTTACCAACTGGCTATTATCAGCCTTAATTATTTACTAGATACACCTGACAACTGCGACATTTATAAAGCAAGAGCCAGTGACTAACTGCAGATACATTTCCTAGGCTTTTTCTTCTGTAAGTTGTTCTCAACAGTATAACTCATAAATGTATCACTCCTTAGGTTTGTTGGATTAAAAAAAATATGGATTAAAAATTGCTTGGATTAATTATTAATTGAAATAGGCTCATGAGTCATGGGATTTATGTCCAGGAACAGAAATGTGTCTCTTTAGAATCAGGTGTCTGTATACATTCCTGCAGCTGGATGTGCAGATTTCTGAGTGCCATTTGGTAGTTTCCAGGCTTTTGGAATTGCTGTGGTACTTGCCTGCTCCGAGGCCACTCTGATAGGCTGTTTCTGCTTAATAACTTCATACATACAAGCAGCCTTGTCGAAAAAGACCAAGCAGAGCTGAGTGACAAGCAGGGATGGGTTCCACATGTTGGGAGCTATCACTTTTACTGGGTAAATCAATGTCATGTTTCCCTTCTTATCTTGAAAGCTATCGGAGGACAGAGTACGTTAGCATGGAACTCTGCCTTGGCTTCTGCCATACTGCAGCTTCACAAACCTCTGTCCTGCAGTGCTGTCAGTCAGCTGTTGGAAAGGCTGTGGCTGGCTTGAATATGCTCATATAGAACGTGTTTGGGTATTTTTTCTGGATAAAACAGGGAGGCAGTGGCTGCATGCACACTGGAGAGTCAAGGGTGGACCTTACTGCTGGTAAGTGGTCCCTACGGGTTTCAGTTGGCTGGTGATAGATAAGACCAGTCTCACCTGAAGCTGATATGACTAGAAGCACCATGAACTTTGCTCTACCTCTGCTATTTTTTGGCTTCTCAGAAGGTCCACCGATGGGTTAAGGGGGGATTTCTGAGTATGAATTCATAGTTTGTGTCACTGCCCAGAGATTATTTTGGGAGTTACAAACTATGGTAGAAAATAATGGCAGGAAATATACAGACTAGGATTACTAGATAATGGCTAAATCTAAGACACTGGTTTCTTTAGTCCTTTTTTTCTTTAGTCCTTTTCCAGCACTGGCTGAATACTCCCAATTCATATGTTTCTATCAGGAGGAACTCTGCCACTCCTACCCTGTATCCCAAGTCCTTAGAATATAGAGGTGTCAGTACAGTTTGTTCTCAGACTTTTACATAAATTCAGTTGCATTCAGTTATGTCTCCTAAACCCTAGTAAATCTAGGACTGTCACTGCAGAAAAAGGTGCCTGACCAGGATGGTGTCTCTGGAGGCACTGAGCCTGCAAACTGGGCCGCAGTGGCAGTACTGTCACCTACTGTCACCCCTGCACACCTGCACTGCTGCCCCAAAAGTGGGCAGGGGCTGTAGTCCTTCACTGTCTCCAGGCACAGCACTGAGTGCTGCCAGAAACAACAGCAGCCGGGCAGGTGGATCTGCAGGCTGTGTGAAGTGCCCAGTACAGTGGATACGGGGTGCTTCTGTGCTACACATCTGGTTTGTAAAGGTGATGCTTTCCTTGTAGAAAGCCTTGTCACTGTCACACAAGGTGTTCTTCATTTCTTCTGAGCAGTTCTTGGCATCTACAAATGGAGTTTCTAGGTAAGATGCCAAAATGAGCTTCATCTCTGTAATCCCAGATCGAGTAAGGACATCCAGAAGATTAATTTAGGAATTTTCTCTACAGGATTGCTCCTGGAGAGTTCCAAAACAGACCCAGAGACTTTAGTTTGCTCTGATTGTTTAGGTCTCACATTTTTATTTTGGGACAGGCTGGTAGGAACAAGTGTTTAAAACAGCTTGAATGTGGCCTGTACTCACCCTTTCCATATCCCCTGTCATTTTTACCCCTGTAGAAGGGGGACTCAGCATCATCCTCCCACAGAGGACAGAGATTACAGACTGAAAATTATTGTTGGAGACTGTGTGACGGGTTAGAGGCTAAATGGGAATTTGTTTTTTATAAAACAGTTTCTCCTGCACTACTTGTCAAGTGTTGACCTCAGGGTCTTATGTTTCCCATATTAGATTGATGATCTCACATATTCTGCTAAATGTGGTATCTATTCTGCTAGATATGGCATCTTAATATTTCTTTTGAGTTGCATTTACCTTCTCCAGCATTCCTTCTGGAGAAACAACAGCTGAGATTTTTATATTGCACTGGGGTTCGTTGTGTGTTTTTTGGTAAAAGTTTGTGAACTTCATTTGAAGGTATTGGGGTTTTTTCCAAAACAAATATGGATGCCTGAATATACTGCAAGATATTTCACTGAGGCCATGCATTAATATTCTGAGAAGGTAACAGGTTGGTCCATGCCTTTAATACAAATGCCATATAAGAGGATATAAAACATAAAAATGGCATATATATGCTTGATATTAAGCCAGAGCCTCAGCAAACTGGTCAGAAAATATAATTACAGCAGGATGTAATTCAGAGAAGTGGTCTGTACAGCCACAGACTCACCCATGGGCAGGTATCAGATCAGCCAGCCCTAATCCACTCCAAAAATCCTAAGCGCTGAAATGGCCAAGTCCCTTCTGGACTTTAAACAAAGATATTAGTTGCAGAAAGAGAACTACATTGTGAGGATGAGTACTAGGTTACCGGTATTTATACTTTTTTGTAAAATCTTTCCTGAGATGGTTATTCTCCTGAACAGCCAAAACAGACCTCCTTCGGACAATGGGATTCAAAACTTCAGAAACAGTTCAGGATCAATCCTCTGTTCATATACAACCTTTATTTACTTTAAATCTGAGTTTGGGGGGAATTGGTTTTGATTTGAGTTTGGGTTTTGTTGGGGTTCTTTTTTTTTTTTAGCTTGAATTTTACAGCACTACAAGGAAAAACCCCTCAATATTGATCCTTTAAGGTTAAGAACTTGGTGCACTTAAATTATTCTAACCCAGAAAGTTTGAAATTTATAGTCCCTCTTGAACCTTTCTGCCTCACCAGCTTCCTTGGGAGGACCCTACTACAGGCTGCACGCCAACTGCAGTAAAATTTAAAGAGGTGAGAGAGAAACTTCCCAGAAAATATAAACATTTCATGGAAATGAAATAAGTCTTCCCTTATAGGAACTCACCTCAGCAAGCTTTAGATAAATGAAAAGGTATTCAGAATTTTAAGTGGATATAAAGTGTGGTGGTTTAGATACATTTGTTTATGAGCAATGCAGAAGTGCATACTGTCCTGGGAGGGTCTGGAGGCCATCAGTCCCCTTGTCCCAGGGCCAGTGGCGACCGGGGCAGGGGGTTGGTTTGTACTTCCCTCCAAGATGACGGCAGCCCCGCTCCCTGCTCCTCCCCAGGGACGACCCCTGCCCCCACTCGCTGAACCCATGACATCCACACACCCTGTGCAGGAGGGAAATGTGCCCGAGTTCCGAGACAGGAAACTTGGAAAAACAGCAACAAGCGAGGCACTCGTGCGCGGGAACGCACTCCGCTCTCATGTACGAGATCTCTCCTGACACAACACAGAAGACTCACATGGCTGTGGGGAGAAATAAAGTGTGAGCACTAGGAGGGCTGTAAATTCCTCAGCCCCACTTGCTGGGCACTGGCTCCAGGGGCCTACTCCTCCTGCAGCTTTCTGTGACCCACATTTCCTCAGAAATCTCAGCACATCTGTGGAGGGTCTCAGAAGCTGCTGGGGAAATGACATGATGTAGGCAAGAACAGATTTTTCAGAGGGAAACTTTTTTGGCTGGGAAGATGTTGGAAAATTCAGATCCACTGGTGGCTTGGAAACACCAAGAGGTTAATGCCCACCCAGTGCTGCTCTCTGGGGAGGTCCTTGGCATGACCTCAGGAGAGCCCTGTCAGGCAGGTCTAATGTGGCTTTTCTGGCCATTCCTCTCACATGGCCATACATTGAACTAACAGTGACTCCAGCAAAGACCTCGGGTGAACACAGCAGAGATGTGAGCTGGCCCACGGCCCCACATGGGTGTTTGCTCATGCTGATCCCATGTTAATGACGTAAAATCAAAACAGGCAATAAATCACAAAGCCTGGCATTTCCACATGCTGTCACTGATTGGAATGGTTCTGAGGTCAAGTTTTCCTTTCCCAGTTGTTTCTCCACAAATGTATAAACTCAATTCATTTAGAAACTTAAACCTATGCAATATTTGTCTGTAACAAATACTTCTGTGAGTATTCAGCTCCATTTTTTTCTAAAGACTCCTCATTTTTTCTGTTTACATACCAGGCAACCTCAGACAAACCCTTGCTAAGCAGTTGAAAGCTGGCTTCAAGTTAACTGACATTACCAAGGGCTTTTGTAAAGTTCTTTTAAAATAAGTTTTAAGAGACAATAAGAAGCCAGCTTGAAGAAAGTTGTCAAAACATATATATGGTAAGGGGACAGTGTCAGCTCTCTGCATGACAGTTTGGGAAATGACCCTAGGGAGAATCATCACAGGCCATAAATCTGCATTTTAGCCTTTTAGCCAAAAGCCTTATCTTTCTGGTCAGCTAATGGCATTTTGACAGGGCGTGCAGCTGAATTTCTGTAGAAGCAGAGCCGTGAAGACTGCAGGAATATGCAGTAGTTTAGAGGCAAATTTTTTCCCACCAATGCCTTTGAAATGGGAGCACTGGTCGTGTATGCCTGCTCTTTCAGGAAAGTTTTGTTGTCCAAAATTTATTTTATATATATTATGAGTGAAGATGAAGTTGAAGCAAGGACATCATTGCTTTAGCCAAAAGTGGACAGGGTATGGAGAGAGGGGGTTGCAATGCCCTCATGCCCTCTCTGTTCTTCTTACTTAAAAATGTGAGCCCTGTCTGAAGTCACAGTGCTGCCCAGCCCCCATTCGGGCTCTCCCACTGCCCTGTGTGTGAGCATTGCAAAGGAGGTGAGAGCAGCTGGGGCTCGCTGCTCCTGGTCCATGTGTCTGCAGTGTCCTGGAGGCGGGCTTGGAGGAGGCAGAAGGATGGCAGCAACTGCAGCTTCACTCTTCTCCGTGACATATTACATCCAGAAGAGAAAGAATTGCCTTGTAGGGAGCATAAATCAGGGGCTGCTTTCAGCTTTTAAAATGACATAAAGTTTGTATGAATATAATTATAGCCTCTGATGAAAATAAAACAAGATGTAACAGATACAGAAGGCTGCCACTACTAAGCTGATGTTATAAAACTTCAGTAAGTGACTAGCAGTTGGCAGGATGTTCAAAGAAGATTTTACTCTCCCTGACATTGATGTTGTGTCTGAGATATCTCTTTTTAGAGCTTTTTGTTGAATTTTATGTGCTTTTAAAAACAATTATTAGTTAAGATTGCCTTGAGCTGCATCCTGTAAGCCAAATCCGTTGATTCCAAAGTACCAAATAATTTTCTTCAGTCATCGAAAACAAAGGTATGCTCTTTGTGGTATTTGTTTCTTGGCAGTGATGCTGCATTTTCATACAGCAAACATATATTCTATTTTCCAAATTCAGACTAATTGAGGTAATTATCTAATGTCTCTCTGAAGCCAATCTTACCTTATCTCTCTGAAAGACTATCACTCCACATATGCCACAGTCTGACACATACATGGATCTGTGTGTTCACCCAGCAGCAGTGAAGAGTTCAGCTCCTCCACACTCCAAACAGTTCCCTACAGGGACTCTGAGACAAGAGCAGCTGTCCTGATTTGCATTTGCTTTTGTATTTTTTTAATAGATAGCTTTCCTTATGTGTGTAGCAAAGCAGTGTTTAAATACTTGGGCAATGTTGTCTATAAGGTGTGCAGGTTTTATAAGTAGATATAACAATACGCACATGCACACACACACAAACACATATATGTGTATATATATATATATATATATATATATGTATATATATGCCAGGTAAAGGTTGGACCAGGTACAGACTATCTGGAGGACTATCCTGTCAGGAATTTGTGAGATTTAGAGTTTCTCTGTAAGAAGTTACACAACTGTTCCCCATTTGACTGCTCAGACGCTCACCAAGTAATCAATCACCATGACTCCTCACAAAGATAACATTCTGAGCAAGAGTAAATTACAGTGATGAAATCTCTAAGGGAGTATTTAAACAAACTATAATTACAAAAGTTTACTCTCCATGACACTTTCAACTCCTTATCACCAAGTCTTCTACAATCTGTTACCTTAATTACAAGTTGCCAAATTTCTCCGGTCTGACCTCTAAAATGATCAGAAATAAGATTGCCTGATATAGATTCTATATTTTTCAATGCCAGACACTGCAAGGCTCATAATCACAGCTGCTATAGTGGGATACTTCATTGCATTAGAGGTTTGCACCAGTGTCTTGCATTGCTTTTACTTCAATACATATTTATTTTGTTGGCACACATTTTCCCCCTGCAAATAGACTATACTGGTCTTCAGTACTATCTCTGTGCCCCTCTGTGACAGCCTCTTTTTGGTGGCAGGTGACATTTACATCTCGAGTGTGCCATGCCATGTGATTCCATCTTGGAAAGGTTACTTGTAAGCACAGCTACTCCTGCCCAAGCAATGCCCTCTGCAAGCTCAGAGCAACACAGGACAAAGAACCAAGTTTTGCTCCCTATGTAGGGGAATTTTTACTTTCTGTTCTGGGATAAAGCATTCTATGGTGAGCTAATTCCACAAGGAAGCCTTCCTTCTGTCACTGGTGAGCAGCAATTCCTGCAGATTTAAAGCAGATCTTTCCATACAGTGTCAGGCACATATTTCAGTGTCAGTTCTACTCTAGAAAATCTCTCTGACCTGTGAGAATGAGCCCTCAGAACTACACAGGACAGGGAGGACCCAGCAGTCCACAAAGATGCTGGGATGAGTCACCCCAGAAGGAAATGAGAGCCTGGTACCACTCAGTGTAAATGTCAGCTTTTGTGCTGCCAGAGTAGGAAGAGGATAGCTACAAATCTCTCACCAGAGAAAACTAGAACCTCAGATTGGAAGATCCTGCAGAAGTCCACCCCGGCACTCACGAGTTTGAGATTTCTGCTCCATTGCCTTTACCATTGTTAAACCCAAAGCCAAACCCAAAGGACAGGTGTCTTGCCTCAGGCTGCAGAGTAGAGTGGATACAGGGAAGGACACGAACACAAACACAAACAGCTCGCACAGGCTAACAGGCTGCTTTAAATCTCAGGTACAACAGGAGCTGCATTGTTATTGTTTGTCTTCCTTGGGTCATTGCAGCAAAGGCAAGGGGAACACTACCGTATGAAAAGTAGGGTACGTGACATAAGAGCTGGTCATATTAGACTCTGTCATTCTCCTTTATCTCTCATTATTGCAGGCCATTTAGTCTTCACCTTCAGCAGTTGTGAGAGTCTTCGAATCACAGCTGCATTCTCTCTGAGCAATATGACTTTCACCAAGGCATTTGCTGTTCTGAGTGTAATAGAGTTTTGCAAAATGCCCTGTTTTCAACTGTACTGATTGAGACTATCCAGTAACCTAATACTGGACAGTGCCAAAGAGCAGGTAACTTTCTGTAGTGCCAGCTCAACATCGCTCCCCATGCCTTAGCGCCAACTCTGCTCTGAGATGTTGTCACATATCTCCTGAAGGAATTAGAGTCAAAGAGTGACAATGACAGCAGACCCCAGCCTTGGGCAAAGTAAAACACGGAGATCCAACAGATATAGCACAACAGCTGGCAGCAATTCACTCCGTTGATGCTGCTGCAGCAGAAGCTCTGGGCCAGTGCTGGCAGGGCTGTGCAGCAGCTGTGGTTCACACTATTCCGTGAACAATTAATACAATCAATTACTTTCCAAGAATATCTAATGAATCAGTGAGCCATTAACCTGAGCAATCATAATGTATATTCCCAACATCAGTATTGCTTAAATAATCCCCAAGGGAATCATTAGAAGTGCATCACTTGGAAGAATGAATGGTATGTAATGCATTACTGGATCCTAGTAAATACAATGACTCCTCAGCATACTGTCAGGGATTTAGAAAGAAGTCAGTGGATGGAAGACAAGGAGGTCAAGACAGAGGCATGATGTGAATAATACCTTGCTATGAGTTTAGAGAATTTGTGTATCTCTTTTTTGGCATCAAGATTAAAGATATGAAGCAGAGAAGGAAGGAAGTTACTTAAATTCAATGGTCAGATTGGTTCTTGATATGCGATTTAGTCCTCCCTGTGGCTAACGTACCAGTCTAACTTGCTCCTTATTTAATCTAGACCCTGATATCTGCATAATCCATACTTCAGTTACTATACTTAGGTTCCTTTCTAGTTATAGTTAATTCCATCCTTGAAGCAACCTAAGCAGAGCTAGCTCACTAATTCACACAAGGCATACTCCAGGAAGAAATTATGCATAAGAGGCAAATTACTCTGCCTCTGTCCAGGACAGGCACTTAACACTGCCTCAAAAGCCTCCAATCCACCTTTGTGCCTTGCCACAAGGCACAGAACATTCATCCTCTATGCAATGCTTTAAAAAATTATCTAGCCCCCCCCACCTTTCACTGCTACAGAAATTACAATTAGGTGTTTTGGGAGTACATGGCATGCAAGGAAAACATGACCAGCTTCTGCAGGTATGGATAGACATTCTCTTTCCCGAAGGATGTTAACCACGAACAAAACAGATACGACCTATAGACAGAGCAGAACTGTGTCTTTGTCTGCCTCATTTTTCCATCCTCATAAGGTACTATTGGTATTAATATTTGTTTAGGTCAATATTAAAGCCCAAGCTGAGCACTGCTACGGCCTGTGTCCCTACACAATAAGAGCTGGTAGGCGCAGTAGGATAGAGATATGACCCTAGGAGTCAGTTATTGCAAAATTAAGCTAAGCTGGCTTCTCAAAAAATCCCTTAGGTAGAAAAGCTCCCTTTACACACCTAAGATTATGAGAGGACATAAATAATTCACTGTCCTGTATCTTTCTTACTGCAGAAAAGGTTTCAGGTAATACAAGCGCAAAAACATAGATATACATCCACCATCCACATTTTTTTCCTCATAAGGATGAAGAGTATATTAAGTGACCTTCCTCTCCAATAGGATAAGAAATCTAATACCAGCTTAAGAAACTTAAAGTTATTAGCAGCTACATATTACTGGCAACATATTTTACACCAGACAGCTATGAAAAAAAAGTCATAAAAATGCAATTAAATGTCTGAACTGTTGCTATTTTGGAAATTAAAACAACACACAGTGTCCTTGCTGCAGCTTATATTACTTACTTATGACTTCTGCAGTTATTTTCACCAGTTTAACCATGCTCCTTTTCCATAAATGTCTGCTGTAAATAGGTCCTTTGGGAACCTTGAAAATAACAAGATCTGTAATAAAAAAATTAATAACACTGAGCGAAAACTCAAGTTGGAAAGGTGTTTTTAGAGCACATTAAAGGGTCTATTGAAAAAAAAAATACTTGCAGGGAAACACCCCAGAGCTCTGTAGCAGGTAGATCTGAACTGTCACTGCTGCGAAGAAAAAGAAGGGACACCAAGTTTTCAAGAGACTGGACTTTATGGCTGCTGGGAATGCTACTAGACTCTCTGAAGCAGCATTAAAGAATTTTGTTCTCTTGATAAAATCATACAAAATACCATTGCCAGTGAACAGCATCAGTAGTCATGTTTACATTGTTTCCACATATCAATTCTTCCTGTATATGAAAAATTCTAAGGCAGCACTCCCCAATTCAATTCACAAAGAAGAAGGCAGAATACAGATTCATTTACAATTATGAATATTCCAGTTGGAAAGTATAAGCTAAGGGAGAAAAGAAAAAAGAATTATATTGACAAAACGCATCACAGAACATTGTCACCTCGTAGCATGCTGAATCCTGAACTTCTGTGGTTTCAAAAGATAATAGTTTGGTCTTTCTTGTTGCACGGAATTTGTCACACCTTTGTCTAATTGGGACATTGCTGTTTTATGTAGTAAGACTACAAAGAGTTCTAAAGATGTAATTGTTTCAAACGAAAATGGTACACTGTCTAATAAAGCAGAAGAAGACCATGTACAGCATCTATTTCTATCTCAAATATGAGAAAAAAAAGACCAAGAATGGTTATTTTGATGGAAGATGATGAAACAAACGTTGTCAGAGTGAGTCTGATGGTTACTAAAGAGCAATAATTAGTCAGATATTTTTAAGTCAGCAAAACCAAATCATTTGCATCCAAGCATTCAAAAAGAAATCAGTAAAGACTGACTTAAACCTTGATGCTAATTCTTTCTAGAGGGCTTTGAACATTTGGCAGTTTGGAAGAAAATTAATTTTCACTTAGAAGGCATATATGAAGTAGTCCAAGGGTTTAAAGCCAGTAAAACCAGTCTTCAGTTTCACCTAAGGCCAGCCACATCCTGGGCTGCATCAAAAGAGAAGTGGGTAGCATGATGATGCTCTAATCTGCCCTCCTGAGGCCCCACCTGGAGCTCTGCATCCAGCTCTAGGGTCCTCAGCATAAGAAACACATGGAGCTGCTGGAGCAGGTCCAGAGGAGACCACAAAGATGACTGAGGTCCAAAAGCCTTCTGTTATGGAGACAGGCTAAGAGAGTTGGAGGTATTCAGCCTAGAGGAGAGAAGCCCCTTACAGTATCTAAAGAGGGCCACAAGACAATGATCTTAATCCATTCTTGATGGATCTTCAAGTGTTGGACTTCATAGCTATTTCTACCGCAGATTCTGATGCTGCCTTTCTCGGGATTGAGAATGTGAACAGATACAAGACGGGCGCAAAGCCAGGAACTATCAGTTAGTAGGTGTCTCAGTAAGCCCAAAGGAACCAGGGAGGGAACAAGATACGCTTAGAGAAGTGCTGGAAGCAAAATCCACTTCAGAAATAAATCAGTGGCCATTACAAAATGAGTAATAGTCTAACTACTTTCCCATCTCTCAACTGTTGTGGGGAACATGAGGCAGCTGTGGATTCAATAGACATTCTTCTTGTATTTGAAGGTTGTGAAGATTTGTTCCCACATCCTCCATGAGCCACTGAAGCTAAAAATGCTGAAAGCAGGCAGGGAAACCCAGGCTTTAGACAGGGCTGTGAAGGTGCAGCATCATAAAAACTCTCCAGTCCCATATGAGGGTGTGCAAGCCCTCTTTGTCTAGCCATCCGAGGAAAAGAGATTCTTGGAAAAACATGAAAAACCCACCACAGAAAAGATGGTGTAACCTGTTTGGAAACAGCTGACCTTCAGTGGCTGGGTGTTGAGAGAAGCACTTGAGGACATGTGTCTTCTCCTCTTTTCCAAAATGCCAAGTGGCCATCCTGGTTTGGTTTTTTCTTTTTCTCTTTTTCTTTTTCTTTTTCTTTTTCTTTTTCTTTTTCTTTTTCTTTTTCTTTTTCTTTTTCTTTTTCTTTTTCTTTTTCTTTTTTTTGAGGCCAGAAGCCAGAAACAAACTGAGGAAATATCACATTTATGCTGGGCCCTTCAGCTGCGATCTATGGTCAGGGTTTTGAATCTTAGACAGACTCTATGCATTATTATTCAATTTCATATATTTATTAATTTTCAGTCCTAGCCCTTCTTTTTAATACAACCTAACTGCTCAAATGATTAAAAATAATTGCAAGAACTGATCACACCCAGAGGAAGTCACCATCTTAGTTTATTCTTATGATATCTAGGCTTTGTAATGTAAAACAATAATATAAGAGCACGTTTGTAAAAGCACATGCGAACCCCTTGATGTTATGAAAACAACTCTGAAGACAAGTTGTAAAAGCCCAGATATGTGAGAACTCTTACTCTGCAGAGTTTTAAACTGCAGACTTTGGTGAGAGATATATTTTAACAACTAAAACATCCTCTTCAAAGATGAACAAAGATTAATGGACTGTGGCATACTACATTGCCATTAGAGTTGCCAGTTTTATTATTCATTATCCCAGCACCCAAAATGTGTCACAGAGCAAACAAATATGAAAGAAAGTATTAACATACAGGTTACCTGAGGGAGAAGACTTAAAATTTGCCATACTAATCCTGTAACACAAGAAACTTTGTATAATTAGAACTTTATCACAGCAGGCAATCAGAAGTCCTTACTAAATACTAATTGTACATGAGGCGGCAAAAATCACAGTTTTTTGTTTTATAACCAAACATTGCTGGCAATGTTTATACAGCACTGCAGCAGTGGCATGCAAGACCTATGTCTCTGACAGCTGCTATGGGCTGAGACCAAAACTCTGGCCCCCACACAATCAAAAGATTAAATTATGCCTTGTTGAAACTTTCTCCTGCTTGCTCTCTCTCAAGAATGCTGTATGTGGCTGAGAGCTGCCTTGCTACACTGAGAAGCCAAATGGTTAATAGTAAACTGACATCTGGTGCTTCGAAAGAGCCAAGAATGTTACTAGAGAGGTCACAAGGTGAGTGGCACAGTCCCCAAATAAAATTAACTGAGAGATTTTGTGTAGAGTATCACATTTCTGAGCATATTCTTGACATCTTGTCATATATACATCACCACTGTTACAAATGGGACATAACAGCAGCTCCCTTTGAATGTGGTGCTTAAACAGCCAATACTCTTCCAACAAATTCCCTGGTTTTGAAGACAATTGAAAGCTATACACTTTTAAAGCAATATGCTCAATATGAATGAATAACAAGTCCCTTCAAGCTGTAGACAATGACTAACCAATGGAGACAAAGACTTTTACACAATTTCTGCCACCTTTTTACTGAGTTCTTCTATTCATATACACATATACCTGGCAATACTGCAGTGAGAGAAGCATTATCTACAGAAACGCTTTGTGAAATTATAAGGATGTAAAATGTTCTTTGATCTTAGTGGTTTAGTGTGACAACCTCAGCTGAAACATGTGGCTGGTAGTGGTGGCCACTACCTGCTCTGCCCCTCCACATGCTCCCAGGCAGTCCCAGTGCAGCTGACAACAGCGGCCATGCTCCCATTGGTATGCAGGTAATGAAGCAAACTAGGCACGAACACGAGGTAAAACACGTTAGTGTTTTCTCATGGGGAAAATGTAAAGCAAACTATTTTGGTTAGTATTTGCAATGCATTTGCATTCCACAGGACGACCAAGTACAAGAGCCTTTCCTGTCCTCAGCTGCATTTGCTCTTACATGATGAGCAAGGATAAATGTGAGAGTGTGAGTTTCTGTGGACTTTTTTGATTTCTTATTATTACGTTCTCTCTTTTTCATCTCTTCTTTCAACAAAACCAAGTTATTTACAGTAAAATGGAACACTTTGTTGCCTGCCTATGGACTCACTGATATTTGCATTGTATCATTTTAAGAATGAGAGAAGTCAACAGAGCAGCCCTGGAGCTTGAATCTCAGTAATGTAATTCTAACAGCTTGTAGTAAGTTTGTCCAATTTTATGAACTACTTTTCTTCGACTAAAGGCTGCACTTTGTCTGCAGAATTTTCTCTCCCAAACCATCTGTTCTCCTTGCTAAAATATGTTCTCACTCCTCTCTAAGACTGAGGGCACCCAGACATCCTACATCCACTTCCATAGATTTTACTTTGCACTGATTCCACATGTGATTGCCAGCAGCTCCTAGTGAGCATTCCAAGAGTGATCTCAGTCTGAACACCACTAGCCTTTGCTGTGCTTTTGCATCACTGCACTGTAAGCCTTCTGTCACCAGCAGCACCAATGCCAAAGGCACCTTATCACCAAAGTGAAGTTATCTTTTCTCAAAACATATGTCAGTAGAGTACTTCAAAGCTAGACTTACTGTAAAAGTCATACTTGATCCCACATATACTTCAAAGCTACATTTATTTTAAAATTCATGCTTGATCCTAGATAATGTCTCTTAGTATATGCACTCTTAGTATAAGCTTGCTCCAAATTGTCTTTTTGGATCGGTTGCTCTGTCATGTTTTCTCTGGCAATCTGACAACATCCATTGACCAGCAGTGAGACAGCAAATCCAAGAAGTCATTAATAGTTTTATCAATTGTAGCTAAGAACCATCAATTCACCTAAGATGTAAATAGCCTTTACCAGCCTCATAAAGTCACCTCTAGCATCTGCTCTGCTGAGTGCAAACAGCTGAGTGAAACATCACAGTTTCAAGCCACTGTCACAGCACAGGGCTGAGGGACCAGCTGGTGATGACTGCAATGTAACAGCTAGCATGTACCTATGGCAACAACTACCCTGCGTGCCGAATAAATGCTGGAGGACACAACAAGGCCATTTCAGTAGAATGCTAGGGATCAGCTATAAATGGTAACATGACCACTCCTCAGGCTTATGATAAGGCATGCTAGCTAGAATTGTATTCTGCTAAACATGCCTTTCTTCCCTGTGACATCAGCAATGAGCCTCCAAAGGTAAAGTACACAGGGAAGTCTCCTCATAACAGGCAACAGTGACCAGACTCCACGTTCTGTGACAAAGCAAGGAGAGTTACAGATCTGATTCTTTCATTGCCTCCATCCACCATCCATAACCAAGATTTAACAAAGACAAAGCTTTCTTTCAAGCTTACTGGCTGTTTCATTCTTGTAAAAACATTTCCAATTCAGTTACAGTCTATACAGAAAAAAATCTGCTGTATGGCTAAAACAAGAGCCAGACAGTAAAAGCTATTTTTCTAGCTACAGTGGGGCAGAAGTGGCAGAAGTCCTATTGCTCATCCCTGTAGGTTCACCCCAGATGAATGACTTGTTAAGGGGACTACCTGGCTGCCTTTTCTACCACAGTCCTGTCCGTTGCCTGTGCACTCTGTGTTGAGATCTGAGGGTACAGGTCCTCCCAGTGCTTTGGGATTGTACTGAGTGCTGGTTCTTCACCACCACTTCTTTTTGAATATACCTATTGTCAGTGCTGACAAATGTGTAAGTCTGCTTTCAAACAATAACTGGAAATATTACTGGGATTAGCTTGCATGTCAGTGTCACTATCCAGTCACTTAACAATCACTCAAAGAAATGATATAAAATATCACTTTTTTACATAGATGAATAATAGAGTGTTTGTCAGTCACTTCTAGGCTGACTGAGCCCCTTTGACTTGCTGAAACTAGAGTCCTTCTTTTTTCTAAACCTCACGAGAAAATGTTGACAAAACAGGCAATTTTCTGTAATTTCTCTGCAAGCTTCTGTCAGCACAAGAGGCAGCCAGAGCCCGCTCATTTCAGATAACACCACGGGGTAACCTTTGACATCCACCTCCTTGCTGCCGTCAGAGGCTCCTCTAAGTGCAACAGTTGTGTCTTTCAGGTTGCAGGATGCAGACCCACAATTTGGGCTCTTGTTCGTTGAAGGCAGCCTTTGTTTCCCAGCTGACTAAGAACCTCTTATAAAAGGGATCAGAAATGTAGTTAATAGCTTGAGAGTGGCCTAATCATCAGCTGCTATTACCCCTCCAATATTAGGGAGGATGACAGACCTATTAATAACAGAGCCCCAGGTGAGGTACAGCAGCTGATAAGGTGAACTTTGGCTTGATCTTTGCTCTGCAGAGCACAGCACTTATTTGAAAGAGAAGCCAGCATCTATTTTTTTTTCTTCATATTGTGCCAAAAATCATTCAGCTGAGCAGCTTCTGTTGTGTTTTTCTATCTTAAACCACAGTGATTTGACCAATTTCATTTATAAGCAGAGACGAAAACTGAAGAATTGTCCTATCAGATTATAGAAGCTAGAGATATGCACCTGCGTGATATGTCCACTCATGAAGATAAAAGGAGGTGAAATGAGAAAGCAGGTCTCCATGTGCCACTCGTCTTTACATATTCGTGATGCAGTCATACACGTGCACAGATTTGCACATGCATATATCACACGCATACCCATTTCCAAGCAGTTAACTTTTCCTTGAGTAAACAACATGCAAAAGCTAAACATGCAGCAAATTTATCATAAGATCATTTCATGGTCACAACAAGTCAAAGCACAAGCAGAAACTACAGACTAGAGCAACTAGATACACTCTTGCTTAGAAACAAGACCACCGAGTTTCTTTTAGTACCACATAATTCTAGAAGTTACCATCACTTCCCTAAAAGAGAGGAAGGACTGGGAGCTATGGGAGAAGGGAGATGAAGATCCAAAGTTGATGACAGGACAGGAGACAGGGCAGAGAGTGGATATGATGTTTCACTGACCTCTCTCCTGGTTGCATTCTCTGCCTCCAGTCTGGAAAGGAAAGGAGAACAGGCCCTCGTCACCACAGGCTTAGTTCCAGCTCTGTGGAAATGGGTGGGAGCCCTTCCACCGGCTACAGCGTGCTAGCGTCTGGGGCTGCAAGCAACTGGTGCTCAAGCAGCTGGTACTCACTCACGTTCCATCACGACAATGAGAAAGGATGCAAACCACAGAGTCCTCAGCAGGCAGCTGCAGGCTCCCATTATGTTGCACTGAACGGAGGTTAGTATTTAGAAGAGATCACAGCTAAGCAGGTTTTCTTCATTGTCAAACTACGTTTAGTTTGGTGGGGCTTTTTTAAATCTGTTTAATCCTTTTCTTTTGAAATAAAGGAACTTTTAATATAGCCAAAATGGACACTGCTTTTAAACAGATCTAGTTTTTTGAGAATGTTTTTTTTAATCAAGTATTTAACTGGAGTTTTGTTACTAATGCTGGACTTAGAGTAGCTAAAGCCAATATAATACTTTCCTGAAGTATTGCTCAGAACTACTTAAGCTAATATTTCCAAAGCCAGAAGTCTTTAAAAAGCTATGGGCACAATCTCAAATAGCTTAGAGCCACGTACCTCAGAGTCTGACACTAGAATATTTTTTGTTCTAGGCTAGTTCTGTGTTCTTAAACTATTGTGGCAATTCTTGCATCAACTTCTCTGACAGCGGCCTTCTTCTGAGCATAGTCCGGGCACTCTGAAAAGCATTAGAATTTATAATCCTAACGCTTATGAGACGATGCAGTGAACAGATTGGGATCTAAATCCAAGGAAACATGAGCCTAGAAGAAATAATCCCTGTGAATTCTAGCAGCATGCAAAGGTGAAGGAACCCCCCTGTCTGTGCTCAGGGGCCCTCCATGACCTCCTGGCTCAGAGGATTAGGCAGGTCCTTGTACAGAGATTGTTTCACCCTGCAAACACTAACTTGGTCTGGGAGCACAGAGGGGAGCAGCTTTAGTCTGAATGTCATTGTGGTTCTGGAGGTCCAGCCTGATGACAGCCAGGGCCTGGGGCAGATCAGCACGATGTCCACAATACCTGCAGTCCCCCTTTTGGCAGAGCTGGCTTCCACCACAGGCCCGCTCACCAGCACTGCGGTACAGCCGGGCACTGGCCACGGCTCCGCTCCGCGCTGGGCTGAGACCCTGCCAGGCCAGGCTGGCTCTGTCCCTCTGCCTGCAGCAGCACCCACCGCACTGCTCAGCCTGGATGTCCCTGTCCCTTGAGAACCTCGGTGGTCCGACATCCTCCCCACGGCCGTGGGCTGGCAGAACACAAACAAGGCCTGGAGACAGGTGCTGGTTTTCTAGTACAAGTGAGATCCTGGCTGATCTGGCTGTGCTTTTCACACGCATTTCCATCAGCATGCATCTGGGTAACTGCCATGTCTTGTCAAGGCCAGGATGTGCACTTGGAACACCTTTCTTTGCCTGCTAAACTCTGTCTGTTCTCTGTAAGTGTGTCAGGGTCGATGTCTCCGTTGTGCTGCAGCAATGCCATTAGTTATATTAACCACCCTCCACCCAGAAATGACAATCCAGCATATCTCCAAATTAGCCTTTTTATTGAAATCAATAAAGGAGAGAATACATGGCACTAAACTATTTGGTGGCAGCTTTGTTATAAACTCTGTACTGGAAAAACCTTTTAACAGACCTTTAACCATAGCCATTGATTCCATCACAGCAAGAGTGATCTATGGAGTTAATCAGCTGAGTCACTGCAGACAGCCCTGACTGTATGCTGCCCTGCCTGAGACTCAGCCACATGGCAACAAAAATTCTTCATGTGCAGTAGAGTTGTAGCCTCACAAAAGCAAGACTGACACCATCACCAATCCCCAAATAGACTGATTTTAAAGGCAGTAGTTCACATTCCAGAAAAAATAATAATAATTAAAAAAATATCCAATTCCAGTGCCAAACTGGGTGGCAACACTCACTTTGGCCCCTGCAACTATTTAGCCTTGGGGGATGACCTGCTTTCCCCAGCACCAGGTCTGGGGTTGTTGCAGGTTTTGGACCTGCACACCCTTTGCTGGGGTGCCCAGCTGACTCCTTGGCCCTGCCCATGAGCTCACTCACACAGCCACACAGAGCCAGCCCTGCATGAGCAGATCCCAGCACACTCCAAGTCTGAGCAGTTCTCCAGAGATATGCTTTCAGGAATAGAGCAGAAGTTTCAGAGGATCCACGCACAGAGTCAATTTTTGCAGGGCTGACCCTTTCGGACTCTTTTGGACCCTCTACCAGTGACATGCTCAAAGTTGTAGCCATTCATTTTTGGGTAACTCTCATGACTGTACATCTGAGGAAAGGTTAACATGGCTTTTTTTCCTCAGTAACTACACTTTTAAGCTCCATTCGAGTTCCTTTTTCACTGAGGTTGCTGAAAGAATAGACAGCACCAGTACATACACAGTGCTCTATGTCTGTTTCCTGGCCTTGTGACAGAATTCAGACAGTAAAACACTTAGAATCAGATTGCTTCACAAGAAAGAATGAATTGAATTTTTGCAGGTATCCAATATCTAAGAGCTTTAAAGAGTCAGTATCTGATAACAAATGATTCCTGCAGGAGCCTGGTATCAGTTTATTCCAAAATATGTGTCTACTTGCAGTCATTGGCATCAAGCTGCTTCTTGAAAATACAAGGATATAGCATGTGATGCCAAATAATTTTTTACCTTTTTTTTGTCCATGGTGCTTCCAGGGAGGTATCTCCTCATAAGAACAGACTCATGCACCTATCATAGGAAATTTATAAATGCAAAGCCTACAACAGCGCACACAGTGCACTGTAATGCGGTATGTGTTCAGATATAAATATAATAGAAATTTTTTTGAAAATGCAAATGAGGAGAAACATACAGATACTCTGTATTCCAAAGTTCTAAATTTTGGTCACTGCATGTTTTTTAATGATTGAGCCTATATCCAACAAAATTAGATTTAGTGTCCTTGCTTCTTATGAAATTACACAGAGGCTGCTGCTTTATTCCTCTCCAGGACAGTAAAAAGCAATAAAATTCTTGCAGATTTCGACAGCAGGCAATTCAATAAAAGGCTATGTATATTTTATAAGTACAATAAAGACAAGTCTATAGCTGGATCATAAATGGGGGTTTGTTTGGCTGGTTTGTTTTCTGCACGCATCAATGTTGGAGTCTATTTTCAACACAGAATGGTCTTCTCTGCACACAGCCTTCCCTTTTTGGGCAGAAGCAGAATGAAATTTATATTTTTATAATGTATTATTTAAGCTTTGCTCAAGGGATTTTGCAATGTGTGTCTGTTTAAAATTTAAAGGTGTTGTGGAACGGAATACTTTCCTGTTCTTGATGAGTGCTATAAAATTTTACAATTTTTTTTGTTACGTTGTAGAGTATATCTGTCTTATCATTGCGGCATTCCCTTTTTTATCAGCAAACAATAAACATTTGATGTGAACATGATTATTTCCTAGACTTCCATCAATGCTCACTGTTTTTTTAATTCTTCAATAATATAATGGGGAGATAAATGGATTGCTGTATTTCTGAGCAACAATCATGCTACAATGCATTTAGTGACAGTGTCTGTCTGCTGAAATACAAAATTTTATACGAATGTAAAACCAAAACTGGTAACATACAAATGACCTACCCTACATAATTACAGCTGTATCAATTTTTTCTTCTCACTTGGAGAAAGAAATTTTAAAACTATGAAGAAGTTGATTAAAGAAAAAAAATACCCTCCCTATTTGTCTCTGGGATAAGTTCTCCAGCACCGAAAATAAGCAAGAGGTTTATCTGAGCAGGGTCCGTGGCATCGAACCTCAAGTCTTCTGGAGAAGGAAACTTTTCTATGTAACTTTACACAATCCACAAGGACCAGTTTGCCCCTCTGAGTAGTTTGGTAGTTAAAGTCTGACTCATACAGCAAGGTATGACCAGTGTCATCTTACTAGATGTACCAAGAATACAAACTTTCAGAATATATGAACACTATGGGACAGACTTAAAGACATTTTTTTCACCATCAGAGTGAAGCTAAAGCTGCTGTTGTACTCATAGAATTGTAGAATCTTGTCATGCAAGAATTAAAGAGACCTTTTGTTTACCAACACAAAGTGATGCAGACTATCTCCATCTCAAAATCCAGACAAGTATGCTTTGGAAAGACACCTGTGTCAGCCTATCAAATGTCAAGAAAAAATTCCCTTTCAGCTCACTTATTAGAACACTGTATTTCTTGTTATAACAGAAAAGGTATGAAACCCACTGCCTTAAAAATAAATTATTTAAATTAATCACAGCAGGGAGTACAGAGGAGTTAAAAAAACATACTATAGTAAAAAAAAAGCATTCGAGGGAGAAAAACTATGGTCTCTAAGCTTAGATGAATGATCATTCATGAATCTGACCCAAACTTCCATAATCTCAGGAAAAAGTAAAACATACAAACATTAGTTAATGCTGTTTCCATTTGCTTCCTTTGTAAAACATGAATTTTGATTTAATAAACTAGCCTTGACCCTGCAGCCCTGCTCCCGCAGTCAGTGTTATCACATGAAGACTGCAGAACTGATCACATGAAAGAAATCCAAAATGCTTTTCAGGCCACACTCATGATTAATCATAACTGGCACTGTGGCAGATTTTACCTTTAAAAATACGGGTTTTTTCCCTGAAGAAAATGCTGGAGCAGGAAAGCAGAAAAAGGTAGCAAAAGTAGCTGTTAATTCACCAAATCTTGAAAAGTAAATTTTTACAGGAGCTCACAGGACAAGAATTTCAATGCTAATTTGAGAAGTGCTCTCTGCTCTTAACCATATAGAATGTTTTTTTCTGTATTTCTAATAATAATCATATATAACTCACACCACAATGCCCTTCTCCCACTTATTCCATCCACTAAGTGTGCTGCAGCCAGCTGCCATGTCTTGCATCCCTTTTTCAACAAATATTTGTGCAGGAGCATCCTTTGTTTATTCATTACTCAGCCCTGTGGGATCCTGACTCTTAACGGGAACTGCCAGTGCTAATTCAATATAAATGCTGAGCCAATATAATATTCCAAATCTTTCACTGACAGTGTTATGAAAAAGAGCAAGGTTGAATCTATTCTGTAAACTTGAAGAAAATTCAAGACTTCATGACTGGAAAAGAATCAGGTGGGACAGAGGAAAATGCTTTATTATTAATCCTGTTTAGGATGCTGTATCACATAAATGCAGAAATCCATCTTAGCAAAGAATTTAGTAGCTTCCAAAATTATGAGAGAGAAAATGAGGGTTTGGTTTGTAATTCCCCACCATGATCTCAGAATTCTACTCCATAGTTCAGAGCTGTACCAGATGATTCCCATTCCAGTTGGCTTCTATTAGACATGGCAGAGACAGAGGCCATTTCAAAGCAAGGAGGGGAGAGAGTCCAGTAGGTGAAGAATCATCAGCACCATTTTAGCAGAGAAGGTAGCAGGAGCTTTTAAGACTCTCACTGAGATCGCAGTTTGCAGTATGAACTTGACATTAGCTGGGATATCTCCAAAACTGAGATATGCTATTGTGGGCTTCCTGCTGGGGAATTGTGGTGCTGTCATAGCCAGAGGATGAAGCTTGTTGAGTCAGGTATCAATCGTGTGTGTGTTTTGACTCTTTACAGAAACCTCTCATTTAAAAAGTGGAGTACATGGTTTCTTTCCTATCCAGATGCTTAGGAAAGCTACCTGGCAGACCAAGCAAGGTGCAGAGTTAACAGTATGGTACTCTAGAGAGAAAATTCACAATACCTCCCTATAAAAGTGGTTTGTGTAATCAGTTGTGGTGGAAGTTAGATGACCTTTGTGAGGCTATACCTGAACGATTTGCCTACCAGTAGGGAGTACTTGACTCCCTGCACCTGGAGTAACTGAACCCTTACTCCTCTTGTCTCCTGAATGTGCAGGGCAGACCTTGCTGCTGTTTATGCTACTGGAGGTTGAGCTGAGTTCTCTTTTATGTTGTGAGTTGATTTCACATATACTCTATAAATCATTATTCACTTTTTGCAACACTTTGCACTTCTAACTGTGGGACCACATTCTTCTCCACATGGGCCAAAACACGCTTCGATTAGCTGTGTGCTATTTCATCTCTCAAAAGTTCCTTGCCCTACTGCTTACCATTCTTATGTAGTGCTTTATTTGGTCATGTACTCTCATAATGCCTAAAAGAGACAACTACATGATTGTGTTATGTTAAACATTGTCTTTCTCTTTTCTCATTTCTGTATTACAGTTTTTATTAGGGTTCCTATTAATGTAGGAAAGATATGCGCTCAACATGTGAATGTGCACTACCAGACTTGAAAACACAGGCAATAGACCAAATTCTGTTCAGATACAGTACTTGCTAAAACAGGCTTCTGTCTAGGGGAACTCCTTCAGCTCCCGTCAAAAGGCTTGCTCTCCCTCCTACCCCAGGGTTTTAGCATGTTTCCTTGCTCCAGTTCAGCCGCAGAAAACCTCTATGGCTTTCACTCAGGTGAGGTTTTCAGGCGGCACGAGCCGAGAGCCGGGATGGCTCTGCCCCACAGAACCTCGTGCCCTGGTTCAGAGTTTTGCCGAGGCCGCTGCCCAGGTGTGCCGGGGCCGGCGCACACGGAACCAGCCCGGGCTGCGTCGACGGCTGCCAGCCGGGAGGGCCAGTCCAGCTGAAGTCTTTGTGATGAATTCAAAAACTGCGACATTGTCGTCCGTTTTCTTTAAAAAAATATTAAAGATTAAGCATAATTAATACTAAATTTTTACCAGTTTATTTGAGAAGTTTTCCCGCAGAAAGGGGCGGATTTCGGGTCCGGTCAGCAGAGCCGGCCCGGGCGGGGAGCGGCGCCCCCTGCGGGCCCCAGTGGGGCGGGATCGAGCCTGAACTGTGCCGAAGTTCCGACACGGGGCTGCCGGTTGTGTGCCCGTTGTGTGCCCCTTGTGTGCCCCTTGAAACGGCTTGGCTACAGCACAATTCCTGTGCCCCAGCACATCAGGCGTCTGTGCGGAACACGCGGGCCGAGCCAGCGCCTGGCGAGGACAGCAGGCTTCAGTTGTACTGTCTGGTGGTCCCCTCCTGGCAGTGCCCCTCTCAGCAGCGCTCAGAGTATTGCCCTGGGTAGCAGCTGCGGCGCAAAGGGAGGAGAGGGGACAGGAGGGGACAGGAGAGCTCGGCCCAGGGGGTTTTGAGCTGCGAATCGTTCGTACTGAAGGTTCCGGTCAAATGCATGCGCTCCCAAACGGAACCCGCAGGGGGCGCCGCCGCCGCCCCGGGTAAGAGCCACCCCGCGGGCAGGGAGCAGAAGGGCCGGGCGATCGTCACGTGACAGGGACGCGGAAGTGCCCGCAGGAAGGGGGGCAGCTGCTTCCGGTGCGGGCCAGGGTGGGCGCGGGCAGGGCCGGGGCCGCACTGGCAGCGTCCCGCTATGAGAGAGGCGCCGCGACCCGCAGGTGAGGCGCTGCCGCTCGCAGCCCCCGGGAGGCCGTGCTTCCGCCGGGCCCGCTACGCGGGTCTCCGCTGGGGCGGGGCGGCGCCCGAGGCCTTCCCGCGCCCCGAGTCCGCAGGTGCCGCGCACTGTCGGGCCGGGTCGGTGTC